>VWZK01000709.1:0-75330 GCA_013396935.1 Baryphthengus martii
TCTGTGATTCTGTGTGATTAATGTGCAGTGAATATTCTTGCTGCATGTGTTAGTGACACAAGTGGAGATGTTCGTAGTTGGATATCTTTCATAGAGATTAATCTCCCATACAGTTTTGTTTTTTGTTGTAAGATCAAAGTATACCCCAGTGTACACTGCAGTTACCTGAGCGATCAGCTCCTCAAGAAAAGTTCTATAGTCTTCTTTCCCTCCCTGCCTGCCCACCACCCAATTAAACAAAACTGTAAGTCTGCCTTCTTTGTGGTTGTCTGTTAACTTGAACAGAAGAGACTCAAGGAAACATTAAATGCAAAGAATGATGTGCTAAATGTTTTAAACCAGCTCCACAGGAACTGCGTGGTCTCCACAGCAGGCACAGTAAGCAGTTGCTCCGTGAGGGGAGCACTGGTACAGGGCAGCCTTTGCCAAAGCATTATTTAGTTGTATGGTTTGGTCATATCACTGGAAAGAGAAGTCCCTTAAGTTCCAGGCACGGCCAGCGAGCAGCAGCAGGACTGTGTGCCTCTCCAAGGGTGGGGACATGAATCTTGTGGCTAATAAAAGTGCTGGGTGCTGCCCCGTCCTCTGCTTTGTTTGCTGCATGTTTTTGCATGGGCTTCATTGGGTTGCGCTCATGCTGTTCCTGAAACAATGGTGTGCAATGTTCTAGGCATGTCCCTGGGGAGACGTCTTTGCTGCTTAATAACAGGAAAACTATTTAACTTGACAGGAAATACACAAATAGGTCCTTAATTATAAGATGGTGACTGCCAGGAATTGTAGAAGTGCATTTTGTTTGTCTTTTGAAAGGGGATGTTCCAGCAGCGCTTCAAGGTGGTATGGGGCACTTGAGATGCCCCATTGTCCGTCTTGGACTTGCACTGAAGTGTGGAAGGTGGTGTTCACATGGATGATTTTAACCAGCAGCAACTGAAGTGGTTCTACTAAGGTGCTGTTTTGTTCTGTTGACCAGCAGATTGTGTTTCACTGCTAGGGTAGCTTTAAAGTACCACTTCAAGGTTAATTTTAGACACATCTTCAGCTGTGTTTTACTCCCTAAAACATACTATGCTGCTGCCTCCTAAAACACGTGAATAGTGTAAATAGTGAATTTATCTTTAATTTTGGTGGCTGCTTAGATTTTCTTTCATTCTGCAGAGACTTCATGTTAACTATGTTGGTATGGGTAATCAAAAAGAAAAATAGCACAGATTCTTAAACTGCAAATTGGAATAGTAATATAGCACTAGTTATTTTTACTTTTTTATATATATGTGAACCAACCCAGTGGGGGTAGATATGTATGAATACCATTTCCAGTGCCTTAGGAAAACAGTACTGATCTAGAGTAACCCAGAGTCTTAACCAAGCTGTGAAACAGTTGTAGAAATAGATAATCCTCTAGTTACATGTAGAAAAAGCTGAATGGAACTTCACTTATATGATCTATACATGCCAGGATGGTCTTCTGCAAGTAGGGTAAAAGTGTCCTCTGCTCTCTTGTGCGGGAATGATGATACAGATTAACATTTTTTGCTAGGTAACTGCTTAGTTATATTTTAATTATTAAAAAACACCTAATTTGGGACTGAACCTGAACTCATCAGATGAAGTCAGTGTACCTGGAGAGAAGCAGCCTGCCAGGTTGCCGTTTTGGCCTGTGACTAAAACTAGTCAAGATACAGGTGATACCATTGTGAGCAATGCTGAAAATCCTATGCTAGGATTTTCTACATAGCTCCTAAGAGCTCTGGGCCTGATTCTTGAAGGGTTTTGGGAAGTCAAACGTTTACTGTAAACTTTACTTTTCTCAGTTCATTTCCAACCTGTAAGCTTAGTCATGCTGATATGATCACTGAATTTATTTTATTTTTTTTTAATCCATGGATAAAATTCATATCCTAGCTTAGTCTCTGAATCGTTTTATACTTTATTTTATACTCCAAAATTTGAGACTTCTCTAAAAAGTGAATCTGTATGAAAAGGAGAATTTGGATGTTAGCTATTTATTTTGTAACTTGAAATTGCAACCTGCAGTAATCTATTTTGAGGAAAATGTTAGAACTGAACATTTTAACCATCTTTTGGTAGATAAAAGTATCATTATTATGGATAACATAGCACTGATTATAGTGCTGCTTATATGTTTTAGAAGTGCTAGCACCTCACTTTTTGAAGAACAACATCAGCGAATTTGGGTCTAATCTGGATTTAATTTGTCTTTAAATGGATGTAGAGTTGCATAAACACAAGAAGCTGTTGCTGGAAATGTTTGAAAACAGTTTGGGCGCAAATGCAATGATACAAAATATAACCAAGGTTCTGGAGGCTCTTTAAATTCCCACTGCCTGTCCTACTTTTTCTTCCATAATATCCTCTAGGCAGCAGGACAGTGCCACGCTTAAGTCAGTGACATTTGTTACAGTCATATAACATCAGCTCATACTAGTGTGATTGAATAAATAGCTTCTGAGTTCAAACTAAAAGCCACTGTGTCCTCTCCATCCAAGATAGCTGCAGATACTGTGCAAGAAATGATGCTGCCTATTAATGTGCTAGTCTTGTGGTCAAAAATGCGTTTTACAGGTCTCTCTTGTATGGCTGTTTTCAAGGAAAGATTATGATTCCTTGCAAATTACTGAGCCTTACAAAGACTCTTACTCTGAAAGGCTTTGAGTAGTTCAGGAAAAAGAATAAGAGAGAAATATCAAATACTCGAATGTAACATTAAGCTAATAAACCTTCTAGCAGTTAACTACTGGTGTTGCTCATGGAGGAAGAATTGCAGCGTTGAATTAGGGGCAGTCACGGTTGATGAAAGGAAGTTCAGTGATTCAGTTGAAGTTCCAAATTAGTTCTGGGCCTGTTGGTTGGGTTGGGTTTTTTTGGCCTTTGCTGCAACAAAGTAGACCTCCACAGTGCAGAAGCAGAAAGGTACTTCCAAACGTAAAAGATTTAATTCTGTATGCTACAAGAATCCTGTTTGGTTTTGGTTGTAGTTCTTCTCAAAATTAGCTGTTAAAACCTAGGATCATTGGACCTAAGTTTGATTCATAGATATAGAATAAATTTATGATATAAAAAATTGAGTCTGTTAAGTACTCTTGCTTGGCTTTGAAAGTAACAGTCTCTCTCAGTTACTTAGTGTTTATCCCCAGCATACTTAGAATGCTTGCCAGCCCTTTTTGAAGGAAGCATGTTAAAATAGTTGAAAAATAGCTAAACTGTCTACATATCTGATTTTCCAGAACAGAGACTGCTGTGTGTGTGAGAGAGCAGAAGAGAAAACTTCTCAGCCATTAGTATCTGCATGAAATACGTGGCACGTAGAGAGGGTATAGTCAATTATTTGATCTACATGAAGTCAGATCAGGCTTGAGCTGGAAGAAAAGATACCATGAAAAAAATAAGGGGGAGTGTGTGTGTTTTGTGGTAAGACTTGAAACAGCTGAGCAATCTGGTGACATGCCTTTTATGTCCAGGTAGTGTTTACCTTGCCTCCACAGAGAGTCCTGTAAATGGTTTCTGAAGGCTTCTTCCAGCTTTATGTTTGTGATGCTGACCATGGTAGGGTGGACTGCAGTATTAAGAAAGGTATGAGTTCAAGCATTCCAACTCAGATGACTTCTTCCTTTCTGGCTGTGCCTCAGCCATTTGACCCTGAGTGTGTGGAAGAGCTGGGATCTTCAGAAAGGCTAGAAAAGGAGAAAGGTGGTCTTGACATCATTCTGCTCTCTGGTGTTCTGTGAGGGCTTCCTACTCATATGTGGATATATAGCAGGCTTCTTCCTGTAATACCACACATGCACACTGATCCTACGGAAAGTCTTTTCCTGGATGTGAAGACACCCCATGTCTAAGTGTCTGCAAAGAGGAAAACTGGCAGCCCTGAATGCAAGACCTTGTAGTGACCTCCTAGTACTTCAAGGGGGCCTGCAGGAAAGATGGGGACTCTTTATCAGGGGGTGTAGTGATAGGACAAGGGGTAATAGTTTTAAACTGAAATAGAGTTGATTTATGTTAAATATTAGGAAGAAATTCTTCACTGTGAGGGTGGTGAGGCACTGGAACAGGCTGCCCAGAGAAGCTGTGGATGTCCCCTCCTGGAAGTGTTCGAGGCCACGTTGGATGGGGCTTTGAGCATCCTGGTGTACTGGGAGGTGTTCCTGCCCATGGCAGGGAGTTTGGAACTAGATGATCTTTAAGGTCCCTTCCAACCCAAACCTTTCTATGAGTGTATCCAAAAAGGGATCAATATTTGTACTGGGGAGGCAATTAATGGGATCTGGGAAGGGCCTACAGATAGTATGAACTAATCATGGTGGAATTCCCTGTCCTGGCTGAGTCTGGATCCTGACTTTATAGACAGAGGCTGCAGCACGAAGGGCAAAAAAATACGCCATGTCCTGTACTTGTGATGTAGCAGTAGAGGGCACCAGACAACAGGGAGCAGCTTCTTGTTACAGGAGGTGGAAATGGAGAGAAAAGACAGAGGAGAGGAAATAGGAGCAGAGAGGAGTAAGGAACATCAGCCTTCAACATCACTCTATGCTTGGTTCTTTGGTCAAATGTGCATTTGAGGGATGACAAGACACAGCTGTAACTATAAGAAGGTGTGCAGAAAAAGAGGACTGCTTCAGATGTCTCTTTGCCTACTCAGAGCAATACTTGAACTAGAAACTTACTTAGTTACAAATCCCTTATGTAAACATAATTGCTAGGTTCCAATATATCAAATTTTTCCTTGAAAAACTCAGGAATTCAAAGATTGAAGATTCTTGTAGTGCATATGAGGAACTGATCTGGCAAATTCAAATGCCTAAACCAAGGATAATAAATGGAGATACAGTTCACAAACTTTGTTCTTGGTCCTTACTGGCCAAGGCATCAGTGCGCTGTAATACATCCTCTTGCAATTACTTTTCATCCTGTTGTCATCTTTGTCCTTAAAAATGGATGACTTGCTGGAGTGTGGGGTTTGTTGTCTTTTTTTTAAGGTGGATGAAGCATTGTTTCATTAGTGTAGATAAGGCAAATCCTTCTCATATCAAACCATCCATGGCTTTGCGTTATTAGTACAGTAAATTAGTTCTACCATCTTCCCCCTCCTTTTCTTTTCTTTTTCCTCAGGCAGTGGTATGTAGCACTGTGTGGTTAGCCGGCATGTGTCGGGCTCTATCCTAGTTCAGAACAAGCTAAGAAATCAAGCATTAATATTGCTTTTGGTTATTTAGAAAATAACCACAACAACCCTGATGCCTTTGTATATGGAGTGTTCAAAACTCAGCTAGTGCTTCTGTAAGGTCGGCCTGTGGTACGTAAGGGAAGAAGTGTTATGGGCATAAGGCTGAGATGTCAGATGTCAAGCTTGCATGTGTACCAGGTCTTTAACTGGCAGACGTTTCTCATACATTAATTACACACTTAATCTTCAAGTCTGGGACTCCTTTAAATCCTTTGTAAAATGTGAATTGTAAAGATTAATCTTCTAATCTGCTAAAAAATTTGGAAATTGCTCTTTTGAAGCATTTTAAAAAATTCTTTCCTGCCGTCGCCACTGACTTTACCAATGCATCGCTACTAGGGTTGACAAAATGTGTAGGCGTTTGACACCCAATACTGACTCTGTAGTCATCAAGACTGGAAAAGAAACAGATACTGGTGAAATGCTAAAGAAATGCCTAACACTAAGACAGTGTACAGCACAGTTCAAGAGAGTCTTGATCGCTGACTTTTCTTCAAAACTTGTTCTTTAAAAAAAGCACAGGCTGGTTAGTGAGGCAGTTGCAGCGATGACATGAGTTGAGCTAACCCTCGTCTGTGTTTTTGTTTTGGTAGCCACCAGCAATTTGGAAGGCAGTGCGTTTTCTCTAATGTAGTTTAGATATCTTTACAAACATCACAATCTAGCTCCTTGCAAAGCTTCAGAATAAGGTTAATGTAGATTTTAAAACATAAATTATAATCCTCAGAAGTGTGAGTAAGGCTAATGCAACATGGAAATTCTGTGTGCTTAATTAGTATAGTAACAGATCATACCAAATTGCTGGCAAATGAAAATGTGTGTCGTCAACATGCTTCTTCTAGGGGGAAATGTGCTGTGTTCCAGGTGACCTGGAGTGTGTTTGACAGTGTCCTAAAACAGCTGCACAAACTCAAGAGCTGTATTCCATAGGACAGGTGACATCTTAGGGAAACAAAAGTAGATGAGTGTTAATCACTCAGATGAAGGCATGTTTTTTGTGGAGAAATACTGAGGCTTTAAATGGATGGTTAATTTTAATAGGTATGTACCCCCAGGGAACCCAGTTCAAAGGCTGTCATGTGAGTAAGAGTTTGTTGGGGTACGAACTGGAAAGATGATGTACTGAGGCTTATCTAGGAGCCTTAGTGCAATGTCACGCTTGGGTACACAGAATTATTGAGGCTGGAATAGACCTCTGAGATCATCAAGTCCAGCCCATGACCTAACACCCCAACATCAACTAGACCATGTCACTAATTGCCACGTCCAATCTTTCCTTGAACACCTCCAGGGATGGTGACTACACCACTTCCCTGGGCAGTCCATTCCAGTGTTTAAATCACCCTTTCCGTGAGGAAGGGCTTCCTAATATCCAACCTAAATCTCCTCTGGTGCAGCTTCAGGCCGGGCTGTCTCGTCCTGTCATTAGTTGCCCAGGAGAAGAGCCCAACCCCCACCTGACTACAGCTTCCCTTCAGGTAGTTGTAGAGAGTGATAAGGTCTCCCCTGAGTCTCCTCTTCTTCAGGCTAAACAACCCCAGCTCCCTCAGCCTCTCCTCATAAGCCTTCCCCTCCAGTCCCTTCAGCAGCCTTGTCGCTCTCCTCTGGACCTGCTTCAGCACCTCAATATCTTTCTTGAAGTGAGGGGCCCAGGGTTGGTATTTTGCTCGCCTTAGATTCACAACTGGCCCCAGCGGTTTCTGACTGCAGGAAGAGCTCTCTCTCACACACGAAAAGATGGCAGCAGCACACTCGTAACCCAACAGAAAACGTCCGGGCCATCATACTGTAGGGCACAGGCTTTGCTACATGCTGTGGGTTGTCACTTCAGAGCCTGACAGAGTATGAAGTATGTGTCCCATTAATTGGCAGTGAGTAGGTTCACATCTGTCTGCAGAAGAACTTGTGCAGGAGTTAAGGACTGCTTGGGGTTACTGAACCTTTTGTGGAGAGGATGCAAAAGCTCACTTAGAAAGGTATGTGGTTGGAAAACCGGCCTTACTTACTATCTCTTGTTTTTCTCCTAGCTGCTTGTATTTGCAGGTTCCCTCTTCCACCCTTGTTTCTGTGTAAAGTACACTGTAACAAAACGGTGCCCTTGGTTCATGCTCCATTTGTTGTGTCAACAAGCTGAAGCTAATAAAAGAGCTGATGCGGTATATTATAGTTTCTAGGGAACAGCTTTAGGCTGCAGGGCTTTAGTGCGGTCCACAAACATTCGGTTCCTTACCTAATAATCAGCATTGTAACGGAGAGGGAAGTGTTCAACATGCTAATAGGTTCTGCTTCAGAAGAGACCTGCTCCTACCACCGTGAAGCCCTGTGTGGCCAGTGCTGCAACATATGGGTGTGTTAAGCGTGCGATTAAAACTTCCACAGGCACAGAGCCCTTTGAAGTACATAAATACATCTGAGATTTCCCTTTCCTTTTCGCTGTTGTGTGTACAAAGAGGATATCCAGCTCTGTGGCGAGAAGCGAGGAGTGAAAAGGGGTGGATTTAAAATGCTGTACTAAGGCTAGAAGTCAGTGCTGTAATACTGTAAGTCAGTGCTGTAATACTGTAAGTCAGTGGCTGAGTTGGCGTGAGAGGACAGACACAGATTTCAGTAACAGCACTTTCAGACTGAATGCCTGGAATACTATGTGATGATTCTACACTCCCCCTCTAGGCTGTACCAGCATTTAAGGAAAAATATGCTGAAAAACCTTTGTACCCCTGCAGAGGAAGGGAGAGGGATTTCTGCTGTGTATATTTTAATCTTGCTGAGTCAGTTTAAACATCTAGGTCAGGTTTTACCTGCCTGCAGTTAAATTTTGTTCAGTTCCTGCAAAATATTTAAAAAGCCTCTGTGATGGTTACTTTATTTTGTTCAGAACAACCTGAAAAGGATTTGATGACAGCTAAAATAAGCTGAAGTTCCTGGACACAGGCTAGTGGCTGATCCTAAAGAAGGGAAACTGTAGAGGTTACAGTAAAAGTAGAGGAAAAGGAGAGCTGCGATTCTGCTCTGGAAGGCATTTAGTTGTTGTCTTGAGTTTCAGTCTGCATTGATGCAGGGTGAGATGCAAGATGAGAAGTGCTGTTTCTCTTCATCTGGCTTCTTGAGTCAAGACCAACTGAATAAGTATCTAGAAGAGTTTCTGAGGTACAGCATCAACTTCAGAATTTCATTTGGGCAAATTACTCAGGCACAACTCTGAAAAATGAAGTTGCTTTCCTATGGACTGGAGCTGGCTCATGACTGATGTGCTTGATGCACAAACAGAGCAAGCTGGGGCTGTCTGCCCTAGCTTATACAGACAGGCCTGAGGCACAGCTTACAAACGGAACATCACTTCTTCAGGAGTCTGTGTTTGTACAGTAACCGGCCTGGACTCTGAGAGGCGCAGCAGGAAGGTGTGCATTTGCCGCTTGCCAAGCTGGATGCAGGCAAAAATTACAGTTGACCAAGCTGTAGAGTGGCTGGGGGGGTTGGAAGACTTTCATCCAAGTCTAGCCTGTCAAACCCTTTGCAGACACCATTAACTTAGTGTTGTGACTGCTTTCCCTGTATACTTGTCTGAAACTGCTTCCTGGGTTTATAGCCCAGAGCAGGAGTTTTGAAAGCATTTAGAGTGGTAATGTACAGCTAGCCAAATTTCCAGGTCCTCTCTAAGATAACGTATGTACTGCTGCAGATTAAACCCATCAGCTTCCTTATTTGTATGGTTGTTCTTAAGTCTCCTTCACTGAAATGCTGTAGCTTCTCATGAGGCAAGCTTTAAAATTAAAGCCTTGAGATCAAATGGTTGATCGGTCTTTCTGTTGCGTTACTCAAATACCTTGTATGCATTGTGGCGGGGGAGGAAGGCGCAGGGGAAGAACGGGGGAGAATTGTAGAGGTTTTCTGAGGCTTCAGAACTAGCTGTGTAAAGATTAACATACACAGTGAAGTTATTATGTACTCACTTAAGGGCTGGTTCAGATGTGAGAGTGAGATTTGAGAACTCATGAAGGAAAAAAGCCCAGAATCAGACCCATGGGTCACACAGTACCACATCGATGGGGCTAGCTTGCTCATGGGAGGAAAAGATAAAGCATCTAGACTAGAGGTCAGCAGTGTAAGTCTGTGTTCTTCAGGCTCTAACAAAAACAGCTAGACCTTCAAGCTTACTTTGGTGTTTATCAATGTGTTTGGAGAAATTTGGTCGGGCTCAAAACTCCACTGAATCGAGTAGCTATAAGTATTTCATAACTGTTACCATTGTACAGGATACACGTTTCGTAACGCTTTCTGTGACTTGGTGCAGTGTGTGGTGTGGGATGTGTTGGCAGCATTTCCTTACCTTTGTTTCAATATTTTAGTTGTAACTTGGCTGATTTCATAAATATGAGTATATATCCAGTTTGCCAGAGTACATTCTTGTTCAAGTCTTCCCTCCTATACTATGCAGCAGGGACTCTTCTGTAGCCTCTCTAGTGCTTATTCTCTTTTTTCATTTTTGGTTTAGTCTTTCTCATTAGTTCTCAAACTGTTTGCCAGCCTAATGCCAAAACGTCCAAGGGTGGGATTTTTTTGTTGTGTTTCTGTGTTGGTTTTTTTTTTGTGTGTTGGAGGAGGCGCATATTCAGTTACTAATTTTAATTAGGTGTAAATCAGACTTTTTGAAAAAGGGAAAAGTCAATATATAGACGCAACAAGATACTTCCTCTTTCATGTTTGGGAAGTGAAAATATCTGGTTGCTGTTTTAAGTTTGACCCCAGTCCTAGTTGTGCAAACTGGTCAGATGTAGAGAAACCACCCTGAAGGTTCAAAGTAATGGATTTTTTGTATGATTCACTCTAAGCTTTGTGTAAACTCTTTTGCTTAATGTTTTAAATGTGCTGTGTTTCTTAACCCTGTAAAATATAACTGTTACGGTGATTTAGCGAGTTCGTGTGTTGACTTCAGAAATATGCACGGTGCTTTTCTCAGTTGTTTTAACTTTGTGGATTTTATTCTTGTAGTATTAGAACTATAGAAATAGGGGTGTTTGCAGGTAGTTCATTGTGTGAAGGATTTCTGTGTTATCATAAAGCAGAAGATATACTTGAAAAAATTAAACAAAGAACAAAACGAAAAGAAACCCAAACATCCCACCCAAAGAGACCAGATTTTATTTAAATAAGACTTGGTTTAATTAATTTACTCTTGAAAGGAAATCCTCACCAGTGTTTGACTTCTGTTAGTCTATGAAATCAGGAGGGTTTTGGCCGAAGCAGGAATGTTAAGATCCTTGAGATGCATCAAGGAAAGAGACAGCTTAGTTGGGGCAGAAGCTGATGTACAGCAGCAAAAATTGGTAATTCCAAGATGATGAATTCTGAATTGGGAAAGTTATACATTGCTGGAAGCTACTGTTCATGTGTCATTAGCTACCAAATATTTCTGTTGAGAGACAGGTTGTAAAATTCAGAGTACCAGCAACCTCTGTAAACTTTCAGTTTGCTTTGTAGTATCTACTCGCAAATTTAATGGTAGGTGCATTTTTGAAGAGTGTCTTCCAGACACTCTTCAAGAGTGGAGAAAAGCAAAGGAAATCTGCCTGGAAGCTATCTGAAGATGGTCTTTACAAATCACCAGAGTTCTTAGTGATTAGGCCTCTTAGTTTGAGTGAGGAACATAGCAAACACACAGATTACATTCTGGAGTGAATTAATTTTTTGATGTAGAGGAAGAGACTGGTTTCCAAGGAAAGCTTTTCTTCACAGTGTATTACATTGCAGCAGAGAGCACTTAGCAGTTGGGGGTGGGTGCGCACACATGTAGAAAGGAAGCTGCAAACTTTGGGCTGTCAGGAAAAGGTAGATCTTGGGTGGTTGCATCAATGAACCTGGTGAATACCCTCCCTCTCACAGAGAAAGTCCCATTCTCCACCCGTATCATGCCCAAACCCGAGGAAGTCAGTTCAGCTGGATTCTCCTTTGCTGCCAGGAAGTGTCTGACAAGATCTTTGCAAGTGTTTCACTTCCATCTGTGAGATTTTTAGGAACCACTAAGGAATGGGGAAGGTTGGAATGAAGTGTTTATACTGCTGAGCCGAATTACTGCAGGTGTTGGTCTGGAGACTTAGAAATTTTGCTAGTGCTCACACCTGTCTCTCTTCACCTACCTAAATCTTTTGCCAAAGATGTTATCTGGATTCCAATTTCAGATTGTGCTTCTGCAGTCTGTTTTATGTACTCATCCTTAGTGGTTGTTATATATGATTACTAATGCTGAGGAGCTCTCAGGATAAGCCATCCAGCTAGAAATGGGGCAAGAGGCTGAGGGAGGAGGAAACTTACACCTGTGCCCCGTAGCTGTGCTGGGGAAATCCCATCAGAATGCCCATGTCTGGCTGGGTTATAAAGAGACTCAGGAAAAAAGCTCCACCATCGACATTGTGTCCACCAGCACAGGAACTGTGGTACCAGTGCAATAACAAGACAGGGGATACCTGCAAGCTCCAAGGTGCTCTGTGTAGAGGATGTGTCTCTAATACCTTTCTGGTCCCATAAGTATGCCTGGACTAGTTCAGGAGGCAAACTGCAAAGTGAGCAGTAAACTTTCATTGCAAGCTCCGAATGCAGGGTGTTGTGCTGAATACCACATCACTTCTTTGAAAGCAGAGCTTGATGCCTTTTGTGGACCAAGATCTACATTGTGTTGTCATTTTTTCCAGACTGAATCCAATGACTGGATAATTAAATAGCTATATAACAAAACAGCTAACAGCCTAGTGTCAGTAATGTACCTGTTTTTACATGAAGCCTGGACCTATTCTGAGTTTTGTTCTTAAGTCAGAAACCTTAGCTTCTACAGAGAAAAGTTAACACTGACCTGGTAGCTAAAAACTTAGCCTTCATAACCTGCCAAAAATCTCTCATTAGTCAATTTTCCCATGTTGCTCTGGTAATTGTTTATTGTTTGTGGACTAGAGGGCTTCCTCAGGATCTGGGTTCTTCCAAAGATTACTAAAAGAACGTTGCTAGCTGTGGGAATGAGGAGGGCATTCAGTGGGAATGGACCAATGTCCAAGGTGCTCGCAGAGGTACTCCTGAACCCTGGCTGCAAACATTAGCAGAAGGACAGGTACATAATCATCTTGTTGAGTATACAATTAAAATAACTAAGCGCTGTTGAACTGTTTGAATTTCAGCTCCTGCAGGCAATTCGGGCTCCTTTAGAGTCTTTGTACTAGAAAGGAAAGGCCACTGTTTTCTTGCAGCGTTCAGCTGTGTTGCAACAAATCTGGTTACTGGTGCCCAGCCATACTTTGATGGATGCACAGATCAAATGACTGTTGGGAGTGGCTTTTAGGGTGATGTCCCACCTACAATGATGTCAGCAAAAGATTTTAAAAAATTCAGGTGTGGCATAATCTGCCAATTAAACTGATTAGTGCTCTGGCTGAGTCTTGAGAAGGAGCTCTGGCTCTAGAGCACTGCTTATTGAAGTATTTTATTTAGTGCCTTTGTCTCCCCTTGTACTAGACTTTTACCTAGTACCTTCACGGTGGCAGGCTGTAAATTGAGGTAGGAAACCATCCCAAGGGCAATGTGCTGTTGGGGAAGTCCACTACCAGCTCACAAATGCTTCTGACCGCTTGAAAGCTGTGACACTGGAAGAGGTCCTGCAACTCCCGTGGGATCGGGATGGAGTGCCTTGCTGCTCTGTTGGCTGAAGTCAAAGCTAGCCAGGAGGCGATGCAGGCTGGACAGAAGGAACTAAAGCATGATGTGGAAACATCTCAAAAGGAAATCAGAACGGTATTAGCACTGCAGAGGAGCCAGCAACAGGTGAAAGAAGATCTCAAAGCAGAGGTGGAGTCCAGTCACTTGGATATAAGAACTATACTTGAGGAAATCCAGCGTGTAAGAGAAGAAATGGAAGCTCGATTAAATACTCAAGCTGATCTGGTCTTACTAATCAAAGAAGTGAGCACCAATTTAACCTGTGTAGACAAGGCTTTCCAGAAAATGGAGGAGAGGCGGAAAGTTTTTACCAACCTGCACCTTCCTACATGGGAAAATGTTGAGCAAGGATTTTTCTTTGAAAAATGCTTACACGAGACGCACACGGGTTTTGGGAAACCTGTGGAAGCTAACAATTTGGATGAGGAATGTGAAAAGAAGGTGCTTAGGGGTAAGACAATGGTGACTGCAAAAGTGTGGGGAGAGAAGTGAGGCTGTTCCTCCTTGTGCTTCTCAAGTAGTTTGTTTAGGCTGTTTGGAATGCTTTTAAGAAATGTCTGGTTTGGTTTTTTTTTTGTTTGTTTTGTTAGAAATCGGATCTCTTGCTTAAAGAAAATAATTTCTAGCTAGTGTAGACATTACTACACAGACCTTCCTAGTGCATGATACAAAATAAGCAAAGCAAAGCTTCATTTTGGCTCTGCAAATCAAAAAGTGGGTCATAGATGTTTCATGTGGTAATTCAGCAAAAGTGCACAAGTTAGAGAGGCTCAGGAAACCAGCGGTGCCAGGCAGGCTCTGAGATGGCCAGTTAAGTATAATGTCAGGTCCTGGGCAATACCCCCATCACTTAAATGTAACTTTATGGAACACACTGTACTGTACAGACAGTTATGTGTTTCTTGCTTCAGAACACCTATTAACTAGAGAAAGTATGTATGAGAAACAGTTTGCTTTGTGAAGAAGCTTGGGATGGGTCTAATATTCTCCCCAAAGAATTGGAGTTGGTTTCTGCTGTCTGTGTAGCAACTGTGGAGAGAGTGGGAGGATTTCTGGAACTTTTCCAAGGTCACGGAGTATTCTTTTTGCCAGCAAGATATCGAATCTTCTGTGAATGATTCAGTGATCAAAAGGCTTAGTCTTTGCAAAATCACTGTTAATTTTTATTTACTTACTGATAAGAAGGATAGGACCTTAGATGATGATTCTGTCCGATTACCATGCTGCATTGTGCTACTTCACAACCTGATTCCTAGTCTTCAGAAACTGAGCATTTCAACTAGATTGGGTATAGTGTTTTCAAGCCTATTGGAGAAGAATCCAGAACCTAACTTAAGGGTGGAAATTGTTCTGCTTTACAAGTCTAAGTGTATATAGGTGGCAAGGAAGAAGACCAAAGCGAGGAGACCTCGGGCTGGTAACCAATAACTGTCTTTAAGTTAGAGTCCATCACTAATGGGTTGTTTCAGTGATTAGACTCATGATACTTTAGTTTTAATGAAAGAATGGCTTTTCTTTTGCCAGTACAGCATGCCTTCTGTACAAATCTGGAAACTATCTGTCATTGCCCAGAGGTGCATGGGCCATAAATAAGCCTTGGAATGGTGCTGGTGTTAATCTGTAGAGGCAGTTCATGATGCAGAGGGTTCATGCTAGCAGGGAAATGCTTTTCCACGTTTGAAGTGGCTGTGTATAGCACATGTCTATGATAAAACTGCCAACAGGAATATCACTGCATGTCTCTAGTGAATGTTTTTTGTTCAGCTTTTTTTAGTGTAGTATCCAGGATTGTCTTGGCTGGATGTTTGAATGAGCTTCTGGGAAAAGATTTGGTACTCTGGGCGTTGTGATAAAAGCAGTGGTGTGCAACTGGCAAACTGATAAAGGGTGGCTGAACTCTTGAAACAGGGAATATCTAGAGTCTCGTGTCATTTGTGGTTGGCTTTTTTTATCACTGTATTTAAATGAAATAACTACGTTAGGTAACAGTATGTGATGTAATTTTTTTCCTGGAATAAATATTGTCTGCAAAAATTTATTCAAGTTTAATGCAGCTCTGTCAGGGTCCTACAAATGGATGTAAAAGTATTTCATACAGCTGATTAAATGATGATATTAGCATCTGTATGAGTGGATTTACCCAGTACCCTTAAATCAAGTAGAGTGCTCTAGTTCTCTATTTATTGCAAATGGAGCATTCAGGAAGGGAGGTGGAATTTATGAGAGTAGGAGTATGTGAGCCAGTAGGGCAGGGAAGGACTGACTCTTCATGTTTATTCTCTAGTCCTTGTTCTTTTTTTTTTTTTTCTTCTCTCCTTGATTATTATCTCTTGTGATTTTTGAAGGTGCTTCAGAATGTAGCCAGTATCTTCATAAACACTGTATTCTCTGTAAGGTTGCTGGAAATCTGACATGGTTGCTCTCAAATGTGAACTGTCATTCATTTAAAGAGGCCTGCACTGGTCACATGAGATAAAATGGTGCTAAAAATAAGCTAGCTAGAACTGACAGCCAGGCTTGAACTTTTTCCCCTGTGGATTTGTATTTTGATTTGGGTTATCATGTTGATATACCTTTTAACAGCTCTACTGTTAAACTGCAACACAGCGTGCTTCAAATTGAAAATAGACCCCTTAACAGTCAGCATCTCTGAGCAGAAGTGTAGTCAAATCTCCAGGAATACAAGAATGTCTGAACAGGATAAAGCAGTCTGCTGACAATCCTCGAACTATGAGGAATAACAGCAAATCTTGCCTAGAGAGGATTTATTTGGAAAATCGATGGACTCAGGAGACGCTGTTTGACTCAGTAGAGGATGTCAGTATCTTGAACAGGAAACTTGTTTCAAATGCATTGAAAACAAGTGAAGGCTGTGCAAGACTGATGTGTTAATGCAGTAGTTGGTGTGTCTATCACACTAACATTAACTGAGAATCAAAGCTTTTGTTATTAATAGTGTCTCCAGTTGTGTGATTGAACCTTACACCTTTGGGACTATTCCAGAGTCATGTGAGAGCCTTCAAACGGGATGCTTGGGATTCAGAAGGATTCATGAGCAACTACTTATAGTCGGTTAATTTGTCCCCCATTTTTTTAATGCATGTTCCTATTTTTCTTCTCTCTGAATCTCACCTCTCAAGTTTTTTTTTTACTTTATCTTGAAGAAATCTTAAGTTGAAACTGTACAAAGTCATTTGCTTAGATGTGTTCATTAAATTGCCAAGGGATATTTCTGTATTGCGTCAGCTTTTTATTGCAAAAATGTTTGCTTGTTCCCCATGTGATCAAACGGGGAAGGCTGGCCCCATCTGCACGGCAGTACTGGACTCCCTTTCCAGTCTGAAGGCAGGAGAGAAACCTGTAACCTCCGCAGTGTTGACGAGTCAAGCGCGAGATTATGTAATGTGGTTTCCTCTGGCATGAGATGATTGTGGACTGTGAAGGGATTAAGGTTGCAACATAACTAGGAATATTAAATCAATGATGTAACTCTTGGACCGTGAAGAGTGGCAGGGAAAACTTGAAATATATCACATTTTAGAGCATTTTTTTTTTTTTAAAGTCTCGTCCTTGTGACTGGAATTGTTGACAGTAAGAAATGCTGCAAGATTTCTAGCTAATAAAGCTCAAACCTAAGTTGTAGAGAGGGGAGTGCTTGCAATGAAAGTTTTGAAAGAAACAGAAAGACCAAGTAAATGCAGGGAAAATGGTTTTGTATTCAGCAATACTTTTGAGTGCAGGAAACATGAAATCCATGTTGCAAATAAAAGTGGTCAACTCTTATGTTAGAAATAACTTAATGAATGGGTAGAATGATGGAGATCTTGCATTTTATAAAAATACTTATTCAAAGCACAGTGTGAAGAGTACACTGCAAAGTAAACCACAGAATAGATGATGGTGAGGAGGAACTATAAAACATTGTCTGGAAGGTTACAGTGCTAGAAATTAACCTGTCAGATGATAGTGTCTGCTCTGCACTGCTACAGAAATAACCCTTTCTCCTAGTTAGTATTTCAGGAGGTGTTTGTAAGAATTTATAACGACCTTCTTTTGCACCTGTCTTTTAAGTTTGATTGAGAATTTGACATAAGGTGCCTATTAATTGATTGTTGTTGTTGTTTTAGTTGACAAGGGCAAGCAGCGGAGTCCGAAGAGCTCGTGCACACAGACTCAAGCCTCCACAGGTGCGCATTCGGCCGGCACAAAAACAGCCGAGTTGACACAGTACAAAACAAAATGTGAGACCCAAAGTGGAATCATCCTGCAGCTGAAAAAAATCCTGATAAGCAGTAACCAGAAGTTTGAAGCATTAACAGTTGTGATCCAGCACCTGCAGTCTGAGGTAAAAACTCGCAGCTAGTTAATTTTGGCTTTAATTCTTTGAACCTTTCTCAACACAGGCTTCTGAAAATATGAATCTACCAATACATAACATCTGTGTTTCCATTCCAGCGATTTCTGCTTTCCTGTGGAGGTAGAAATAAACCTGTTCCTGGCATCAGTTGGGTAGAAAAAGTAAAAACCCTGACACTTGGTTTTATGCAGTTTCACATCATTTTTGGAAGAGAAAGTTTTAAATGTTTATAGTCAGGTGTCCTGCAGGATTGAGTACCTTTTCATGTATATCCTTCGAGTTCTGCCCTTGTAGGAAAGACTAGTTTCAACAGATAATCTGCATGACCTTGCTTTCTTATCTGACCTTGGCTAGAAGAGTATATAAGGGTAGATATGTTTTTAAGCTGTTCAGAATAAAGTGTGAGCTCTAATGGTTTTATTTATTGAATCATGCATTATTTATTGGTAGTGTATTAAACATTTCAACGTTTCATTTTAAATATGTATTTATATATAGAAATGCACTTGGCATTTACAGTGGAATTAATCTGATGTGATTTACTCTTTATTTATTCTGGTCTGACATACTTAATGACCTAATCAGTTTGATGTTACACTAAAAACTTGTGGTCTGCTTTGAAAACTTTTGAGAAAAGAAAAATCTGAAGTTAAGGAAATTATAACAGCTACGGATTTGTGCTGCAGCCATTGATGCAGGCTCTAATAGCATTTTTTTCTTGCATGTATAACTAATGTTCTGTGATTGGTATCAATTTTATTTCAGCTATTTCAATATGTGGTGATTTTATAGTCTGGTGTACAAACAAAGCACTGAATTGTCTTAGTGTGCTGGCACAAATGTAACATTCTCTTCTTGTGGGATAATATCTGCTCTCCTTCATTTAATCTAAAAACACTGTGTTTAAGTCCAGATCTGGTTAAACTCAATCAGAGCAGTGGCTCTGAGCCAGTTTTGTGGGTTTGGTTTTGTTGTGTTTTTTAAACTTGTAATTGAAACACCTTTCTCTACTAAGGAACTGGTTTAAGATCTTCACTGCAATTTCATACAGGATTTTTGGGTGCCTGTCATCTCATTTAAATTTCACAATTTCATATGTGACATTCTCACTGCTAAACTCCTGTGCAATCTTCTAATTACTGCATAATAAGCACTTTGATTGTTTTTTTGGTAACTTTTAGAATGTCTTGGCCTAGATTCTTCTCTCCAATGTTTTGTATTACAGCTTTTTAAAATACAGGAATACTTCATCAATGTCATATTTAGTGAGAAGAAGCCTGTCATACACTTCTGCTTCTTCCAGCCTATTCTACAGGTCACTTTGTCTAAACATGATTTTTAATTTATTTATTTTTTTTTTTAGAATAATGTGAATGGTTATTTAAAAAAAGGTGGGGGAGGGGAGCAATGGCAAAGATAGAGGGAAGAGAAAACTGGTAATTTTTCTGCTTCTTCCTCTTAGTTACTCTTTTACAGCTGGAAAGAAAAAAAATATTTATTTGTATAAAACTGATAATCTTGGAGAGCTGTCACATGAACCTAGGCTAAATATGACATATGGATGTACTTTCATACCAGTTATTGGTACTGAGGTTGTTCTCTTCTTTCCCAGGATAAGACAATGCTTACTAAAGAGTCACTGTCTTATTCTTCTGTATTTACCATAGGAGTGAGAAGGACTCTGCCATGGGGCTATAAGGAATACTCAGAATCTGGTATTTAGCTGGGGAAACATCTTGTAGGATTTCTGTGTTTTAGAGAACACTCTGAACAGTTGATGTGGTTTTGTAGTTTGCTTTGGTTTTGTTCGTTGTTTTGTTTTATTTTTCCTTTCTGTTGAGATGTGGAATCTGGTATAGCTAATTTAATCTCCGCTTGCCATACATTTATTTTTCTTGAAGTATCTCTTGGGGAACCCTTCAAAATAATTTTCAAACTCTTCGAGTAAACTTGGGGAGAAATTTGGAGTTAGGTTTTAGCTCATGAGGCAGGGACTCCTAGGTTACCTACTGCAGGGCAAACTGAAAGCTTCCGCTCTTCTGGTTAAAAATTAAATTAAAAAATCGTGCTTAACTGATGACATGAAGAACAAAGCTGTGCTTCTATTCCTTCCAGAAGAGCAAGTGTGGAGTGACAGGATGCAGTGTAAGCTGATGAAACCAGCTTGCTGTAACCAGAGGAAGGTCTTGCTCTGGACACCTCTGGCTATGCGCTGTCCCAGCAGAAGGCTGATTTGAGCTCATAACTGCTAGAAGGGTAACCCAGCCCAAGAGAGCAGTTCTTTGCCAGATTAGCCATGTGGACTGTGCTAATGCATGGTCAAAGCCAGTACAAGGGTGAGATGGGGTTGAGAACAGGCTGCCTGGCCAAATAGAGGAAAAAGCTGCAGTGAGCTGGTGGGTCTCTGGAGGCTGTGCAGCCCAGCCTCAGCCTCTTGGCAAAACCTGCCACAGCCTCTCCTGCTTTCCCTGCAAAACTGAAGTTACTGGGAGGTGTTTCAACTGTTGGGTTTTGTTTGGGTTTGCTTTCCTTTGTGTGTGGGTTTTTTTTTTTTCTTTTCTCCTTTTTTTTTTTTTTTTCCTCCAAGAGGTCCCAGTGAATTTCTGCATAAAAGTTTAAAGTTGCTTCTTATGAGCTCATTTGAAATAGGATAGCCGCAAACAAAATCAAGCCTTGCTGGCAGTGATTTCTGTCACAAATGCAGCCAGCCTATCTGGAGTGAAGTTGAGAGGCTGCTGTTGAAGGGTTAAAGGAGATTGAGCAATGCTGCTCTGCTGTTTCTAGCCCAGCAGGAATCTCTCACAAAACTCTGCCTGAGCTCAAACCTGTTTGTTGCGAACATTATCATGGAGCTGTCGATATTAACAGCCAGCTCTGATAATACCTTCACACTTGAGCTGTCAGGGTTTGTCCAGGGATTTCTATGCTTAACTACCTTACCAGGACTCTTTTAAATTCAGAAATCTTAAAAACCTGATTTCTACCTCACAGGAGCTACTGTTGCAGTGGATTAATACCAGATGGAAGCCTTCTTGGCATCCACACTCCTTGATGGCGACGGATGGTGTGGCTGGCGAGAATGCCACCCTGTGCCGAGGTTCTGTTGTTTGACAGCTGTGAGTGCGCTGGTGGTGTTAGAAATGTGTCAGACAGTGGGCTAATCGCAAAAGCAGGCTTCGGCTGTGTAGACTACTCTGCCCTCCCAATCCCCTGGTAATTCCTGTGACTTTATAACTACTTTCCTGTTTTTTAAGAAAGGAAAAGTGTCAGTACAGAGGAAAAGGTGAAATCAGCCATTGGCAATAAGTGCATGAAGTGCTAAGGAAAGCCGCCTTCCATTAACCTTTCAGAGCTTAATGCAGTTAAGTTTGCACCACCACACTTGAGTTAATCTTTTAACTTCCCACAGTATTCATTTGCATGTTATTTTTGAATTTGTTTCTCACCCCTTCAGTAACAGATGCACTCACAGAGGCTTTAAATACATGGTTTAGCACGCCTGCTGTAAGTCGGGCTGTGGCTGCCACTCCTGCAGCCCTACCCTCTCTTCTCATGCCCTCGTGTCTGCACGGGCTGGTGCTCGCCTGGCCTTGAGGAGCCAGTTCGGGCACCTAGTCAGGAAGAAAAGAAAAAAAACATTGGCCTAGTTTTATAGGTCTGTCATGGGTATGCCTCTGTGCAGCGGTTCACTGCCAGGAGCGGGAGTGAAGGACCACCCGTGCTGGGGTGGGATTGTGTACCTGAGAGGTTTACAGCTCTGAGTGGGAACCAGCTGCCCCCTTGGGAAGGAAAATTCCAAACTCTGGTTGTTTTTGTGATGTCTTGCAAAGGTACATCATCAGCTGATGAGACTGAGACTGTGGTAACTCCTGTGCGTGCCTCTGCTCACCTCCTGGGGGATGCTCAGCCCCTTCCCCTGCTTCAGGGCTGCCCCCAGCGAGGCTGTGTGGTCCCCGCTGCTGGGCACTCTGAACCTCGAACTCACTGCCACATACACTCTCTTACATGTTTGGGGATGGAGGGTATTTTTTTTGGCAGCACAGTACTAGCTTGGTGTTAAATCTGGTTTTGGTAACTTCTAAAACTGTGTGAGGGAGGTTTAGTTTTTGAGTGGAAAGGGAACATAGAGTGATTTGAACGGCTTTGTGACTGTTCAGAGTGTGAATTGAGAAATGCTACTTTTTCGTCCTCTTGTTTTAATGCATAAATTTCCATATTCTCAGACTGTTTAAAACCCACCAACTTTGAATGGTAAAATGTTTATCATAAACACTCATTTCTGTTCTACTTCAGTAAATGAATCTCAGTGTTTCAAGGGCTCTCGGCAGATTCTGCTGTAGAGATGAACTACAAATTTGTATCTGTGCTATAGAGATAAACAGAAACTAAATTTTTCTGCTGTGATTCTCCTGGTATGGTTGTGAGAAGACTGGTATTTACAGTTCAAACTCTACTTGAAGATGTCACTACAGTCATTTCCAAGAATTTTCCGTCGTAGAGGGAAATGCCATTTGAGAGGCTATAGAGCCCTGACAATAGTTTGTGGATACCACTAATTGTGGATGTGACACAGGAAGCAACATAAGTAACGTGCTAGAAATTGTGTGGCTGAAACAGGCTTCAGTATTTCTAGGTGGAAGTAGAAATTAAACATTCATATATGAGCTACTATAGCTGGCATTTCCTGACATGTGGATGACTGTAAGAGTTAAGATAATCGTTTTTGGGGGAAACTTCTTAGCGCTTTAAAGAGGGTGGGTTTTTTTCCACCGTGGAATACATAGACACATGTATCAGAAAAAAATTGTTCTGGTGTTTGTGGATATTCAGTAGAAAATGTTTATTGAATGAGAAATGCATATCCAGCTTTAAGGAGAGGAAGTACAGATTGCATCACTAAACCCAATTCCATTTATAGTTAAAAGAAAAATTTTCAAACAGTCATATTTTTTGGTCTATAAACTCAAAATACATTGGCAGATCTATTGTTTATAGCAGCTGTCTTGGAGTTAAATTTACAGTTTTGATTTTCCAGAAACTAACATCAAACTTGACTGGCTCTCGTTAGGATTTTCATCCAAAGCGTACTTCTGCTTTTTAAATCTGGCTTCCTAAAGTATGGACACAACCTTTTGCAAGAGAGAATAAGGCTATTTAATTTAAATTATTTTGTATTTTTTTAGAAAAAGAAAATCAAATACAGCAGAAATCAAAAGATAATATCGAATTATAGGAGTTCAAATGTTTTTTTGTTCAGTAAAGGAGAGTATTTGAGAAATAACACAGTAGTTTCCCTCTGTAAGGCAAATGTAGGCTCTGGCAGTTGGAGTCTGACAGGTAGCTGCTGGAAAGCAAGGAAGTTTCAAATTATTCTCAAGGTCCCTGTAACACATGACTGCCAATGGACAAGAATATTTCCAGCAACAAGTTGAAGGTTTGTGAGCTCTAACATCCAGAAAAATATTTTATTCCATTAATTACTGTGAAACTACCTTAGCTGAGCAATTTATTGGGTACATCTGGGTATTCAGAATGAGTAACAGTTGGAGACAGTTGGGAGTCCAGTCCTACAGCTTATTCTTTCTCTTAATTTACTTTATTTTCAAGAAGATGCAGAATTAGTGACTGTAGCAAGCTAGATGTACCTATTACACAGATACAAAAGTAGGGAGAGGTTAGCGGAAAAAAAAATAGCATCTTTGCGTTCTGTTTCCCTCTTGTGTTTTATACTGCCTTTTCAGATGAAATTCTGAACAGCCTTAACAATGCAATGATGTGAAACAAAAACTATAATATTGTGCTCAAGCAGAGGATCTCATATCCTAACATTTCAGACATCTATGAAGATAATTATAATTTCATAGATGCTAGAACTGAAGTTGTGACAGTGTAACTTGTTAAAACTGCCTGATATCCGACGGAGACTTTATTTCATACTCAGGTGAGATTAACGTAGAGAAAAAAAAACTTCAAATACTGAGAAATATGTAATTATTCAGAGTAAACTTTTTTATGAGATCAGAATTTTTACAGGGAAGAAAGGAGTCAGACTATGTGGCAAGTGAAAGCTACTATTACGAGTTCAGAAACCTTGTAAAAGTAGAAAACAGGCTGTAATGGAGAAGTAAAGTTAAGTAGCCCGTATTACTACACTTGGACCTAACTTTCTAAAGCTATTACACGAAGATGCACATCACTGCTTTCAAATGGGAAAACAAAGATCCCATACGAGCGTAAGATGCCATGTAAAGCTTGTAAAGGCATAAAGAGCTCGCAACTGTAAGATCCTTGTTAAATATTAAGTGACTCATAGGAATCCTGTTTGGCTGGTTCCCTTCTTTAGCGTTCCACGCTAAACGTGAGGGAATAAGCATCTAATTCTCTGTGAACGTACCTGGCAAACGAGAAGTAAAATATTAGAAGTTGCAGTGAATGTCTATCAGCTAATCTCCAAAGTGTTGTAGTCTGAGGCTTAATGGAACTCTGGTTAAAGTAATAAATCAAGGTGAAAATTGATTGCTTATTTTGTTTGATAAGAAGGCAGCACTTAGACTAATAAATGCCAATAGCAATTTGGAAATAGTTGTTTCATTGTAGTTTGATTTTTTTGTTATTATTTTGTTTTGAGATCGTTAATAGCACTTCACTGCAATAATAGCCTACTCCTCCTTTCAAAAATGTACGTGGAACAGGGGGAGTAAAGCCTGTTTGCCGAGCAGTTCCTTGGCTTATATCTTTAGCTTGCTTTTACCTCTGAATGATGCGAAAGAAATGACATTTTAAGGGTTGTTTTTTTTAAGCAGAGTGGGAGTCAGATGAGGTTTTTTGGGGGGAGGGTTGGTTGGTTGTGTAGAAAAAAAAAATCAAAAAAAAAATCGCTTCTAATATTGTTGACTTCTAATTAGAAGATTTATTCAGAGGATTGGGTTTTGCCAGCAAAGCAGGAACAGGAACTGGTAGAAATACTGTAGTATAAGAACCAAAATAATCGAAACAAATGTCATAATGCAAAGCGGATATGAATGGCCCTTTTGTTGCCCCTTGATCATTACCTCAAGGCTATAGCTGATGACACATGAGTGACTGGAGTTTATGCAAAGATGTGACTCTCTTTCTAGAGTATGGCCAGCAGTTGTGCTCATCTTTTCCTGACTGGTGTGACTCAAGGAGGGAGGAGACTCCTGGTGTCTAATGCTCTGTCCGTAAGAGGAATATCTACTCAGATGAGTAAGATGCATGATGTATTAAGAACTGGTGCAGTCTCTGCTGCACCAGTATTAAATAGTTAAATGATAATCTGTTCTTTTGTACAAACTAAATTCATCTCCTGTAAGATCTCAGCACTCATATTACAGAACTGCTTGCAAATAACCATAATTTATTTTTTTTTTTTGACATGCTCAGTGTTGCTCTCTGAGTTTGATTTTTAGAACTAAGTGCTTGTGGTTTGAGCAAATGGCTTTCAAAAATCAGGCTTTCCGTTCCTAGGATGAAATTAATTTGACCCCATGTGTGACAGTAAAACACATTTAAGTGCTTCCTTTTTGGTTTATGTGCTCTAAACAAATTTTATTTATTCTGATCTAATAAAATGCTTTTTAAGAAAGCATCACATGTTTTTATATTTGGTGCTTAATGTTGTCCCTTCCATAACTCTTGACTGTCGAAATGACTTGTTTACATCATGTATTGCTGGTAAAACTAGGCAGCTAATCGATAGCCTTCCAGTTCAGAGCTGTTTCCACCTGCGGGTGCTGCCTGTGACAGGTACAGTTGCTGTCCTTTGTGACTGGGAGCTGCTTGCCTGTGTGTTGCACGGTGCTTGGTACCAGCAGCATCTGGGCCCTTCCCCACCTCCTCTGGACAGGGACCACGTCACATCCCAGCCTTTAGACAGGGAAAGTTCCAGCATGAGTACCATATGCTTGTGTCATGGGAAAAGTCCCATGATGTGACCCAATTCCCCAAGACATTTCAGAACCTCACAGTGGGTTGTGTCTGCTCCTTTGCAGTGTGTTGGTGCTTTGCAGTTTGCGGTTGTGGCAGCGCGTGATGGTTGCTCTGAACCTGTTAATGTGTAGAAGATAAAAGGCTTCACATAAGCACAGTTTTGAGGAAGATCTGGAAACATTAATCCGTGGATGAAAAACCGAGTGAGAGGGTTTTGTTAAACGACAGAAGCGTGCCAAGAAGTTTGAAATGCCACAGCATTCCTGGAGAAGGTCATATGTTGGATGGGGTAGACTAGGCAATTATGATAAGTAGCTTATCATATAGATACTGGTGTGACATAGCTGCTTGAATTAAAAAAACAAACACACACACACCATATTTGGGTATGTAAATGCAAATTTTCAGTATTGGTTCTTGTGAGTTCTTCTTTCTTTAGTAGCAGAGTACATGTTTTAATTCCAGAAGGAGTGTGATTGTTTAAAATGTGAACTGTGATGTGTGGCTAAGTCCTAGCAGATGGGTGATGTTAGCTTATTTGGACATGTATACTCGAAACCTGGGTTCTGCTGTGGTTTGCTCTTTCGCATTGAGTAGCTGTTGAAGGACTTGTAGCTCTTAACATTGAGAAAAAACCTGCAAAAGGTGGATAGGGCTTTTTGTGGTTCTCAAAGCCTTGACTTACAGGCAGAGCACAGGGTTCCACACCAGGGCCACCTCATCTGGCCAGCAGCAGAACGTTACTGGGAAACCTTGAAATGGTTAGTCCGGCTGGTTTCACGTCCTCTTAAAGAAATAAGTATTGCCAGTGTGCCATAAAACTGCCTTCTCCTGAATTTGGGGTCTGCAAAGGACCCATGGGAGGCTCAAGGAATACCCACTCCTTCCAGCTTCAGAACTGCTCATAACCTGAGCTCTTGGAGGTAACTGGTGTCTTTCTCATGTGAAGATTTGGTATAGGTATGTTGCCAGAAGGTTGGCTGCTTGCATGCTTGGTGTAAATAACTTTTTTGTTCATTCTGGAATGTGGACTTCTGTAGAGCTTCCTGCTTTTGAAGCAGAGCAATGGAAACTCTTCAAATGTTGGAGCATATTCACCCTCATATCTACAATGACCCCAGACCTGGTCTGTTTGAATCTCAAGCTGTAGCAGAAATACCTGGTTGCCAGGAAAAATACTCTTAAGCTTGTAACTTAAACACAGTAACACAAACACGAATGAGAAGTTTTGTAATTTATTGCATTCCGGACTTGGTCATTTTTGTCATCTTGAATCTTCACGTTCTCCAACCCCCTACCTCAGACCTCTTCTTTTGCCATGTGGTTGTAGTGGGACATACCTCACCTTCCCAAGTGTCCTTGCTATGGGCCACACATCCTCCTGAACTCATCTGTCAAATTTTCAAAACATGTGAAGGATTTTTAACTGCCTAGTCTTTCACAGAAAAAGAAATGTCCGAGCCTCCTTCTTTATGCTGAGAGCTTTTGTAGCACCTGGTAGCAGAGGTGCATGTCCCTGATACTGCTTTTGGCAAAACTGTTGTCCCCAAACTCTCTTCTCTTACCTTCCTACAAATACCATGTTTATGACTGGGGGGAATGTTTTAGCTGAAGCTCGACTGGGTTTCTTGTGCGCCTTATAGTAGAGTCTTTTGAAATAAGAGAAATAGATAGTCAGTCAGCCTGCATGATCTTGGCATCAACTCAGAAATTGTGCCAAAACCAGCTTTAAGTTGGTATGAATACCTGCCTTGAGTCTCTGACAACTAGACGAGGATGATCCCTACTGCCAGATTTATCTGGATAAATGGACGATGACAAGATTGCTCGATCCTGTGTGCCCTCTTTGGTTCTGCCTTTTCCATTTCTCATACTGATTTTTCAACTAGAATCTTGTAAAGCATAAACTAGAAGATCACTCGATATTCCATCCGAAAGCACATGCATACTTGTCTTTAAATACTGAAGATGGTTCTTACTGGATTATTCAAGTGGTCTTTGGTATTTCACTGCACTTGGATTTCTGGTGTTCAAACTTTCATGTTTTCTTGGGGAGACTCCTGAACCTGAAGCTTCAGTTCTCTCAGAACCTAGAAGTGTGCTAAATTAACTGCTAGTCAATTGGACTACTTCATGTGACTGCTTAACTATATAACCAACTTATTCTTCTTATTTTGGGCCAGCAGTCTTTATGCGTAGCTTCTCCTGAATATATTCTTTAGTAGGCAGTGATGACATAAGTCTGTCTGGATTCTTGATTTGTAAAACTATGAACGGACAAGCTGGAGATTGAGGCACAAGATTAAACAGCACCAGTCAAAAAGCAAGAGAACTTAAGAGCAGTAGAAAGCAAGAAATATCTTTTTTTAAAATAGTAAGGCATTCTATTTTTATTTTTTTTTTTTAATTTTTCTTACTCTACTTTTTTTGTTTTTTAGACTTGGCCTCTGTCAGTCCTTAGTATATTCTGATCTCATATGTCCTTTTCTCATCAAATTGCTTAACTGAAAACAAATACAAAATGTGTAGATCATGAAGTTGGTCTTTAGGAAATACTAAGAAAAAATGTTAATGTTTCCAAAGGATCTGCTGCGTGGTCCAGCCACTAGGCTGAGGGGACAAAATTTGAGATGATGTACTGACAGAGTGTGCTGGAAGAAATCAGATTTAAGGATGTTTTTTTGAGAATAAGAATGAAGAATGAATATGCAAACCAAGAGAGGGGGAGCATTAAAAAAAAATAAAAAAATCTCCTAAATGTGTCTGTACACTAATTTAGTAATGGACTTGATTACCATAAGTGCTTTGGAAAATCCCATCAGGAACCCGCAGCATGAAAATAAAAGTGCATCGGTAGTTAACTTGCTTGCAAATCTGCTACGTGGCTGTGTCCCAGCGTGCCAGGTGCAGCTCCCTGCAGCATTCACATTTTCATCATAGGGTGCTGTGTCCGTAGCGGGAACTGGTGTTGCACAGGAGCGAGATGACTCATCTCTCCTTCCTGAGCAGGGAAATGGCGAGTCCTTTCAATAACTGAGTGCTTCCTCTGCTCTCCTGAGAGTTTACCGTGGAGGGTGGGGCGTGGTTGTCAGTCTTAGCCCACTGGCACTGGAGAAAATTCCTAAGTGTTTAATGTAAAACTGCAACACAGCTACTTAATACCCCACCAGTCGGTCAGTGCCCAAATATCTGTAAGACCGCTTAAACTGTAGTGATCAAAAGGGAATCTTTCCCATGTAAGGTCAAAAATACCAATATTTATAGTACTGGGGTGACCCTCTCTTGAAACCAGCCTTTTCAGCTGCAGAATAATTTCCTATAACTTTCAGCAGATGAGAGTGCATAGCATAATAATCACTCATTTTGATTACTCATGTGTAAGACCTTAATACATTTTTCTGGATGCTCATTCCTTCTATGTTTGTTTTGTTTTTTTTCTTAAGAACAGTGTATTTTACTGCTTTATTTGTTCGGCAGGCATGGAGTGGGTAACCCCCGTCCAGGACAGGGTGCTGTTAACTGGGTGACCTGGTGAGCCTGGGGTCAGGCTGAGGCAAGAGTGTCTGGGGGCAAATGGGGAACCTTCCATAAGGGTGAGGTTTTCCCTGCAGAAAGCCAGGTGCAGGTGTGTCCCTGCCAGTGTGCAAGCTCGCCTACCATGGTTAGCTGTGTAGGAGCAAAGGAGAAGGTCTAACTGATTCTTGGGCCAGTGCATTATTTTTACATTTTCTACTGTCTCCTAGCTGAAGGAAGAACATGCCAAATGAGTTTCAAGCACTTTCCTTGCGAAGGGACTGCGCGTGCAAGCTTGGCCATCGACAGCAGCAAAGCTGCTGTATCTGGCTCTCCCATTCAGCTCAGGCCTTCCGTAGCTTATTTTCACATCAGCAAATGAAATATGCAAGCGGTGCATAGCAAGCTCAAAACAGCTGAAAATAAGCTCCATCATCCGCAGAGAAGGGCAGTGTTCCCTTCGCCATTCTGGCTGCCGTTTGAGCAAGCGGAGATCGATCGGTCTAATGTCTGGGGCTCGCCTTTCATAAAAGAAGGGCTGTGGCTTTAAGTAATCGCTGGCTGCTTGTGCCAATTGCAGAAGCTGCAGTATCTGCCTCTGTCGGGAGCGATCGGCGCGGAAGTAGGATAACCTGCAGAGGCGAGGTCCGGCGTTCAGCAAGGTCCAGCGTTGCCGCTCGGCCATGGCCGGAGCAGCCTGGCCGGCGGTGCCGCCACCTGCTCGTCACCGATGAGCGTCGGGGGGCCGAGCGGGGGGCCGCTGGAGCTGGAAGATGGGCTGCTCTAGCAGCAAACTGTGCCTCTATTCTCAGTGTGCTGCCGCAAGGGTAATGAGTATTTGTTTCACAGCGCTTTTCCCACAGTGGGGAGCTGGACGGGGGCTTGGCTGTCAGCAAGGTGAAAGTGTCCTGCAGTGGGAAGCCTGGCCCTCATCACCTCCACGCTGTGGCCGTGGGTGTGAGGCGCTGGCCGCTGAGCCAGGGAGAGCTGCTCTGCTGTGGCCGTGCCTGCGCTTCTCCCCGCGCTGCGGCTCCGGGGGCAGAGGGGCCTGGCCGGCCACCTTCCCCTGGCTGAGGTGCAGCCCCTAGGCAAAGCAGGGAGATGGGTGCTTCTGCTCATTTGGAATGCAGATTTGCTATATTGGTCTCAGTATAAGAAACATCATCTATCTTAAAATTAAGAGCAGCGAGCGGCGTGGGTCGTATTCAACTTTGAACGGCGCTGTGCTGTTCCTTCGTGGAAGACTGAGCATTTAGCAAAGTTTTTTGTTTTGTGTTTGAGTAAGCTTAAGATAAATATTTAATGCATGCCTCTCTCACATACAGACTGCAGTTTTGTGCCCTTGACAGCTCTCAGTTAATTTGTTCTGGAGGCTTGTGTTGCTCCACCCATCATAAAATATATAATTAATTGCTGCAAAGGAGGATTTTAATTGCACTGTTATCCTGGAAAAAAGCTGCTCTTTGTTTTAAAGTGTAACTTCCTTAACAACAGAAGAACATCTGTGTATTTTGTAACAGCAGAACTGTTATCCTAAATGATTCATATCTTGGCTTCTTGCTCCTGCCTCTTGTTTTCCTACAGAACACATGTAAGTTAGTTATTGGAAGGTGACCTGCTCAGATCACTAGTAACCAAATGTTTGAGTGAGTTTGTGTTTTTTTGTTTTTTTTTTTTCTTCTCTGCAGAGAGAGGAAGCACTGAAACAGCGTAAAGAGTTATCTCAAGAACTAGTTAACCTTCGAGGAGAACTAGGTAAGTAGTTTGGATTGGGGGTTTTTTTTTGTATTCTTCATGAGAACAGAAATGCAGCAAAACAGATCTGCTGAAAGACAGATGCCCTGGTATTGTCATGGCAGTCGTTTAATTCCCTGACTGAATTCTGCTCAGATGCTTTAGTAGCTGCATTTCTCTGGAGCCCTGAGAGCGTGACCCCAGGTTCACCGAATTCCTGGCACTGATCTGACAGTGCTTAGTGGGGCCTCCTCGCAAAACATGTCTGATGACCAAAGCACTCGCTCGCTTGAAAACAGGAGGATGGCTGACTGTGTATATGCTTCTGTTTGATACCTAACTTGTTTGTATGCTGTCTTCTAGAGATATGCCAGCAAAAATCCATAAACCTATCCATAATTCATAAAATACACTCTGCAAAATTTACATTTTGCCTTAATGGTTTATAGGTGAACGAGTGTAAAATTAACAGAAGGAAATGCTGTCAGGCTAATGAGATTAAATCTTTGAACGCATCCTAGTGGACATCTGTAATATGAAATGGAGGTATAATGTGCAGGGGCTGGTTTTGCCAACTTTTGAAGCTTTATTTAACTCCATTTAATGGTAACTTCGTATAAGTTACTTGAACTCAAGGCAGAATCATCTTGTGGAGTGCAAAAAGTTACTGGCTTGAAAATGATAGTACTTGGAAGTGAAGCTAGCATTTTATAAAAAGCACACTTGTCATGATGAAGCCCCTTTAAAAAAAAAAGAAGAAACCTTTAAAAGCAGAAGTAATGTGTGTGGAGGAGTTTCAGTTATGTCACTTATTGAAAAGGTGGAAATCTTTATTTCCACAGGCTTTGGAAGCTGAGCATTGTCTCAGCCAAACTTGAGTGTGAATGTAGGTCTTGTTAAATGCACCATCTGCATGTAGTGTTCAGATTTATTTTTTAGGGTTGATTAATGAGGCAGATGTTCCCTGGCAGCTACCCAGTGTTGGAAGTGTGGGTGGTAGAGAGGGAGTGGTCTCCTTGTCCCCCAAGCTGAAGCAACAGACCACAGCTTCACCACTTGTCACTATTACCATCATTCAATTTAGAGGTTTATGTTAAAATGTAACTTTCTGGGAGCTTTATTTGATGCATAAAGTTGCAGATGTGTGAATGGGGAGTACCACAAGTACAGAAAGCCTTGTAGCATTAATAGATAGGCAAGAGTACCAAAGACACTGCAGAAATGTGTAGCATTTTCTTGGAAGCTTAGTACTGAAAAGCCGAGGCTTTTTTTTGCAGTCTGGCATCTGTTGAGATGCAGCTTTTACCCTTCCTACTGATGAAGCAGCTGGGTTGCAGTTTTGCAGTTGTTTCGAGCAGCTCATAGTAGGGGCTGGCTTTGAAAGAGTCTGGCCTTCCTCTGCCTATGTCCCTCTGTCCTGCCTTGTGCCAGCACTGGTGCCCAATCAGCCATGCACTGCGCCGTGCGGTGAGCTTCATGGGGTCCTAAGCCAGATGGAAACTAGTGGCTTGGAGTGGTGTTTTGCCAAAGCTGCCTGGCCTGGCTTAGCCTGTGGCTGAAGGAGCACTGGTGCTGGAGGCAGAGAGAAGAGAAGGAGCAGCAGGGCCATGTCCCCCATCAGCTGCAACCAGCACATGTCACCCTAAAGTGACAGCAACAAAGCTGGAGTCTTGGTGTGGAAATGGACTTCTTGAATTCCTATGAAGCCGTGTTATAAATATTATAAACTAATTTTATTTTTTGTGTACATGTATGTGACTTTGTGGGCAAACCCATTTGTTTATCATGAAAATGACTTCAGGTGGATTGCAATCAGAGCAGGAAAGTCTCTATTCTTCCACGTGCCTACATCTTCTTATATTTTTTTTCTCTGTTATTGTTCTTTTATCAGCCCAGCTACCACGTTTGTCACTTACCAGCAAAGGGAAAATACAGCTTAAATGGGCAGCCCAAAAGCTAGCCAACAGTTTTGCCCGTTACCACTTTTTGGGGTGGCTTTTTGGAGGATAGGCTGTTGCTGGGGTTTTTTTGGTTGGTTTGGGTATTTTGGGTGTTTGTGTTTTGTTTTATTTTTTTGAAAGCTTAGTTCTTTCTAAGGGTGCCTCACTCTTAAATGAGCTGCCCATAAACTTGTTACCTTCCGGCTTTGATTAACAGCCTGCTGAGCTTGTATGTGCAACTCCCACTACAAGAATACACCATTCAGTAGGCTGATAACTAGAATAAACTTTAAATGCAACTGAGCTTGATGGATATGTGGCGCCTGAGCACCCAGAGCTGTCAGCCAGGGATTCTGGCTGACGTGCTTCTGGACAACGTCGTCAGCCGTTCCCCTCACGGAGCTGAACTTACTGGGTCAGCTCTGCAGGAGCATCTGAATGGCAGCCTCGGCCTCGCTTCCCTTTGTGAGGTTTCCAGACCCTGGTTTCAGTGAAGCATTTATCTTCCAGCAGCTCCTTTGTCTCAGCCACGTCACGCACGTCTAGCCTGTCTGCGCTTCTCTCCACAGCACATAAAGGGAGTGGATTTAATCACAGATATGAAAACTGCACAGGCCTTCAATTCTATCTGGATTTAAAAAAGGATTTGTTTGTAAAATAAATATTAAGAAAAACAAGTAAGCCAGCCAGACCTCACTTGTCGACAGAAGTGTAAGAAAAGCATTCTTGTAAAAGTAGCTTTAGCTGAAAATAATCTATTTAAATACACACCTGCTAATCAGCTTTCTGCTGCGATAGTTATATGGATACAGCTGACCTTAAGGTTTCCATAGGCTGTTTTGACATAAGTCCTGCAAATTTTGCTTCACTGTATGATCTAGCACAGATTAGTTTAGGAAGTTAAGTACAGTTTGAAACCTTACTTTGCCCATGTGGACGTGCTTCGTAGAGTCCCAGCCGCCACATTTTTAATGCCTGTTGGTTTGCAGTTTGGGAGCAGGGAGTCTAGGAGGAGGAACCTGGTGTGCCCAGCTCGCTGTAGTGCGTGCCTTGCACGCTGCTGAGTTTGGGAAGAACGTGAAGCCTCCTCCGGCTTGCACCCAGCACGCTTTGGGTGCCTCAGTTTCTTGCTTTGAAGTTTAATTGCGTGTACTCCCGAGCTCCCGGATTCACCTTGCAAAACCAAATTGACTTGCTGACAAATTGTCCGTTTTGCTGGGTTATTCTCTATGACCCTTTCTACCAAAATAGCTTTTTGTTTAATGATTTAAATATGCATTCTGATGCCAGAATCCACCTTTGGCAGCGACCACCTGGCTGCACAGAGCATAGGACGGATGGTCACAAGAAGCTGCCTTCTGCTCTCAGTAGCTGGAAATGTGTGTGAGGATGAGAAATGATCTTGTGTTTGGGGGATGGGCTTTTCCAAAGGAGTTCAAATTCATTAACAGTTGGGCTCTGAACATGGGTTTCCTTTAAAATTTCCAGCCACAAAGATTAAAAATGTGATTTGAACATAAGCACCTTAGTTCTGGGAGCCTGCAGCAGGTACAAATGTCCTATATGTCACTTGTTTCCCTTCTTAAAATGCAAGCTAGTGTGTAAACTATTTCTAGTTACCTGCTTAGTTATGTAAGTAGAAATTGCAAGAGCTGCATATTTCTTCAGAGGCACGAAACTGCTCCTCTAAATTAACTCTGCTCCAAATTGTTTCAGAGCCTCTGTGCAACTCCGCTGGCCGTGATCCAGCTCAGTCCTGCTGGAGAACAGCAGGTGCGAAGCTGACTCAGCCCCGCGCCCGCTTGGGCCCTTTGAAAATTGCCATTCGTGAGCCTTTTTCAGCGGGCTGGAGAGGCTTGTGTGTATCCTGGACAGCCAAATGCCTCACCCCTCTCTCTGCCTTCACTTGCTGCACTGCAGTTGATCAACAATATTTTCTTCAAAATACCTTCATGCTGGTTTTTTTTTTATTAATAAATGAAGTTTCAAATGTTTTGCCAGTTGAGATTAAAAAAAAAAAAAAAAGACTGATGTGTTTTTTACACGAATGGAGTTAATGCGATTTGGTTTTCAGGTTCTGGTGATCCTTAAAAATACTTAAAAGTAGATGGGCAAGTTAGGCCCTGCCCCAAATAATTGATAGAAATGCCTAAGGTGCACACTTGCCTGCCAACACTGTAGTGTGTGCAGCATTAGAGGATAGGAACTTACTTCCTGGCAGGTATCTGAATGCTTCACATATGTATTCAACCATACTCACTAAAATGTAGCTTAAAGCGTCATTTTTTGGTCTACCTGCCTCATTTCAACTTGCCCAAGAACAAATATATGAAATAGGACTTAATGTTCTGTACCATTACTCTCACTGTGGCATAACACCAAGAGAAACTTGGTTGTAAGCTCAAAAGCACGTTCAGGTAGAAGACTTTCCAGTACTGAGGATGAATGCATTGTTAGGTAACAATTGAAAAAACTATGAGACATGGGAAAGGAAATGAGCCTTTGTGTCTCCAGCAGAGTTACTGATCGACAGCACCTATACAATAGAACTTGCAATGTGAAGTATAAACTTAGAGCACTGAATGCATTAGACACCGTGACATTACACCATGCTAAATACTTGATGTGTTCTGGTAATTATCTCCTTTTCACATCCCCCACATCTATTAAAATGCTGCTAGTTTGCTGTCCTAGTGCCCTCTGTTTCAAAATGTCAGACAGTCTAATGGCTTTTCATAAATCATAACTAGACCAGTAAGTGACTTAGACAATTTTATGAAGATAATGTTTGTTTCAAAGCAATTTAATTTAGGATTAAATAAATAAAAAAATCCATTATGTTTTGTCTTGTTAGAGCTGTGGTTATAGTGGAGAATGTTTGAAAAATGTTTTTATGTGAGTATGGGATGATAAATTTGTTTATAATTAGAATAAGAAAAAAAGAAAATTGCGAGAAGGAGAAATTGCACAATTTAAGCTTTTATCTCCTGCCCAGTTTGAGTGAGAGCATGAAACAGATTTCTTGTGGATACTACAAAATAAGGTGACTGTTGTAGTACTCCCCTTCTGATCTGAAGATACCCTGACCAAATCCCAGAAACTTCCCCTGATGACCAGAGGTCATGGTTCTACCCAGACTCTTCATTTATGATAAATAAGTGTTAAGAAGCCTAAGAATATACATTAATCTTTCTCCATGTTGTAGTAATACTGGGAGAGACAGTGTTGTATGATTGGGAGGAGATGCTGGGACAACCAGTTGGGGGGAAAAATAGTAATGGCTTTGCTATTTGGATAAAGTAGTAGATTTTGCTTCTGGCTGCCAAATACACCATTCCATGTGCTCTGTCCTGAAAGCTTAAAACCGTTCAGTGTTACAGATGAGATTGAACAAACTTGATGGACAAATGGATAGTGCATCTCTACATCTCTGTGCCTTGACTTTTCTCTCAAATGCTGTTGGATCTTTTGTCTCCTGTTTGCTTTTTGCTCAAGGTCTGTTGCGTGTCACAATTGACAGCCTAGGGATGGGGTAGAACTGGAGGGAAGCGCTTTAAGAAGGGAGAGGAAGCAGAGTAGCTGTGTACAAAGCGTGCCCTTCAAGTCACTCTGAAGTGGAAAAGTCAAAATAGAGATTTTTGTGTATGCTACTGAAAAAGCACATGTTCCAGTTACAGATTTTTCTTCAAACCTTAGCACCAGTGCTGTGAGAGAACTCTTAAGCTGAGAAGTCATCACGTTTGGTTCATCAGGAGTTTTGCAGCATCCCCTTGCAGAGGATGAATGGCCAAACTAAGGAGTTAGCTGCCTTTTTCCTGGCTTGTCCCTTTCTTAAAACAAGGCAGCGTACAGTCATAAAATACATGAATCACTCTGGAGATGGATAGGGCTGTGCAAAATACTTGCTGCAGACACTTCAATCCCAGGTATGGGGGCAAACTTTGGTTTACAGGACTCCTCGTAGTTTCAAATTGACAATTCTTCGGTCGGTGCTTTTGCTGCAACTTGCCATTTGCAGTTTCTTTCACCACAACGGTACCGGGAGCTTACTGGTGGTGTGGTGGTTCCGATCCTGGTTTGGATTGCAAGGATTCAAGTCAGGCTTCTGATCTGCAAGGAACCAGTGCAGCCTTCAGCTTTGGGGAGGGCAGACGTTACCTTCAGGGTAATGCAACATTCAACTGCCAGTTTTTGTTTGCCTTTGTAACATTAGTCTTCTCATAAATGTGAATTTCGAACTGGCCGAACAAGAACTGATGTGTCTGTTTGCTTTGACAAAGGCGTAGTTTGCTATTTGCTTTTTTTCTTTTCCTGAAGTGTTTTGCATCATCTGAAGTTCTCTGTGCTGACATTTGAAGATAAAACGATAGGCAGAACAATCTTTTAGCTAAATGGAGGCTAAAATGGCTAAATGGCCTTACAAATAAAAAATTGGATCCTTGCTTCTTCCTCTGTTGGTTTTAAAGGAAGTGGATGGTTCGAGGTGTTTTGCTACAGCTCTCTCAAATCAGGCATGTGAATTGCCTGCCTCTCACCTCTACCCCTCTGATTCTGCTATAGGTGGTCAGATGTGTTCTGCGTGTGGTTGGCTGCGTAATGCCTCCGTTTGGCTTAGTGCCTGCTTCTGTGCATTGTAGAATAATGTTCCTTACCTGTGATGTTTCCTCTTCCCCCAAAAAGTGACAATGCACAGCATACACATTCGATAATTTCATGTGAATGCGATGTGATAGAAGTGTGAATGCTGTTTTGTCCGTCCCCTGTCCCCCCCCCCCTTTTTTTTTTTTTCTTCTTTTCCAAAGGGAGCAGTTATAATGGGAGTTTATGGAAAGAAAGAAAATAAAATCCTTTCTTGGTGGTGGTATAGAAAGTATAGAAAACTGTGAAATATGCTTGGGTTGCAGAGAATGTTGTGGTACTTTTCAGTTGAGCCTTTAATCGCATCATTGCCAGTCACGGGATGAACAGCTTGGCTTAAATCTGTCGGGATCAGCAGATCTTTCACACAGACCTAGTGCAGCATTAAGCCTGCTGTTAGAACTAATTCAGGTAGACGCACATGCAGATTGATTTCCATGCAGTACAGCTCCCTCTCTTACACTTTCTAGTTCAACTGCAGGTTTCAAGTGGTGGCAGCAGGGCCAAGACTTCTTTACAGTTTCCTTAAGAGAGTGCCAGTATCGTTCATCAAGTTACTCGCTTGCTCTTGATGAGTCCCAGCAAAGAGGGCCTCCACCAACCACATGTCTAACTTGAGGCACTGCTGGGGCAGGCTGCTTTCCCTAGAGCCCAGCTGCCTTGGCAGTCGGTCCTTGAAGATACTGTAGCTGATGCATCTTAAAGCTCAAGCGCTGCTGTGATGAGAATTTCCTACACTGCCTGTGCAGGATCGAAGATCAAGTTAATGTTTCAAGTGATTTTTCTCTCAAGTAGACACTCATCTGTCTGCTCTAGACCAAAACACTGGAGTCTGTACAGAAAAAGTTTTGCTTAAGGTCAGTGACTGCACGCTTCTCTTAGTGGTCCTGTTTCCCCTGCTTCCAGGCTTTGGGTGCAGCTGGAACTGTAAGGTGCTTGCTCCAGTCATATTAACAGTAGGAAAATGACTCCTCCTATTCAGGCCTCTCTGACTGGAGTTGGGAATACTAAATTTCAAACTCAAAAGTACGAGTTGCTAACTTTTGGTTTGCCTTTTAATCAGTTGTAGATACAGGCGAGACAAACCTAGGCAGTCTTCATAGCTGACCCAAGTTAATGTAAACATAAAGAGAATTGCACAGCATTTCTTTCTGTTTTCTTAATACTCTGCATTTTCTGCCTGAAACCATTCTGTAGCTTGCATATGAAATATCTTGGACATATGCATATTAGCAATACGCTTCAAATTGGCAGTTCTGTATCTTTCTGTGTTGGGTGCAGTCCCTGTCAGGCTAGGATTGCTTTTCTCCTGCGTATCTGAGTGTGAGTAACATGTTGAATGGATGGTCTTCAGGATAGTAAGACTTTCAAATTTAGCTAAGTGGCTTATATATCAAAAAGTGAATTACTCTGACAAATATGCTATTGAAATGGGATCAAATTAGGTGAAGTAGAAAATCCAATTAATTTTTTTATTGGAGCACTCTAGTGTCTCTTGTGAGACATTCATTCTTCTATGTCATGACAAACTGTCACACTTCTGCTTTCTATATGGGTTCCTGGCTTAACTCAATTCAATTAATTCTTAGCATAAGAAACACCAAATTCGATATTTTGCAAGAATCTTTTCGTGTGTCCTTGGAGGTGGTGCTCATGTCATGGATAAATTATATTTGTCTTTGTATAACTGGTTTGCTGTGCAGACTGTTCACTATCTGTAATACTTGTAACAAAGAAGGTGAAATTAGCATTGAACTTGATCCGGTCGTTGTTTTTTTTTCTTGATACATCTTCAGTAACCACTTCTGCAGCATGTGAGAAATTGGAGAGAGACAGGAATGAACTGCAAGTTGCTTATGAAGGGTTTTTGCAGAAGTTAAACCAGCAACATCACAATGATTTAGCTGAGCTGGAGGAGAGGCTTAAACAGTTTTACACTGCAGAATGTGAGAAGCTCCAAAGTATCTGCATTGAAGAAGCTGAAAAGTACAAAGCGCAACTCCAGGAGCAGGTTTGTGACATCCGAAGTAGAAATGTTCTCTAGTGATTGCTTTCTGCTGCACACCAGCCTTCAGAGAATCCTGGCTTTTACTAATAGTGGAGTTATTTTATCTAATATGAAACTATACAAATATTACTCCACTAAGCTGTCCAGATCTTAAGCTCGTGTTTTAAATGTGATGGAGATTCTTTGTGTTCTGCCAGCTCAGTGACTTCTACAACTCCACTGGATATTTGAGACAGCTTGAGATTTAAGATTTATAGACACACACCCAGCATGTGACCTTGCTTTGCAATGGCTCCATGTGTGTGACAGACATGTTCATCATCCTGTTGGTGCTGGTAAACTGTAAGGCATCGTTCCCATCTATTCAGTGTTGTACGTGGCTTAGCTTCTCCTGTGACCGTCTGTTCAGTGCCACCTGGACCATTTAAAATGTACACAACGTACCACATAAAGCCACCGGAGCAATACTTTAAACAAGAGTTAAGTTGACTCATGTAAGGGGAGGGAAAAATAATGTTGTCATATTGCAGGTGGACAACTTAAATATCACACATGAAAACTTTAAGCTGGAACTTGAAAACAGCCACTCAGAAAAAGTAGAGGAGCTGAAAAAGGAGTATGAATCCTCTTTTTCAGGCAAGTATTCTGTCTTCAAGAACATATGCTATAGTACTGCTGGTCACAAACAAAGATATTCCAGCTTTTTCATCAATATGTCCACTTCCTTGTTCTTGATGGTCAGTTGTCTTTAAAAATGCTGGCTGAATTCCTTCTTTTGGAATGGAACAAGTCTCATTTTACATATGGAAATAACCATGGCCTCAGTGTAGTTGAATCAAACTTTTTAAACCATTTAAGAGCAAAGATGACTTTTTCTTTCAGTAAAGGATGTCTAAATTGCAATCTGCCCTCAAAATTTCAAGTTAATGAGGAATTCCTCCCACCCCCTTAGTTCTGTAAGGAGCACTTCAATTTTAAGGAGCAGTAGGGTTGTGAGCTTTCCGGTATGACATGGGAATGGTTGATAAATATTATACACTGCTTACAGCATACTGGGGCAACGTTTATTTTTCAGGGAGGAGGTGGTGAGTGTGCTCAGTTTTAAATGGCATTGCATCTAATTGATTTAAGTGATGATGATTTCCATCCTCCCTCCAACTCCACTTGATAGCCAAATTTCCAGTGATACTCTTCTGTCATTAAAACTGGTGACTCTTCCACTAGATTCAAAGAGCAAACTCATCTGCATGGCATCTCCAAAGTAGGAAAGGAGACGTTTTTCTAGACATTTGTGGAAAAGACAAGTTCAGTTTTTGCTGTGTTTCCCATCAGAAACTCAGCTTTTGTCAGCTGTGGCTTTCGTGCTCCATTCATCCGTTTGTTGCATGTAGATGAATGCTTTTAAGAAGTAAGTGCCATACTGTCAGCTAATGAAATGGATATGCAAAGGGGCAATCAACAAATCTGAAGCAGCAATAAGTCTGATCCTTTGCACGTGCTTTGGATCAGCTGAAGATAAATATTCTTTCCGTGTTGTCATTGCTCCGCATCTGTGTGTATGTGTATTGGCTGGCCTTTCGTGCTGCTGCTTTTAAAAAAGCGTCTATGTCTTATGTGGTATTAAAAATCTGCAAAAATAATTTGTTACAGAGCTCAAGAATGCCCATGAATCTGAAAGGAAGTTGCTTGAAGATTCCTTTAAAGAGAAGCAGGAATTGCTGGAGGTTTGTTAAGGGTTGGGGTCATTGCGAGAGTCTAAAACTTAGAAGGCGGTTTGGAGGTGTGCCCTGAATTCTTGGCTTGACTATACGATATCTTTTCATTTCAGAAACAAATCGATGAATTAAAAAGTGAAAACGACTCTCTGAGTGAGAAGTTGAAACTAGAAGAACAAAAACAAATAGCCAAAGAAAAAGCCAACCTGGTAAGTCTTAACCTTCAAAAGTAATGCAGATGAGCAGATCTTGTAATTTTAATTTATCGCATAATCTGAAAGGTTTGCAATCAAGCCTGATTAGGGCTCCCATGCTTATTAAGATTTTATGTTAATGGCTTGCCTGCCAGAAGTTTTTCTCGAGCATTGCAACGCTGTGTATTCACCTTACCGTTGTAAGTCCATAAAGCTGAGTATCTCAGTCAGTGATTTAAGTTATAGCCTAAGTTAAATTGAAGACCTACGTGTACACAGAAGCTGTACCATAGCTTTCTTGCGGACAGCCGGTCAATGTTCTAGCGGCACTAGAGTCGGTGTGGGCCTTATATCGTGGCTCCTTGTACTTGAGTCTTGAATGCGTTTATTCAAACATTGATTCACACTTGTTGCTGATTTTTCCTTTAGATAAACTTTTCTTTAGTCCTACTTTCCCTCCCAAGGCTGCTGAGCTCTGTGATGCTTCTGGATTAGAAGTGTCCTCTGAGAGGAGTTTTCTCATGCACTGGGAGAGTTAAACAGACATGTGTATCTTTCTGGTTACCTGGAAATAACTGGAATACCAATAGTATTACTTATCCCACAAAGAGAAATTCCACACTTAGGATGCTTCTAGTAGAAGTTGCCCTAGTTTTCACTGAAATTTAATTTTTTTTTTTTTTCCTCTTACTGCTTATTTTAGTGGCAGGACAGAACTGCTGCAAGAAGAATTTGCAACCACAGTATGTTGCTGTGGTTAGGAAATGATACCAAAGAGAACGCATTGTACACTGTACTTGGAAGTTTGAACTGTATTCCATAGGCATGCTTGTTTATGTTGTTTAATTTAAAGTAGCAATAGTAAGTGCCTTTACGTAGCTGCAAATGCACTTTGCATCCTGGCCACGTCAGACACATAATAAGCTTGAGGCTCCTCTCTGGAAAAATACTGATGTGACCCAGTATATTCTTCTGTACTAAAGACAACTCTGCACTATCACAGTTACCATTAGCCCTTTGAAGACAGAGGCATATTTCCAACTCTCCGCTATTACTCAGATAGTGTCATGTGATATTCCCAGCTCTTCTGCTAAAATCTTACATAGGCTTTTCAGTCTTTTTATCTGGCTCTGTAGTGGCTCAGATTTCACTTCAAGAAGACACTTTAAGACCACTAGGGCAGAGGAGGGAAAGAAAAACAATTAAACTTTGAACCTACTGTAAACTGCATTTAAACTTTCCAGGATCACTTCTTTTCACTAGCTTCTAGATTGTGTGTAAAGCCAGAAAAGGGAGGAATGCAGTTCAAATCGCCTGCCTGCCTCCTCCTCCTCGGCAGCACAGCACACCCTCACATGGACATCTGTTCAAAAGTAGAAGTTAAACCAGAATCACAAATGCCACAGTCTTAAAAAACCCACAGACGAATGAAATGTGTAGGTGGTGTGGGCCTTGGTACGTCGCTGTGGGACTGGTGGGACTGCGCCCCTCCAGCCTGCGGGCACTGCCCTCGGAGTCTTCAGTGTCTGGTGTGGCAGTGAAGCTGTTCCTCAGCGTGGCACACCGGTATTCTTACCCAGATATGCTAAAACCAATTTTGTTTGGCTTTGAAGACAAACTGAATTACATAACACAATCATCAATTGATTTCTGTTTCTGTTCAAATTGAACTACTTGGAAGTGGCCCGAGACTCGCTTTATTTCTCCTTATTTTTGCCTGCGACTTTGACTTTGAAATGTAGGCAGTGTTTTACTCTGCACTGTCTGAGTGGTTTCTTACTCTCGAAAAGAGGTCATTGAGGAAACCAGATCTGGCCCTGCTCTCTCCCTGTCCTGCTCTTCCCTCCAGCCCCGAGAAAACAACAAAAAAGGGAAGAATAAAAAAGAAAGTCCTAACTTTACCGTATTGTAGATAAGTCATGGATGTGAAGCAGTGCAAGATTTTTATGTGCAACTGCATTGCTTGGCTTTAACAAGAATGGAAACCTGAAAATTTTCGATTTGTGCTGATGAACCAGCTACCTGCAGACTCCAAACAGGGAACATCAGCTACAGTCAAGGTCATAGCTTTAAGTTTCTGTGGCTTTTTGAACTACTCCAGCATTTGAAAACTCTCCAAATGTTTACTCTAATTATCTCTTGGGATGGGTTATGAGTAATAGGAAATAAATTTTGGAACTCCTAGCCTTAAAGGGAGCCTTTGGACACTCCTGCAAAACAAGTTTCGCTGTGACAGCTTTAGTGCCTGCCTTTGACTCGCAGGGGTTTTTCATGTTTGTGCATAAAGTGTTTTCGGGACAGCTTCTAAGGAAGACTAAAACTGTCCGCCTATGCCAAAGGACAAACAAAATCAGAGGATAAAGTGGTAGCAGATCTATATTTTTATTTTTTTTTTAATTCTAAACTGCTTGCCTTGATTTCATTTAGAACAAGTAACTGTCATACCCATATTTATTTTCTTGCTCTTTCTAAATAGCAGAGAAACACTTGAATTGTTCCTGAAATTCAGGGTACTAAGCAAACTCTGTGGAAATCTTTCAGAAAAACCCGCAGATAATGTATCTGGAACAGGAGTTGGAAAGTTTGAAAGCAGTGCTGGAGATCAAGAACGAGAAACTCCATCAGCAGGACGTAAAGCTAATGAAGATGGAAAAACTGGTGAGTTTGGCAGGTTTGGACCATGTCTCTGAATTACGTTCCGATGATGAACTCAGGCTGGTCAGACTTACAGGGAAGGATTAATTTTTTTCTTGTTTAACAGAAAACATGAAATGATGATGAGACCTGCTCGCATTGCAGGTACAATTATATCTGCATTGGGCTGTCCTGTAAAGAGGGGGAAGGAATCACCAGGTGCTGTAAATGACCTTTTAACTTCTTAAGATAACTGCTGGCTTGTGCAAAACTACTGCCAAGTTAGTACGGGGATTTCTGGAAGTCTCTTCCACGTTTCCTTTCCTCTTCTCTCTCTTCTCCCCCACCCCCCAAGGAGAAAACCCTTACCTGCTGCATTTGCTCTAGTATTACGGAAGATAGATTGTATTGTCAGGAAAAATATTACCATGGAAATGATCCTAATTAAACAAGAAGGGATGAATTATGAAAGGGAATGACTGTTTTCATTTAGAGTTGATTAGCTCAGGTCTGTCATGTTGGGTATTAATCTTTAAACTGCTTGTTTAGCCGTGTGAGTTGGTCCTGATCTGTGCATAATTCCACATGGAAAGACAGTTTTGGGGGCAGAATGTGTAATGACTTAGTGTGCTTTTATCTGTGGCAGGATAAGGATCTTATTCTGGGTGTGGCCTTTGAAAATTGTTGTAATACTCGCTTTAGCAAACTTAATGCCCAAATATTGAAGGAGGTTTGAATACAAAGGAATAATTCACAGAATCACAGAATTGTTGAGGCTGGAATAGACCTCTGAGATCATCAAGTCCAGCCTATGACCCAACACCACGGCACCTAGCTAGACCATGGCACTAAGTGCCACATCCAGTCCTTCCTTAAACACCTCCAGGGATGGCAACTCCACCACCTCCCTGGGCAGTCCATTCCAGTGTTTAATCACCCTTTCTGTGAGGAAGTGCTTCCTAATATCCAACCTAAACCTCCCGTGATGCAGCTTCAGGCCGTGCCCTCTTGTCCTGTCACTAGTTGCCTGGGAGAAGAGCCTGACCCCCACCTGACTACAACTTCCTTTCAGGTAGTTGTAGAGAGTGATGAGGTCTCCCCTGAGTCTCCTCTTCAGGCTGAAAAAGCCCAGTTCCCTCAGCCTCTCCTCATAGGACTTTCCCTCCAGTCCCTTCAGCAGCCTTGTTGCTCTCCTCTGGACCCACTCCAGCATCTCAAGATCTTTCTTGAAGTGTGGGGCCCAGAACTGCACACAGTACTCAAGGTGAGGCCTCCCCAGTGCCGAGTACAGGGGGAGAATTCCATGTCAATTGTTCACTGTTCTATAATGTCACATGTTCCCCTGGTCTACAGTTACTAGTAAATTACTAGTAAACCTTCATCTTTTCTGACAGATGTTGGCCAGAGTATAGAAGCCCATGGACCATCCAACCATTTAATCACTGCTTTTCCTTAATTTTGGATAACATCCTGCAGCAATTGAGTGGAATCAGGAGAGCAACAGGGAGAGGTGTCTACACAGGGGAGCTCTTGAATTTGTCACGCTAGCGTATTATTTCTAGGCAGTCTCGTGTCTGCAACAGCTTCTGAAACTGCTGCCCATCACTGGCAGAAGTTACTAGAACGTGCTGGATAAGTAGTAGATCCCTTATCTGGGCCTCCTGTGTTGGCATTTAATCAGCACAAGTGGCAAAATGCCAGCGCTATGCACGGATAAGGTAAGTAGGATCTCTGTGCCTGTTACAGAACATTAAGCGAGGATATAGCAGGTCAGTCTCACATTACTTTGGCTTTTTGCACTTACTGTAACAAGGTCTGCAAGCTCTAGATTATGAACGACTGAGAGCACGGAGTCAGGATCTTGAAGAGTGCGTGCATGGGGTTTATTCTAAACTGTGACTTTTTTTTTTTTCCTAAGCTGGAGAACAACACAATCTTAATGGATAAATTGAAGAAGGTTCAACAAGAAAACGAAGAATTAAAAGCTCGGATGGACAAACACATGGAGCTTTCAAGGTGAAAAATATTTGTGGACTTTTAAATGTTCTTATTAACTAGGGGAAGGTGTTCCTGTGACAGGAGAGAAAACTCTGTCTAAATACTAGTGACTGGGATTTTGTAGCGCTCTGTAAAAACCCATCCCTTTCTTCCCCACTTGTATCTCTACAAACATGCATTCCCGCGTAGAAAAACAAGCAGGAACAGATTGTAAGGATGTAAAGGTTCTGTATGTTCTCCAGTGCTCCAAGAGTATTTCAAGGGAGAAGAGCAACTCAAGAATACTATCTTCTGATAGATTGGCTCTTCCAAGTATTACTGGCTTGTGAGCTAAACCTGGTTTTACTTTTAGCCACTTCAGTTGAGTGAGTTGTCCCCAGTTTAGATCAATGAAAAGACCACTGTGTTTTATTTAGCAATAATAGCAGTATTTAACATGAATAAAGTGGGTCTGAGGTTCTCCTAACTTGAACTGTTGCTTAAATGGATGGGGAAACTCTTCCAGTGTGAGGAGGACTGCAGAAATGCAGCCTCTGTGGAGAGCTGAGCCTGCCACAAGACCCAGAGGCTCCAGGCACGGCCGTTTAAAAGCATCTGTCCTAAGTAGGGCAAGTCTCACTTTTCAGCTGCTTGTTCTGGCCTTTAGGGATGTTTCTTATTGGGACTTCCTCCTGCTTTCTGCAAGCTACCAGTTTAAAATCCAGCAAGGATGAAAACACAGTAAATCCTCTTTTAAGGAAGTAATTTAGTTGTAAGCCAAGCAGAGGTTTAAACAATTTCAGACCTTTAAGAATTCAGTTCAATGCTGTAGCCTCCAGCTTGGGTTATGTGTTCTGATGTAAATCTTGCATTTGCAGGCAACTTTCTACGGAGCAGGCGGTTTTACAGGAGTCGCTGGAGAAGGAATCCAAAGTAAACAAACGCCTGTCAATGGAAAATGAAGAACTTCTGTGGAAGTTGCACAATGGCGACCTATGCAGCCCAAGAAAACTGTCTCCCAGTTCTCCATCCGTGCCTCTTCAGTCCCCACGAAATTCCGGTAACTTCTCTAGTCCCAAGGTATCACCGAGATGACATCTCTTGAGAGAGGGAGGGGATTGCGTTTCATGTGTCATCTGCAGAACCGATCCTACCTTTATTCACAGGAGCGAGAGCTATATTGGCCAAGTATGACAACTAAACACAACTGGAAACCTATCTATCTGGTGCAAAAACGGCGCTAAGAAACTGGGAATATGGGAGCGAGACATTCACGCCGCTTCTCCCGAAAAAGACTTGTTTGTGACCTCTATGGACATTGTTGCACAAAGCACTTACAGAGCAAGGAAAGACTTGTTCGTTTGCCTTTTCACCGAACTATAAGAAAAAGCTCAGGGGCTTAGAGATAAAGATCACAACCTTTATAGTATGTTCCTTATCACAGACACTTTTTTTAAGGCTGTGCGTGTGTGCGTGCGTGTGCTGTGGATGGAATGGGTGCAACACACCGTGCGTGTGTCTAATGCTGCCTTCTTTGCTGTGTACGTAATAAAGGATAAAAGCTGAAGACTATCCATGGACATGTACTTCCTTACTAACGTTGTCAGTATGCACGCTTCTAGCAGTACCCTCACCTGGCAATGAGGAGGAGAAACTGCCACCGGGACCGGAGGTTAGTTTCCTCCTTCTTTCTGGCTTCAGTTCAGTAAAAAATGGCATGAAAAGCTTTGTCAGCTGACTCACTGCTGTCTTGGCTGACCTGAGTATGCAACTTGGAATTTAAAAACAAACTGAATTTGCAGCCATGCTTTGCATGGATTCTTGGTTTAATCGACATGTACAACTCTACCGTTTATAAGGAGACTTTTTTTGCAGGATGCGGTGAAGTTTGGCTTTCAAGTCACCAGGGTTGTAGTCAGAACCACGATAGCCCTCAAGGTCAGAAGTTATTAGTTGAGATGCAGGTCCAGAAACCTAGACCTATCATCTTACCTGCTGGAAAGGAACCACTTATATCCCCAAGCCAGCACGTCCATTGCTGAGGCTGTCTGCTGAGGATAAACTCACTGTAGATTTGCGAGCCAAAGAGAAAAATTCAATAATTGTCATTAGGTGTATTCTTAACTCAGTTCTCAAGAAGAATTTTAAGTAATTGGTGAATTCCAATGTATCTGGTGACACACTTTGCCTTTTTAAGCATTAGCATTTATTTGTAGTTAACATTCTTCAGGGTTGGCCAAGGTCACCTGAGGAAGAGAGGGAAGCTGTGTATTTATCTTGTTGCAGAATATCGGTGTTTTGCCCTTTCATTTGGCAAAAGATCCCGTACAAGTGATTCTCTAAAGCAGGGAAAATGAAATTGTCCTGGCTGCTGGGACTGGAAGCGGAGGGTGTCAGCGTTTCTGGAAACGTCATATGCTGAGCTTCAGCTTTAAAAAGGTAGTCACGCAGCCTCGCTACGCCCTCAGTCAGGTCTAAGATGTCTACATTGTACCTACTAACCACAGGTTCAACTTGAGCTGAGTATTCCAAAACACCAGCAAGGCTGACAGTCGCCTGGGCTTCACACGCCCGCTACCCTGACCACTGTTACACTACTGTCCAGCGAATGCTGTTCACGAGCTGTACTGGGAACCGTTATGGGGAATTGTACCTGCTGAGTTCCCCTCTGGTTTTCAGCGGCCTGGAGACAGCAATGGAGGGCATGGAAAGTGTTTAGGGAGCTCAACTGGAGAACCACTTCAAGCCATTTGACCATTTTTCATTGACATGAAAAATCTTGGCTAGTAATGAAAACCACAGACATATACGCAAGACTGTTAACGTTCCTTATACAGTCAGTATACCTGTAATATATTTAAACTTGTGATTGACTATTTCATCATTAAATTGACTTAATTTCCCTTAATGTACAAGTTGAGGGTGCCATTTCTTTGGAACGTTATGCTCTCTTTTAATCCTCTTTAGGGCACTGTACCTACCACTTGTTAGTGGTGTCAGTACATAAAAGGTTTTCTAGGGGTTTCAAATTTAACTATGAAAATAATCTGTGGGTTTAAAGTATATCTTGGAACATTCTTATTTTCTATGGTCAAAGAGATTTGATGACATGTATTTGAGCTGAATGCTTAAAAAATAAAATTTTTTGGTACTGATTGAAGGGTTTTTCTCCTGCTTGTATTAGTCAAATGATCCTTAATCAAAAGAGGAACATTCCTCCAATACTAAAAACTTTTAGTACCTGCTCAGCACACCAGAATGGCAATAGTGAAGCTTCACTGCACAAATTATTAATGTTCAGCTAACTTTTAGAAAATTTTAACTACTCTTGCTGCTTTAATGGAGAAGTTACACAGAGCTTGCTTGTGATCATTAGTGATTAAAAGCTAAAAAAAGGCAGAATGTAGGTAACGTTACAGAATTAAGCAATAATAAAATAAATACTGGAGTACAGTTGGCTTAATGTAGGGACTCAATGTGCATATGTCTGGTAAAGGCATCCTACAGGACTCATCTTACTCCCTGTATTCAGGAAAATTTTTGTGTGAGAAAAGAAGTCACGTAAGTTCAGCCATCTAACAGGCTATGTTACAAGAACAGTTGTCTAGCCACTGGTACAAGCTTTATTATCTTAGTTGCAATGTTAGTGCCTCAAATAAAACATGCTAGAGGAGGGCATACAAAAGTCTGAAGATCAAATGAAGTTGTTACTCCTTCATGTAACAGAAGGGGAAGCTTTTCCGGGCTACCAGTACAGAAAAGTAAGTATGGTATCGTAAATAATACAAAGACTCTTAATTTGTCCATGGTTTCCCCTCCACAATGCAGCTGACTCCTCACTTCTAAACTTTTTGCAAGTAGAATCTTTAATGCTTTTATGAAGAATTGAAGAATCCTTGTATATAGAAATCAGACTGCAGAAATACCTGTTCAGTGTTTGTCCTGTTGGTCTGAAAGAATTAAATGTCTCTGTTCATCTGTAAGCACTGTCTCAATATTTTTCTCCATTTGAGTATTAATATTTCAAGCTTTAACATAAATACCATGTGCTACCAAAGGCTTTGTTCAATCCAGTGACTTTCACATGTATTTTGGTAACTTCTCTAGCATTGGGTTTCCTTCATGAAAGGCTACAAACGTACAAATGTGCTCACCATAAAGACACACCAAAGGTCTAGTGCTAGTCAAGCAATTAAACTAGTGATTTTCTTCAGCTACTCAACCTTAACTAGTAGCTCCAACTCTAATGGTTAAGTTTTAAAGGAAGTTACAGACATTTGTATCTGTAGCAAATAGTTCGTTATTTAAACTATTGATGACATAGTTCACCTCCTTTCAGTACTTTTCTTTGAAGGTCTTTGTATGAGTTGCACTATTTGCTATAAAATCTGACATGAATCATTTCCTTAGCTGAAGACTTGAGTTTTCTCATTACAAATGCCAAAGACACTTGGCATGTAAACTGGTTATCATGCAATTTGTGCACAAAATTCTTTCTAGACAGTACTAATCACTAATCTTTAAAACTGTAATTTCCTGACAGCCAGGAACTCCTTTAGGATGAAGATGGTCGTCAGAAATTTGGCCTAATTATTGAACCCTTAGGAAACAAATACCTTCTGTCCAGGGCTGCTGCTCTGCCTTAGCAGAGTGGTGACTGAGGTATGGAACTAGAAAGCACAATAGTGGCAAGTTTAGGCCTGTGACTTTGACAAGTCACTTAAATTTAATTTCCCAGGCTTCATTCTCTTCCCCTGTGTCACTGTTCATTGACACAGAAGTGCGTAATTGCGTCAGTGTCAAAAGAATCAGGCCTGCCCAGGAGGCTGTTGGTAAAGTAAGAACTATGTAAAATACACAGTAAAATAATTCTCATTTATAAATAATATACAATTATGAGAATTATTTTGATGTTGCGGGGGAGCCAACCAAACAAAACATCACCAAAAATTCTTCCCGAAAGGCACTGCTTCTGTAGTTATTATCAACCCCGAGAGCAGCCTGGGGCTGCTACCCACAGCATCACACCTGAGGGTGACTGCTCCAGCAGTTCTGCAGCAACACATTTACATCTTTTTCTCTCCTGCCAAACTGTCACCCAGGAAGTGATGCTGATGAACAAGTCAGAACACATGACACTGTCTCCCACTTACCAGATACTATAAAGGAAATCAATTGTCTAACTAAAGGCTCAAAAGTACATTGATATTTAAGAAGTTGGCACAGCTCCTGTAGTTCAAAGGGAAATATATTGGTCTGATAAATGAAAATGTTAAAGAGGAATGAACATGTTTGTACAGAAGCTCAGGGGTTGTTGAAGTTACTTTGGTCAGATGGAAGTCTGAATAAAAATTCAAAATGGCACATACATACATAGACCTCTTTCAGGCATTACTGTGAAACTGTGCAGCACCTGTTTATTCAGCTGGGTAACAGCGCAACCTTTTTGACACCTTTTAATAGCAATGAGAAAGAAGATTAACAAGGAATTGTCTCTTTCATCTTCAAAGTTGGTCCTATTGCTTGCTAAATTTAATTTTAATTTTACTTCAACGTAAAATAAAATAAAAATTAATTTAAAGTTACTTTTTTTTTTGGAGCTCCTTTGTTTCCAGAAGGCAACAGTATTGCACCTGGTGATAATTCCCCACGAAGCCTATTTGAGGAGGCACACACAGAGCCATTTCAGTCTTTACCATGGATAATTATCACATCGGTTACACTGTTTAAGGTTTCTGCATGCTGAAGAAAATACTTTCAGCACGCTTGTTTCATGTTTTCATCACCTACAGCAGTCAGGTTAATGACATAATTGAGAAGCCACCATTTTTACAGTAGTACTTACTAGATATCACTACTCAATTCAAACCTTTGAGTTTAGTACTGGTTTAGCTGGAGCAAAGGGCTTACTTCAGGCCTTCACCAGAAGAAAGCTTTAAGAATTCTAGGCCAATGCGGGCTCAGACACACTGAAGTGTGAAAGCAAGGAACAAGTTCTTGGTTTGGTTCCTCATACGCTCAGAGTAAGTTGCTTTTCACATGCCTTGTAAATAAAATGGCCTTGGCATTAAGCTATTTTTTTCTCACACAATTACACTACCGAGTAGATCTGTAGTGGAAGTTTGAACTTACTTACATGGATTCTGTGCTTGAACCTAGGAAATAAAAACACTGCTAAAATGTCCAACAGGGTCGTTACCAAGTTCTTACCTTTTCTGGGGACGGTTTCTTTCCTTGTGTTGGTAACTAAACCAACAGATTCAGTTGATAACCAGATACAGTTCTGTGTAAACAAAACATCTTTCCTTTTCTCATAACTAAATTAATACAATCAAGTTGAATGTGTTATTGAACTGGGAAGAGCTTCTGCTGTACAAGTGAACATTAATAGCACAGTTGGGGGGTTTAACTCTGTAAATAAATTAAAGTTTTACCTTCAGCAAACAATCTGCTACATAATTCAGTAAACACGACACCATACAGCTACTGAGTGAATTCTAAGTAGGCTACATATTATAGGTTGTAAGAATGCAATCATATATGAAATATCCAACATATCCAATCACTTGCAAGTCTCCAGAGATACCCTCTAGCACCTTAATATGTAGTTAGTGCTGATCTTCCCCAGGAGCGAACATTCTGTGTTTATGTCTTTATACAGAAATGAAATGAACACGCACACATTTACATTTTCATAACATTCAGAAATTTAATTTTTCTTGCTATTGGCTAATCCTGTAATAAGTTGTATTTTTGGCTTTTTTTTTGTTGCTGTTGCTTTAAACATGTAGAGTACTCTGAACTTAAAATTACATAGCACCAGAACACATATGTCCGCTTGGTGGATTCTTGAGGATATTTCACATCCTCTCAGTTCTCCTATACATAAAAAAAAGGCAGAAACGATACAGTGGGTTTACCTTAAAGAAAGAGTTTGATGGAAAAGACCATATGCAAAGGAAAGCCCAAGAGCATCTGTTCCTAAATATCGGCAGCCCCATGCGTGCTCAGGCTTAAACTTTAATGTTTCATAGTAGTTTTATTAACTCACAGCTGACTACTGCTGGGTGCAGCAACTCTGTCTTGGCCTGCCAAGCTAGTCAATATGGAGTGCACTGACATATGGAAAGAGAGAGTGATAAGAGAAAACTTCATTTAAACATTAATAAAATAAATGGCTATAATGTCAAATAACATACAGTTCGTTCTCTGTCCAGAAGCCTTTCCTATCAATTCAATTCCACTTTAGTAGCTACTGTTGTTTCTCCTTGTAGGTTCTGAGCTATACAAATGTAGTTTCCAGCATCTCTGGCTTCAAAATCCTCAACAAGAAGAATGCTCTTTGAGATTCTTGTGGTCTGTCCAGTCCCTCTGTTTATCAATCTCCAAAAGTTCTGGATAATCACAGGCCTCTCAGACTGTTTCAAAGAAAAACAAAATAAAACACCACAACAAAAAAACAACCCACCCACATAAAATACATGAATCTGCAAAGCGTATTTAGTGACACTACTCTTATTGAGCTCTGAAGCTTGATCGATAGGTGAGGTGTCAGGGTAGACGTGTGAGCTCATTTGCAGCCTCTCAGCACAGCTCAGAAAGGATGGCAGCACTGCCTTGAGGTTGCTGCCCAAGCTTTACCTAGTTCTCCTTTAGCACAGCAAACAGTTTCAAAGCCATGTGTTGCAAACTAATTACTCCTCTAGTTTCAGAAACGCTGTATTTGATAACATACAAACAAACAGTAACAATTCACAAATGCTTCTACATTAATCCTCACATTATGTTTTCCAAAATGTGTGTGTAATGTCACAGCCAAAACTACAAACAAGGATGCTTAGAAAGATGCAGTTTAGATTTTCTTCGTAGTGTTGTTTTCACAGGCTTTTTTTACCTCTTCCGTAAGAGAATTCTCTGAGGGACTATTTATGAGCTCACACTTCCTGGCACCTCAGAAGTTTGCAAAGGAGTGGATACCGGCCCAAAGATAAAATCACAGACTAGAAGCATAGAATAGAATCATAGAAGTATCATGGTTGGAAAGGACCTCTAAGATCACTGCATCCAACTGTCAATGCAGAAGAAAAAGGAAGAAAAAAGGAAAAGAAAAGCACCAAAGAAAAAAACCACCCCTCACAAAACACCCAAACCTCCTCACCATCCCACTAGGGCATGTCCTGAAGTGCCTCGTCTACGCATTTTTTGAACACCTCCAGGGATGGTGACTCCACCACCTCCCCGAGCAGCCTGTTCCCGCACCTGACCACTCTTTCGGTAAAGAAATTCTTCCTGATATTTAATCTAAACCTCCCCTGGTGCAACTTCAGGCCATTTCCTCTGGTCCTGTTATTTACTTGAGAGAAGAGACTGCACTCACCTCACTGCAACCTTCTTTCCGGTAGTTGTAGAGAGCAATAAGTCTCCCCTCAGCCTCCTCTTCTCCAAACTAAGCAATCCCAATTCACTCAGCTGCTCCTCACAGGACTTGCTCTCCAGGCCCTTCACTGGTTGCCCTTCTCTGAACTCACTCCGGCATCTCAATGTCTTTCCTCTAGTGAGGGCCCAGAACTGGACACAGTACTCAAGGTGCAGCCTCACCAGTGCCGAGTACAGGAGCATGATCACTTCCCTTCTCCTGCTGGACACACTATGTCTGATCCAGGTCAGGATCAGAACCCACGCTGGCTGGGCCTGATCCCTTGGCAGTCCTGCATTTGCCATGTGAACTCACTCAAGATGAATCTCTCCATAATTTTCCCAGGTACCGAGGTCACGCTGACAGGCCTGTAGTTCCCAGATCTCCTTCCGGCCCTTCTTGTAGGTATGTGTCACTTAGGTCCCCTCCTTCAGCCTGGTGACAAGAGGGCAGGGGAACCTCTACTTCCCATGGATCCTCCACCTGCTGCCTTTGCCTCAGGGGGTGACTTCACCAACCTAGCTCCTTTTCACACTCCCTGATACTTCTCAATCTCTCTACCAGACAGACTTAAGGCTGTCTCTTTCCTTCCAAAATCCATCACACCAGTCAGCGGCTTGTTGGCATGTGCTCTACCAACAACCCGGACAAAACTGATGAGAGCTTGGAAACCATCTGCTCTTTCTTCCTGAAGTAGCTGGATTAGCCATTTACCAATGGGAATATTACAAGGCATAAGCTAATAGTAGCAAAAGGGTAAGTTAAGACACTTGTGTAGAGCCAAAGCTACAATCTCAGACTTGCAAAATGACCAGCACAGAAGGAGCTGTCAGCCTTCTTTGAAGCTTAGAGATGAGTCACAGTGCACTCACGGAGAGCCTAGGAAGTGGCAGACACTTTCAGCTACCAAGAATTTTTTCCAAAAATTTGCCATCTAGAAATTCTTAGACCTTTAGAAGGTATCAAGCCACTTAACAGAGCTCTACCTCCTGTTCCCAGCTCCCTACAATCAAGTACTACTGCACATTTACTTCAAGCCTAAGTTAGTTCTCAAATATAGCAAGTGGAACTTCCCTCACCCTACTGAAAGTGAAGCTAAAGGCCATGTAAGGCAGATGCTATTTGCCTGGTTGGGCTCCTGTTAGCCCAGTTTTTCCAAGCTAATTGCCTCCTGCTTTGAAGCTAGTTTCAGGGACTCCTGTTAAGGAGTGGATCAGTACGCAGCAGTACATACAGCAAATTAAATTGTCAGGGAGTGGCAGAAAAAAAAAAAACAACACACAACACAAAAAAACCCCTAGAACAACCAAGTGGAAAAAAAAAAGGAAGAGGAAAAAGTTAGTGACTAGAGAAGAGTGGAGGTCTCTCTAACACAATGTACCTAGGAGCAAGCAGGGATTCAAGCGCTACTTCTGCCCAGGGATCAAGTGGTAGGTGACAGCCCAGGTCCTGGGTGGGGTGGTGGTGAGGAACAAAAACTATCACTGATCTCCCTGCACTGAAAGCAGCACCAGTGAATGGAAACATCCAGTCAATCTTGGAACAGTCAGTCCTTTTCTTGCACACAAGGAATATATGACCATCACCACTGATGGTCTTCTCCCTTCTCCCTCTGTCCACACATTTTCCCTTTGCAGATTGTGAATACGTCCTTAGTAAGTCTCCAAGGAGCACACAGTACTTCTACTCTGACATTTACTCAATCATTTTGTGGGGGCAGAAACCCTAACCCAACACTTCCCTCCCTGTCCCTAGGCACAGCTGAAGCCGAGATGCTTTGCTCCAGTGGATAAGCACATCTACCCTTGCCCCGGGCCAAAGTCTCTCTGTCAACCCCCACAGGTGGGTGCAGCGAGAGGTGGGTGCAGCTGTGGTATCCACAGCAAACAAGGGAGACCATTTGCATGTGTTGCTGAAGCTGTCTATATTCAATCCCTGCTACTGAGGTGTAACTGTGGCGCACACGCAACACCACATCAGCTGCTGCAGGATCACTGGAAACAAGNAGGAGAGGAGAGGAGAGGGGCTAAGTGAAAGAATGAACTCATTCACACCTAAGCAAGGACTAGAAACCTGGTTCTATACCCCCAGTACCCTCCCCACCAGTTCAAGTCTCTTTTGTGCTCACTTATCTCTCATTTTCCCCCTGAAAAGGCAGGCACCTTCCCACAGCAGTGGAGTGCTGCCATCTCTGACTCGAGGGCTCCAGCAATCTTCTGGGAATTCCCATTTGCATTTTCTCAAGCCTAGGAAACACTGAACTCAAATCACTTCCTTAAGCAACTACCTCTGCCGTTAAAATTCCTTAATCCTGTGCTGGCTCAGGGGGACCAGTGCTGATACAAGCACCTTATTAGCAAGCTCTGCATTGTCCTTTAACAATCCAGCACCAGGAGGGCTGGAAAATGGAATAGAGTGCAAGCCCTCAGGTCCTAGAGGATTCCTTTCCTCAGGTGAAGAGTTCCATCTTCCAGCTGTCCTTCCTTTGCTCCTAGGCTGCTTAGGATAAATAGCAGTAGAGATGAGGCTGGTTAAGAAACAAGTCCCAACTGTAACTGCTCGGGGTGGATAGAGGAAGAAGAGAGGAGACCATCAATAATGCTAGGAAGATATGCCTTATTTTTTGCAAGAAAATGGACCAATAAAATTCTAGGATTCACTGGATGTTTCCAGTGGATTCTTTCAGATGAGGCTGGGCAGAGGCAGATTTTTGCGCTTCTGGATGTGAGCAACAATTAAGCTCAAAGATTCTGTGCTGCGACTATTCATGTGTCCAAGGCACGGAGCTGGAAGGGATATCAAATGCAGAGGCAGCAGCAAGGCTTTGTGACTTGCCCCAGCACAGCTTCCTGATGCTGGCTGCCTTTGACCCTGTCTGAGGCCTTTCTTTTTTTGTTTAAATGCTGCCAGGGGCCAAGTGTCTCTGGAATAGGAACCTGAGGGATGAGCGAGCTTTGCAGAGCTTGGTTTTTGCTACCATGGCATACATCTCTTACCTCTTGCCATGGGTACTGCCACCTGAAGTTCACATCTACATCTGGCTCCCCGAGGACTGTGCAGATCACATGGACGCTGTCACCGACTGTGGCTCTGTTGGATGACGCTGCGATTGTGGTTGAGGGTGGCCCCTTGGGAACTGAGAGGTAGTGTTTGGAAGCAGAAAATTAGTCTCTAAAGTTAAATACATTGATAAAACTTAAGAGTCCATTTTTGCCTCAGTTTGCTTAATGCAACAGGTAAGTGATGTACACCTGCAACTTTTCCCTCTACACAGGGAAACTGATGGAATTTAAACCTACAAAGTTTTATCCCATATGCTTTTGATGAAGATTTTTAAACTCTGATTACTTATTTTACTTTTTAAAAAAAATATTTTCTAAATGTTGGCAGAAGTAACAAGAGTTGGTGCAAGCAATACAGAAAACTGTATCTTACCTTCCACATACAGTAGGTGATACTTGATGGAAATCTGAGGTGCTCCCTGGGACTCTGCTTTGCAGTAGACAATACCTTTATGATCAGAAGTAGGGTGCTGGTAGATGAAACCCTTCTTCACATCATAAATAATATCAGTTCCATCTGTTTCAATTTCTTCTGCTGGAAATTCCCTGTGTAGAGTTACTTTCGCTGAAGGAGTAGTAACACGGCACGGGACGACTGCAGGTTTATCTGGGTTCAAGTAGACAATCTCAAAATAACTGGGAGTAGGTACAAAAAGTTCCTCTTTATCTGTGCAGAAGAGTTGATATAGTTAGAATGATATTTACGTGTTGGTTTAGCAGAAAGGAGAGAAAGTACACGTGCTAAGAGAAAATAGCTATAAGCAACATTAAAAATTAACCTAAAGCTTTTTTTGTTTTAAATATGCACATAACAAAAAACGAACCACATCTTTTCTAATCTGTGAGTATATATTTACACAGCTCGCATTAAAAACATTAAATCAAAAAGAAAAACTATTCTTCCCTTGAAATCAGATTTTTTTAATCCTAAGAAAATCTTTGGCATTTCTTTTTAATAGGTTTCCAAATACTCATCTGGATCTAATTCTGTTCACTCACCCACTTTTAAAGGATAACACACATAAAAATCCCACCACTGCTAGTAAGATAAGCACTACTAGAAAGAGATACTCAATTTTATACATATGATTTTAGGCAAACTCATTTACTGTTCTAAGTAGCTGAAATATTTAGTGCTTTTAGAATGACAGAGTGTTTCCATATTTGGCATGCTTCTTAGAAATGTAAAGCTGAAATTCATCTTTTTAGAATAAGCATTTACTTCATAACTTGACTGAAAAGTTTATTCCAGCCTTTCTAAAGGAATGTACCCTCACATCATTAAGCACTTCTGGTTAAGTGGCTTCTGCAGAGTCTCATGGTCCAGTTTTAGCTCCAAAACATATCGTAAACAAGCCTATCTTAACGTTTTGTACTGCAGTATTTGTTAGCCAAGAATGCCTTAGCTATAATCAGGCAGCAAAGGTTTTTTCACCATTCAGAAAGTTTTCCATGAGAAGAACAAATTAACCATTTATTTCAGCTCTGTTACACCAACAAACAGCAGTGAATTGCACTGCTACCTACTAGGATTCTATCCATGCAGTGTTAGGGCTACGGTTCACCTCGGGCTCCGTAGCACAACACATGTGCTTAAGAGCGTTTTGCCTCTCAACAAGCTATACAGACTTCTGGGAGAAATTCTGGCCTTAATAAGATCAATGACTTCAAGATTTTTAAGTCAACGCAGGTAACTGGAAGCAGGGTGGGAAGAGTCCACGTAGTCATCTGAATATCATGACAAAAATGACTCTTCTGCACAGATTTATTTTCCTTATCCAGGCACATTTTCAAAAATCAAATATTTTTTATTCATTATGTAGAAGATCCTCGGAACGTGTGTTAGCATTTTCAGAGGTATTTGCTCTCCATTGCATTATACAGTATTCTGGGAACACATTTAGGATAATCCATATAGAAAAAGGGCTCACAAATCAGCCTAAGCAAATAATTTCCTGCTCATCAGCACCGTTTTCCTTAACATTCACTAAAAAGGTGAGAATTGTGGAATAAAAATCTTGACAGTGAAAATGCTGATGTAGCTTTATTCCTGTCTTATTAGCATTTCCATTAACAATCCCCTAGTGAGTTAATTACCTGTGAAAAAGATGTAGGTTGAACCTGTCTTAGTCTCATCCTTCCTGCACGTGTTACCACTGCAGAGCTGCAGCCAGCAGCTGTATTCACCTGTGTCTGCTGCAGTGGAGTTTGCCAGGATCAGCTGCCCGTACCTGTCAAGCTGCTTTATACTGGGAGAAGAAAAACAAGAGGCAAGACACAGATGTATCTCCTCATACACTTCTACTTTTGATTTTTCTTTTTATTTCTACTCTGCAACTGACCCAACCTTTTGCTAGATTGCAACTTCCCCTTTTGCTCCTGCTTACCTGAGTAGTTTTATTGAGTTCAACTACACACAAGCGCTTGCCAGCTTGTTCATTCTCGGCTTCCTTTCAGTCCTCACTTTGAAACTGGGTTGTGACAGCTGCCGACAACACGCTCATCTATGTTTTGTCTCGCTTTGTCCATGCATATCCTGTGCTTTCATGCTCCAAGTCAGCCTGCACTCATCTCAGTCATTTTTTGATGCCATTAACCACAGTACTGTCTCAATAGTACATAACAAAGATAATTCAGGAGTAGTGAGTAGTAAGTACTTCAGTTAGAGCTTTTTTGATCATTTCTGCCTGCTCTCAGTGCAAATGCTCTCCCATCTTTAACATATTGGTACAAGTTTCCACTTGCAAACACCATCATAAAGAGCTGCTATCTCAGTCTAGATTTACTCCAAGAGTAACTACTTTTGCATTGCCTACTCCTCTGGAGGAGGCCCCCTCACTGGCAATCTCACTAGAGTTTCCTCATCATCTCTTGGTTATTTCAGAGCATGACCCTGGGAATTGCTGGAGGTGTGTTGGGTGTGTCATCACTTAACTGCACAAAATTCAGCCTGAGTGATTTTTCAGAGTTGATTTGCTTTCTTCTCCTTCTCCTGAATTTCCCTGATACATCTCTCAGTGGACTGACATTTGTAAATGTGCAAATATTATTTATAAATAAGTAGAGCTTTATGTGGATACTGACAATGTTTCTAAGCATGAAAGTCCCACCTATGAAATTTAGCAGCCACAATCTCATCTTCCTTTATCTTGTTTTTTTTTTATTTTAAGGTTTGCTTTCATGGGTCTTTCTTGCAGACAGATGGTGTTAGAGCTGGCACTCCGCTGGGTTGCCTTTTGATAGATTGCAAAATCAACGGTCCAACAGCACCAGTTGTAAGGGAACACTGTCAGGACAGCTGTGTGGTCATACTGATGCACTCACTTCACTGCTGCTCTGACTCTTAAAAATGGTATTTCCAACGACCTGCCATTACATGGTAGCACATCCAGAACACAAAGGTTTCCCACTTTCCTTTGCAAGACGTTGAGTTACAAGGTCATTTCTGTTCTAAGCAAGTTAGGAGAGATTTTTCCGTTTTAGGCATTTGATAGGAAACTTCTTTTCCGTGTATAAACAGGGTCTGGACAAATACACAGCTTGCATGAAGTCTGAACCGCTCCCATACTCTCATTCAGCTACGGGTTCTCTGAATATTTATTATCCCCCTATTTCTCCTCATTAATGTGGCAGTTATTCTGTAAGACAGATGCCTGACTGGATCACAGATTTCCAGGATCAGCATGCCTTGAAGAAACGACCCTCTAAAACACCTTGTCATTGTATAACAGCAGTGCTGTAGAGACGCCTGACTGTGCTGGGTGCCCTGAATGCTCTGGTTTGCTCATGTCTCCCCTGCGGGCAGAGTAACTGCTTAAACAGAGGCCATTGCTTCCAGCCAGACACGCATCCCAAAATTTCTGACTACCTCAGAATTCTGCTAGCAGTCTGCACTACCACCAGCAATCATAAGCAATGGTTCATGTAACCCAACATTTGGCCTCTATCCAGGGCCAGCAGCTTAGAAATTAAAACCACACAAGGCAAACAGGGCTAACTGAGAATTCTCTTCTCTACTAACGCTCCGAGACACCATGAGTACACCCAGTACTGGGCCAGTCTGGAGGCCCACCATGTTTGCTACCCACTAATGTGCTTGCCCTACACAACTTCATCTGATTCCACTTTTTGGAATCATGTAATTATGAAGTAGTAGCATTTTCATTTTTAATATATACACTACCTTACAGTATAAATTATCTCTAGTTTTTGGATAAGCTTTGAGAGATTCCTATTCGTGCAAGAGACCTAACAGGAAGAAAAAAGAAATCCAGAATGTCTTAGTCTGTATTATTATTCTTAGTTTCACAGCTCATTTTTCATAGGCTACATGAGTGCATCAGCATAAAATGTTCTGCAAGTACCCACAATTAAATGTCAACATTACAGAGAAACCATCATGCCAGAACATTTTTGCCTCCAACCATTAATGCTGACACTGAGCTATATAGCTCGAAATCCCAACAGACATAAAAATAAGGTCAGAGTTAATTAATTATTGTACAGTGTATTCTACTTAACTAAGAACAAGCTATCCAGTAATCAATGGAAATAGTCTAGTGAGGTAGTCATCCACAAACATGCACTAACAAAACCTGGCAACTGACAGCAGAAGCATTGAGACTTGTGACATGACCATATTAAGCAGAAAAAACAGCCCATATAAAGTAAATTATAAATAGTAAGTCCTGAAGCCGACCAATATTTCTAGAATAATTTTTATTTCATTAGTATTTCGGATGCTGGGAAATCTGACTCAAAAGCCAAACTTTGCTGTACTCCACATATCACAAAGTAAAAATGCTGTATACACAAACATTTCAAAACTGTTTAAAGACATAAGAAAACTACTCTTTCTCCATACATTCATCTTACTAAGCTTTGGTTATTTAAAGTTCAAAAAGATCTTTTCTGAAGTTCAAAAAGATTTTTGCCAGAAAAACTATTCCAAGTTGAGAAGCTAAAAAGAAAAGATATAAAAAGACAACGTACGTAGCATCAGTCGAAGAGCATCTAGCAAACTCTTCTCAAGCAGCTGCATATACACTGACAAAAGAGAGCTCGTCTCAAATACAACTTCACTAGGAGAGGAACATAACATAACATCTTACTGCTTAACACAAGAAAAGATATCCCTACCTTTTAGACTTCAGAGCACATGGAGCAAAAAAAAATTCCGTTATACATATGAGCATACCCTACATCCCACAAAGCTAGCAGGAGCCCGCAGAGGCAGGTGTTTGCTATAAAGTACAAGGGAAGGAAAAATGTGCTTGCCCTTATTTTTTTCATCCCTCTCAGTTTCTGATCCCTCTCATACAGTGTAGATCCAATTTCTGAGTAAGCCTACAGTCATTCATTTACCATGAACAGTCTTACGAAACAGCATTCCAGCCCTTCTGCTCTGGAGGTGCACGAGCTACCTTTGACCATTAACACCACCAAGATTTTTTGCCAGTTCAGCCAGTACACAAAATTTTTAGACAAAAAGTTATCTGCAGGATGTATTTATACTGCGCAAGGCAAGAGAACATTATAGATAATAAGCTAGCCCTAAAGCAGGCTGGTGTGCGTCCTGAACTCAGGAGCCAAATCTGCCTGATTCTCGCTTTCCCTCCAGACTTGCACTGCCTGCTGCGAGCTCTGAAGCCAAGCCAAGCGTTTCAGTGTGTGCTGCTATTTACTCTCATTAGGATAGTGGAACAAGAGGGTTTCTCCTTCGGCTCAACAAGAAAGAGACAGAGTTCCCCCCCCTCCTTTCACTCAGCATCTTACCCTCCTCTGTACGGTAATTTTAGCATATGTGAACAGCTACAGACCTATTAAAAACTGAGACCCTCTTGTACAGTGAGCAAAAATATTTTGTTAGCTAGGTTGTAACGCACACGTACAAAGACAAATTCAAAGAAAGCATAGCCACTAATACTACAGAAATGGCTTTTCTAACTATCTCTTCCTTCTCGGAAAAGTCATATTGTCCTCCGGGCTGCTGTATTCCCCTTACCACATGGGTTAGTTAAAAATGTGATAAGCATAGTACAGAGACAAAACTTCTGGCTTTTATCCCGACTTCTTCCTACAGCCACACATAGGAAATACATCACCTGGATGCTACATTTCATTAGCTGCAAACAAAATCACCCTTTTCTCCCAGAACCATAGATAGGAAACAGAACACAGCGAGCACCTTCAGCACCAGCTCCTGCCCTGGACCTCTGCTGTTAACAAATCCTCCAACCAACTGAGCTACAAATGCCCTCACCATCCTAAAACTTAAGGTCTCCCCTGCCTCCCATACTTGCAATTCTGTTAGATGCCTGGGTCCTTAAAGTCTCCTCTTTATTTAGTCTGGAGAAAAGAAAACTCAAGGGAGCCCTTATCACTCTCCACAAGTCCCTGAAAGGAGGCCGCAGTGAGGCGGGGGTTGGTGTGTTCTCCCAAGTAAGAAGCAACAGGACAAGACGAAATGGCCTCAAGTTGCACCAGGGGAGGTTTCAGAGAATCGTTAAGGTTGGAAAAGACCTCCAAGCTCATCAAGTCCAACAGCCTACCCAACATTATCATGGCCACTAAACCATGTCCTGAAGTGCCACGTCTACACGTGTTTTTGAATACCTCCAGGGATGGTGACTCCACCACCTCTCTGGGCAGCCTGTTCCAATGCCTCATCACTTTTTCAGTACAGAAATTTTTCCTAATGTCTAATGAATATACCATTGTAATACCGTTGTTAACAACCTTTGCTGCTGCCAGTTCACTTACAAATACTACCAACCGAGCTAACTAAATAACATACTATGTTTATGATATTTCTAGTCAAATTCAACCAAAGCTTTCTAAGTCTGCAGAATATAAATTTCATATTTCACATTCTATAAAGCAGACTGTTTCCTATGCATCTATTAGCACTACAGCAAAGATCTCAAGATAATCACCAAAGTCATTCTAAAAATGTGATGAAAAAATAGCTGCACAAGATTCTGTGGTTATAGTCTCCATAAATTATTACCATTCCGTGACTCTGAAGTGTGCTACTAATCTACGTTTTCGATTTCTCTAGTTAATTACAGGATCTTCTGCTACATTTAAATTTGTTGATCCGGTCTAACTCAGCCTTACTGCTTCAGTAACTTAACTTCAAAATAATTTTTCTAAAGCAAAGATCACCGTATTTTAATATAAAACCTTAAATATAACCTTAGCATACATTTAAAAGAAAATAAATACTTAGGCAAGTTATATCCATCCAGCCAAAATGTCTTATAACATTTATTTTGTGTGACATTATTAACTTCTGTTATGTGGTTAAAATATGGTTAAAGTTGCTGAGGCAACTGAATCTCTGACTACTGCAACACTACCAAAGGCCAAACACCACAACTGGGAAATGCTTAACTTTTTTTTTTTCCAAATTCTTGTGTATTGTCCCATGTGCATTACTAGAAAAGTACTTAACTTTGCAAGAGAATAAATGGTCAAACAAATAACAAAGAAACACGCAGACTCCTCTCCAATAACTGAAAACTTCCCCTCTTCAATAACAGCTGTCAATACTTAGATAGCATGACCTGGAGGTCTACAGGACCAAATCATGCCAGCAACTTATTTGCACAAAGTGTAAGATATGCCTGAAAACCACAACCACCACCACAGACACAGAGCCTCCCTGTTGATCTATGTGGCCTTCCACTTCCTACTGGCCTACAGGAAAGATGATGAAGTACTCCTCATCAAGGCATAAAGTGAAAGGACAAGGAGTAACAGCTTTAAACTGAAACAGGGTAGATTTAGGTTAGATATTAGGAAGAAATTCTTTACAGTGAGAGTGGTGAGCCACTGGAACAGGCTGCCCAGAGAAGTTGTGGATGCCCCGGCCCTGGAAGTGTTCAAGGCCAGGTTGGATGAGGCTTTGAAAAAACCTGATCTAATAGGAGGTGTCCTTGTCCTTGGCATGGGGATTGGAACTAGATGATCTTTAAGGTCTCTTCCAACCCAAAGCACTGTGTGATTCTATGATTCCATGGTTAGTTTGTACATCCAGCTTTGGCTTGCAGGAAGGCCAGGACTGTACCACAGCTGACAGACGCCACCTCCTGGTGTAAATCTAGATAAAACGTTATTGCTCATAAAATCACAGAATCCAAGAATAGCAATGGTTGGAAGGGGATCTCTGGGGATCTTTTAGTCCAGTCCCTCTGCTAAAGCAAGTTTTCCTAGATCAGGTTGCACGGGAACATGTCCAGGCAGGTTTTGAAAGTCTGCAGAGAAGGAGACTCCAGCACCTCTCTGGGCAGCGTGTTCCAGGGCTCCGTCACCCTCACAGTAAAGAAGTTTTTCCTCTGTTTAGGTCAAACTTCCCGTGTTCTAGTTTATGTCCACTGCCCTTTGTCCTATCACTGGGTACCACTGAGAAGAGGCTGGCCCCATTCTCTTGGCACTCACCCTATAGATACTGATAAACACTGGTAAAATCCCCTCTCAGCCTTCTCTTCTTCAGGCTAAACAGACTTGGCCTTTCCTCATAAGAGAGATGCTCCAGTCCCCTAATCATCTTTGTAGCCCTCTGCTGGACTCTGTCCAGTAGCTCCCTGAAAAGGTAAATTAGTTGTAAATGAAAATGTAAAATGTAGTTGTTTAAAAAAGCCACGAGATCTTTTGAGAGACGCTTCTGTGATAAGCCCTGAGCAGAAAGAGCTGCTGTAACTTGCTACGACAGAAGCTCTGCACTACCTACAGAGGTGTATTCACCCCTTCTAGTTCTTAACTCCTCAGCCTTCAGGGGACAAGCAAATGAACATTCAGAGAAGAACTGGTTTGTGAATTTCAGAAGGATGAATTCAAGTTCATAGTGCATCACTGCTAATCTTCGACACTCCTTGAAAGACTGAAAAAGGAAAGAATATATCTGATAAGTTAATTAACTTGGAGTGATTTTAAGGTAGCATCTTACCTGTAAATAAGTGAAATGGATCACATATTCAGATAACAGTTATTTACAGAGGGCACACATACATGTACTTAATTTAGGAACAAAAGGACAATAGGAGTTGATATTTTTGCTAATACCTTTGTGCCTCTCTCACCTAATAATCCAGAAAAAGCTCCTTACAGCTGTTTCTTAGGCCATCATTCACAGTGCTCCAGTCTCCTCACTATTTGTCTTTTAGACACATAAATCTCCATAAAACCACCTGAGAAAACAAACACTACTTGTGGCAAAAAATGACCTGTGGAAGATATCCTCAAGCTCCTTCTATGCCCTTCCTCTTTCAAATACAGAACTAAATTACTACATTTAATCTACATTAAGCTATGTGTACTATCCTCAAAAACTGGGAAGGCAAACAAATGTATGGGTTTGGGGACATGTTTTAGAGCTACAGGAGACTCACTTGGTAGGGCAGAGAAAGGGAAAGAGTCCTCTTCAGTTCCTTTCTGCTATAACAACCTAGGCAGCTTCCATTAAGATGTCACTAGATAAAAGCCTTCCTAAACCCAAGGGAACTACCTTCAGCACTAAACTCTACCACACCACAAACCCTGCAATTCCTTTTTGCACACAGAGGTCACTTTGACTGAAAAACCGAAGACTACTCTTCCTTCACCCATAGCAAGCCGGTTCATGTATTTTTCTGCTATTTGAGAGATGTGGGTTTGAGCTTCTTCAGGAAATTCATCTTAAGTGTCTCAGGTGGCAGCTTACATTAGCAACCAGCTGAGCACACCAGGAGCAGGTCTCTGTAGAGCAACAGAGCTGGTAGGGAGTACCTGACATCCACGCTCACACATTTTGGAGTTTTACTTTGGACTACCTCTAATGTGGTTCCTTGTTAGTGGCTGGAGCACACCGGTGTCCTGCTGGACCACATCTTCTATTTCACAACCATCTGAAGAAAATCCAGTTCACATTCTAAATCCAGTTCACATTCTACAAGACTATTCTACAGTGCAAACCGCAGGGCAGCAATTGGTGACAACTGAAAGATGCTCATGATTTTTTTGTTGACATTAGAAACCACTAGCTAGAATATCTTGACTGTAAAAATGTAAGCAAGCAAACAAAAACATCCATTGGTATGGAAAGTGGTATTGAAAAAGAAAAGATCTGTTCCCTTCTCCTGCCAAAAAAAAAAAAAAAAAAAAAAATAGCTTAGGCTAATAGTAGAGTTATNAAAAATAGCTTACCTGAGTCTGGAGTCTTTAAAGGTGTCTAAGTATGAAGGATAGCTCCAAGTAACATTACTCCCCTTACATCTCAGTTCTATGCTTTGTCCTGCAGACAGGCTTAAAGTGGCAGCTACTTTCTGGAAACGACCTTTATCCATCACCTGTGTCAGTATGGACTGGGACTTCAAAGAAGAGTCAGCAGATTCTCTCTCCTTCATTTTGGGGAGTTTGGGTTTCACTTTTTTGTTAACAGGCTTAATTTTGTTTTCCCCAGGTTCTTTTGGGCGCTTACTCTTCGCAGGCTGTCCAATTACTAGTAAAATAAAGAAAAGAAGGCAGTTACTGATTACAAAAAGGTTATATAGTCCTCTTGGAAAAAAAAAAAAAAAAAGCCTTCCTATTGTCTCCACAGAGAATAACTTAAGCTTTGTTCTTCCTGTACAGGATTCATAAAAATGAGTAAGAGTTAATTTCGGTAAGTTTTTGAAGTCTCTGGCATGACCTATTTTCTTGGGGAAAAAGAAAAAAAAGAGAGCTTTCAACCACATGTGGAAAATCTATACTTACAGCTCACATCAGCAGACAAGTATGTAAAGTATGAGAACTTTACACATGGGAAGGGAGAGAAATACAGCATTTCTCCCTCCAATTACTTTTGTCATTTCTCCCTCATGCCATTTAGTATGCAATGCTACATGTTTTCTGTCTTCATAACAATGTCACACCCCGAAGAATTCTGCACAACCTTTTCACACATCATGTTGCCATTAGAGACTCATGAAGAAAACCCGTCAAGTGTGGAACTTCATGACGAGTTGTAAAATACTGACAGCGATGTAGTTTTCTTCTCTTACAGAAGATACTGTGAAAATACAAATGGCACTCAAGTCACTTGAAGGCAGTATTTAATTCATCACTTCTCTGTAACAGCCATTTATTTTGACAGGCCAGATGAAAACAGAAGCTTAGAGACAAACGGTAAGAGATTTCACTACCTGCTAGAGACAACAGGGATGCTCAGCTGTCTTCAAAAACAAAACAAAGGAAACAGAAACTAATACTGAGGTGTCTCAAATTAATAAATAATTAAAAAAAAAAGATCAAGCTATTCCCAGCTGCACTGGCAGCAGGAAGCACAGATCTTTTGTGAGATGAGTCAAAAACTGCAGTCCCCAGACATCAAAAATCCCAGACACTGTGCCAGACAGCTAATTCACATTGAATGTGGCTTTTGCATGTGAAAATGTTTGCGTATTTTACTGTAGAAATCAATCAACAAGCTCCCTCTGGAATTACAAATAGCTCTGCTGTACACCAAGTTAGTATGAACTGAAACCGGCACTGACTGCAGTATGAACAGCAGCACTTCCGGCCTCCTGCCAGTGATGGCTCCCATGACATTCCTCACACCTTGCAGCACCTCAGCCTTCCACTGCTCTAAGGGCAGGCTGATGCACATGTCTTTGAAATGGTGCAGAGCCTCGTGAGCACAAATTAAAACAACGGGAAATTCAACGTGAACATAAGAAAATGTTTTGGGTTTGTTTTTTTCTGTGAAGGCGATCAAGCCCTGGCACAGGTGGCCCAGAGAGGTAGTGGAGTATTCATCCATGGAGATATTCAAAACTCAACTGGACATGGTCATAAGGCAACCTGCTCCAGACAGCCCTGCCTAAGCATGGGGTCACACTGGATGACCTCAAGAGGTCTCTTGCAACCTCAGCCATTCTGTGACTCCATGATCAGAGCACACAGAGTAAGGTTGCCTGTGTACCTGAGCATCTACCTTCTGGTCTTGCACTAACTGGAAAATTAACTGGAAGGCATCGGTGCTGTAGTTGTCTTAGTTTGCTGATACATTTTGAACTCTTTTGGTCTCTTAATACATAAGAATTTTTTGTTTGTTTGAGAGGCACACATCCTGTCACTAAGGTACATCCCTCCTCTGCCACACAGGCACACATTTTTCCCAGTTCTACATTATGAGAATTGGTGAAGTCAATTGCAAAGATGCCTCAATACCTTAAAATGATCCACAAACTAAAGAGAACAAATAGAAATGCCTTCTAATGATGATGACATTTTGTCTGGGCTGACCACTAGATGAATGATAGACACTCTCTATGTACCCCCCTTCCCAAGGGAAAGAGAATAAGGGAGAGAGACTTACAGGTTGGAAAACTAAAACAGCTTTAATTCAAATAATAACAATAACATCAAATATATACAAACCCAGTATTGAACCCAACCCCCATGATGGCAATTATGCCATCATCATCATCACTGATGCTGTGGAACAGGCACTTGGGGAAGTCCCAGACTAGAGTGGGCAGCAGATGGGAACCAGATTCAAGAACACACGAATTGGGATTGAAGGCAGAACGGACAGAGTCCGCCTTGTACGACAACCATCAAAGAAGAGAGCTTGACCCTCGTGATCCCTCAGCTTTATACCGAACGTGATGGATAAGGAGTAACATTTTATAGTTTTTAGAAGGGAGAGTGAAACAAACATCTATGCTTCTTCCAACTGTTCTATGCACCTGTGATGCCACTGGCCATGCAAAAATCGGCAAACTTGGGGAAACCATGATAACAAAGGAGAATTTCAGAGAAGTGGTTGCTTCCTCCCATGAAAGACCACGAAGTAGGGTTTTCCTAGTTACTCAGAGCACAGTGTCCTAGTGAGTGACACGGTGCATAGATTACAGGGGCAAACAAGCCGTGCAGGAGGACTTTTTCCCCCCCCGCGTGACATTAGAAAGGCTACAGTAGGTCAGGCCGAACGTGCCCCTAAGCCAACATCCTCACAGTGACACCATCCAGTGTCAGATGTCAATCAGGGAACAGAGCAACCATCTCTGCTCCTATGATACTCATCCCCAAGGTTCCAAGAAGCTTTAGCTCAACGGATATGTGAACCGCAGTTGCTGTGGTTTTACTGTACTTGGTGAATTTTCCCTTCATTAATTTATCTGGTCAAGTTCTAAAGCCACACAAATTATATATATATTAGCTGTCTCTCAGCTTTTGTATTAAGTGAATAAATAAAACACTTTCTTTGTGGCACTTGTACTTTTACAGAACTTGTGTCCTTCAAATATATCCTTTATGGACTTGTCTCTAAATAGCAGTTCCTTGTAAAGAATAAGCATCTTACAACAGTTCACTTACATCACGTTTGGGTAATGGAAAGAAGACAAAAGCAGACTATACACCAAGTTCAAGATATGGTCAAATCACAGTTGTACATATCAGTGGGTATCTTCTTTCCTGTCTGAATAGCTCATTTCTTTTCAAGAAAGCCATAGTAGGAGCTGACTTTCTCTAGGATAACTGAGTCTAATTCCAAGATCACTTTCCTCAGTAGGAATTATTGGTTAGAAATTCAAAGTAGAAATCTGTCAATATGTATAAAAAGTTGGACTCATTTGTGTTACTTTGCATCTACCAAAACTAAATTTCAAGTTCTATTTTCACCACCCAGTCTTTCAAAATTGAGAGATCCTTTTGCAACTCTTTATTGCCAGTTTTCTTTTAGCAGATTTATAAATATGCCGAAAAGCATGTTCCTTACGAGATCCCTGTGAAATTCAACTGGATAAAAACAATTCTATGGCCATATTACAGAATCTGAAGAGTAACTCCTACTCTTTTCTTTCTATTCATTACTACTCAATGAGAAGTCTTCCTTGTTACGTAGCACCTTGGTTCCCATGGAATCTTTAACAACAGGCTTATCAAAAGCCTCTGGGAATCCAAGTACATCAACAAACTCATCCATGGCCACGCTCATAAAGAGTTCTTCAGAGAACTTCAGCAGATCTGCAAAACAAAACACATTTCTGAAGGAGAAAAAAAAATATTAAAAAAAAAAGCACCCATGCAAAGCCATACTGGCTCCTCTGTAATTCATGCCTATTTATTTATGATTTCAATTTTATTTGAATTTAGAGAATACAGAGATCTGACTTCGTGCCTGTACCTCCCCCAAAAAAACTTAAGATACCGGCATATTTTCATTTCCCTGGAAAGGAGTAGTTACTCAGGTTATGTATCAGAGTTAAAACTTCAACGACTTCAGATTCAAATTTCTTTTAGGTGTCAGGCGTATACCATCAAATTGTGGTACTGTTGACATTGTTGGTTCTCTCTGAAGCCCATTCTTTTGCCATATTAACAAGACATGTCCTCTAAAGATTTTCCTCAGAGAAAGATTCTCAGAATCCGCTATTACAGCGCTCAGTAGGATACTGCTCTCGAAGCTTCTGATATGCTTCTCATGTCACCATTTTCCATTACAACCTCCCTAAGCACATCCATAATTATATAGGTACACCCACATCCACTAAGTTTTAAATTTAAATTTTACTTGTGGGTGTTCTTTCTTCTCCCCTGTTCCTACCAGCCTTACAAACTTTCCTGCCATCTCCCCCTGCCCCACCCAAGCACATGAGAAGAAGAAAGATTTATGGCTACTTTTATTCCTTTTGCAAGCTGTTTCTCAGACTCTTCTAGTCTGCCTTATTCTGGTTTTTATATTTAACCCATGTGAGAGAGTTAATGAGGCTCTTCATCTTATGTAATTCCCCCTTCCGAAATCAAAAGCATCAGTCATTCCTTTGGCTTTTGTTATTCCTACAAGAATATTAAAACTACAGTCCGGCTGTTCTACAGCAGCATCTGAATCCAATTACCCAAGTACTGCTCCAGATCAAGTCAAGAACTGCTGCTTTTCTCAGGGGTTCTCCAAGAGACTCTAAGAAGTTATAAATTGTGCCACTTAAATAATTGCATTCAATGTCACAACCCGACACGTGTGATCCAATCTATGCGAGAGTAAGCAAAGTTCCTTTTGCTTTTCTGTCCAGTCCTTGCTGCCACTCTAATTTCCCTTAACACAGGTGACCATTCCCTCCACCACGGCAGATAGTCAGTAACCAGGTTGCTCTCCACAGGGCTGGTATTTCAGTCCAGATGACTTTCATTGACAAAACTCACCAGGAATCAGATGTAACACTAAAGCTTTCTTCAACACACACTGCCACTTCTCCCTCGGGGTGAGCTATTCCATCTTTCGTGTCTAATTTGTGCTCTAGTACTAGAAGCTCGTGCTGACCGGCCTGGTAAGCCTTTTGGATAAGCATGCCCATTTCAAACCAGCCAGTCTAGTTTCCTGTTGTAGTTTTCAGATTTGTCTGCAGAAGCACACAAGCTTTAGTCCAGCCGCCCTTTTCTTCCCCCCATGCCCCCACCCTATCGTTCAGACTACTCTTTGCCATTTCCACTACATTCTGCCAACCTCAATCCTGACACTTGTTCCAAGGCATGTGGATTTTACAGCCTCACCCAACGAAATGCATCACCCAAGGAAATGCATCACCCAAAGTGTGTGTTCTTCCACACCTAACACTCTGCTTTTAAGAAACTGTTAAAGGCTGCACTATGAAACCTTTTCAATTTTAAGTGCCAGAAACCTGGTTTTGATTTGCTCTATGTCAAGTTTTTTTCCTTTCCACACAAGCTCCCTCTGTTTCATGTTTCTGTAGTTCCTAGCAAGTCTGAACGCTTTCCTCCTATACCACACTCCCAGCTACACAGCGAGACTCTTGTATCTCCCTGGAGGTGACAGCAAGGGCATTTCAGAAAACACTGTCAGAGGAGCTTTTATCTACCCACACAGAAAACCTCATTTTGCCTCTCCGATGCATCTTTTCAAGAGGTGAGTTCCTAAGCAAGCTGTGACCACGCTCCTACCCAACACTCCCCATTAGTCTATTCAAGTGTCTACCGGTGCCACTACTTCTGCACCTCAAAATCCTGTCTTCTCTCACCGCTGAGAGAAGTATATGAATGGCCAATAACTAAATTAACTGGTACAGTAGTCTATCACCTAAGATAAACACGACACACAATCAAATCTCTTCTGGAACACCAAACTCACCACACAGATTCCCCCATTTCCTTACCCAAACTTCAAGACTTTCCTGGGTAAGGGAGCAAACTCAATTAGCACATTTATGCGAGTACATGAATATGGCACATTTGGGATCTCACCAGATTTATTCACAAAGCCATCATTGCTTTAATCTAGCAACAGCATTTCTTTTTTTTTTAAAAAAAAAAAAAAAAACAAGAAAATCAAGACTTAGCAGAAGAATATTCATTAAGAAAACTCCTTTCTACATCTGACCAGATCCTAATGTCAGTTCTAAAATGCACTGTACTTGTTTCCTCTGCAGCAGTACCTTCAGGGTCCCCACTAACTCACTGTGCTGAAGCAGGAGAAAATGTATCAGGATGTCACAGAAATACACCAGGCTGCACTTCTGTTCCTTTTTGTCTCATACTTTAACAACTGTCTGCCACTTGTTCGTGCAGATCTTAAATGGAAAACAATCCCCAGATGAGTGTAAGTCACAGACATCATCTATATCAACATGCATGTTCCATTGGTTTCACAGCTGCAGAGGTTATAACTTGAGAAAGGCCCCTGATCTCCAAGTGTTCACCAAGAAAACTTAAGAAGCAGACCAAGCAATGTCTCCCTCCCATAAGGACAGAGGAATCAAGGAATGGTATTCGCTGTCCGTCAGACATACGCATTCCATGAGGCAGGCTCCATGCTACACCTTGGCAGCATCAGAGACCTTTCAACTCTCATTAATACTGATTAATTCTTCCTTGAAAATAAATAAATAATTCAAGTGTGAGATTACCATAAAGAATAATTATTAAATCACCAGGATTAATGAGAGGGAAGAGTCTTTGAGAACACAACTAATACAGCAAAACCAGTTGGACACATCTCTATTTGCAGTACTTCACATGAAAAGTTAATCATCCAAATACTCACATGGACAATCTGGAAGGACACACTTCACTGTTCATAAACTAATATAAGCTCATTTAGGAAGGCTATTTTGAAATCACAATGTCTACATTAGGACTTATAGCTCTAGCTTTAAACAAGCAACTGTCATTCTGGCTGACGTACTGCGAAGCACCCTGTCAAATCTCAGCACAAACAAGACAAACTAAGATAAACATAAGCCTGGGAAATATTTTGCTCAAGTTACAACTCATTTCTTATTCTACCTATTTCTCACTTCTTGATGTAGTAGTGCACACCTACAGATCAGATCCTTCAACAGAAATCCTCTCCCACACCACATTGGTCCAAAGTGCAACTCCTCTGCATGTAGTCATAAGAAAAAATTGGCTGGAAAAGACTTCCCAAGTCTCTTCCTGACCCCTTTTCAGTTGCTCAGAGCCTTGTCTGGTTAAGCTCTGACTATCACAAAAGCTGAAGACTCTACAGCCTTTTCCAACAATCTCTTTCAGTGGTTAACATCTTTCAAGATGGATATTTTATGTTCTTAAAAGAACTTTTTGGTTACAACCTCCAGGGCCACGCCTCTTTACCCTTCACCATGCACCTCGGAGCCTGCCTCTCACGTCTCTTCAAGAGAGTCCTTCCACGGGCTACACAGGCCTTGTTCCCCAAGCCCTTCCGTGGTGAAAAACAAATGAATTTTGTTTCTTCTGAAAAAGTTTTTGTAAGTTTAGTTGCATTTTGCAAGAGGGAAGCTGCCTCTCTTTTGCCTAGTAAAGGCCTACATAAGCCAAGGGTTGGTCATGAATGTCCCTTCCCCATCAAAGAGCAGTGTATTTCCCCACCAAGACTTCATTGCAAGCTGCAGCCAACTTACGAGTAAAGTTCGTTCCTCTCCACAAAAAACAAAGCAGAAAACCTTTACTTACTTATTTTAAAGCTGGACACCACATCCAGCACCGGGATTTAAGGGCAGATTTAAACGTTGAACCGAAAAGAGAAATGGGGGGGGAGGGCATCTGGTGTTGCTCCCCAGTGCCTCTCCCCAAAGCCCCAGCGCGGAGTGGGACCATTTCGGTGTCCGGCAGAGAGCCTGGGCGGCTTGCTGGCCGCAGATCAAGAGATGAGCCCGCCCTACCTCTGCCCAGCAGGACGGGAGCCCAGCCGCGGCCCCCCGATGGCTGTTGGGCTGCCCCGGGGGCTGCCAGGGCTTGGGGTGGGGGGAACCCGCCGGGGACTTCGCGGGG
>VWZK01000709.1:75382-227614 GCA_013396935.1 Baryphthengus martii
CCGGCGGAATGCGCGGGGCGGCTCTGCTGGCTCGGGAGCTGCTCCCGCCGCCACCCGCGCTCCTCAGCTGAGAGAGGCGACGCCCCACCGGAGAGCCCGGCCCGGAGAGCGTCCTCCGTGAGCCGCCCCTGCCGGTCCGGCAGCCTGCTGCGGCTTTTCGCCGCTCACACGGGGAAGACTTCGGCTCCTTGAACTCCACTCTGTGCGGCTACACCTTCCCCGCAGCGCCTCGCCGGGCGGTTGAGCACCGTGACAAGGTCTCCCCCGGCCATCGCTACCCCAGCGCACTCACAAAAGATCCCACCTTCAGAGCAGGAACGGAGCTACGTCCTAAGTATTCTCGACCTCAGGGACAGCTGTGGGAGTTTATTGCTTGAGTTCGCTGATCGGCGGCAGCTGCCCTGTTGCCAGACCTGGCTTTGCACATCTGCCAGCTGTTGGTTGCCTGTGGGTCTGTGGCTGGGTCCCTAGAGGGGAGCAGGCGGCAGTGTCAGAGCCCTACAGGTGACCCTACGGCTGGAAGTTCAGACATAGACCAGTGTTGGTCTAAGACAGCAAAAGTACATTTTTAAGTCAAACTATTGAACTCATTCCAGCCTGCCACAGCAAAGAGATTCCCAAAAGCCTGCTAACTCACAGTGGAAAAATAGAGGAAGTGTCTCGGTGTTGCTGTTTGGGGCTCCATAGTCCATGACACAGTTTCCATGAGTGATTGATGCCTGTGTGAAGCACATTGAGAAGGTGCAGGTGCCTCTTCACTGCTAAGAGATGAACAGGGTAAACTTGACGTTTGCTGTGTTGTCTATGTCCACACTGAGCTGTCAAAAGACGCTTCTTGAGATCTGAGGGTTTCCTTGCAGGAAAAGGCAGGGGGAAATATGACTGGAGGGGCCACAAAGGTAGATGCAGTGGAAGGTGAAGACAGTGGATTGGAAGGAGGGAAAATAATGTCTGTGAGAGGTCACAGGCAGACCACAAGACCACAGTTAAGTATGAGTCAGGATATAGTAAATGGTGTCCCAGGCCACAACTCCAGCACCACAGTAGATGTGAGAGTAGAGCATTTACAGATCTTAAAGGAAGTCTAGGCTTTGTCAGCATGCATACAAAAAAGTAATTAGAAGGGATATACATAATGCTCTACTGCTCTCATAAACACATACACCTGCTTGTCTGAGCCTTCTCTAAGACTTCACCCTGGGGTATCTGGTTGGCAGCAAAACCGGCCAGTAGTGCCCAGGTGTGGAGTAAACTGACAAAATGTCATCTTCTCTCCTTAATTCTACAGCTTTATTACAGTTCGCCAGAACATCTGAATATACATCAGTGTACCTGTAACAAATTAAGAAAAAATACATTTTTGTTGCTACAGGGTGTTTTAAAAGTCTTCCCCTCTTTAAACAGTTAGAATACCACCAAGGATTATATTCAGAAAAGGTTATCGATCTTTGTTTTAAAGGAAATGAATTTTGGAGATAACTCAGAAAAGAAGCTTAATGCAAACTGCAAATTTTAATTGGAAATATTCAAAGCTCCTGCTTCTAATGAAGAGTGTTGTTTTTTTTATCATCCGCAAAACTGCCAGTTGCAATTATTATGTGCCTTCCTGGATCAAATTCCCCTTTCCCTTTTATACACAGGGTAGGTCGTGGTGACTGAGCTCCAAAATATTAGTGTATTTTGGAAAATATGGTAATAGCACTTGAAGTAACACTTACACGGCATTCATTTAAAGACATATTTAAACTGGCATATAGGTTTTTCCTCTATAGATGTATACAATGAGGAAAGTGATTTTACACATTTTGAGTTTCCTAGTTTTAAATGGGCATGCATGAAAAACTAGATATATTTTCACTTCTAGTCATGAGAAGAACTAATGTAAACCTACACGTAATGACCTCAGTTCTCCACATGAGTAAACTGAGAGTTTAAATACATCGTTTCAGGTCAATTCTTTAAATGTGATACTTGCAGAAGGATTCTTGTCCTCATTTAAATTGGCAGTATTTCCATTGCTTCACAGCAAGAAGATTTTCAAGATCAGTCTTAGTAAATCTGTATGCACAATAAGGTAATTATTAATAATTTGAAAACTTTATAAGGAAGTATGTAAAAAAGTTGCAGTATATCTCAGAAAAAAACCTCAAAGGCATAGCTACTCTTAAGTCTGTGAACAAAGATGACTACCCAAATGTCTTTAAAAAGAGTTCCAGACAATAAGCTTGGCCTGAGAGTGTGGTTCTTTGTCTCAAGGCTGTTGTTACCTGTCGCCCAGACTAGGCTTTTATTTTCCTGATATACCCACAGCACTATTCAAAGTTGAGGAATTTTTTTTATTATTATTTTATTTTTTGTTACCCATCCAGCTGCTGAGGTTGGATGCTGCCAGGACAAGGCTCGGTGCTTCAGAAAGTTGAGCACCATGAACAGCAAGGGCTACTCACTCCCTCTGGAAATCAAACCTGCCATCATCTCTGGTTTGGCACTGTAAGAAAAAATGCCCAAATCAAAGGGTATTATTTGCTATTTCAGTGACTTCTTGCTTGGAAGCAAGAATGAAACAAATGCTGCTACTGTCCCCATCTCCAGACCACAGGAAAAATAAAAGATTTTAACATAAAACATGGTGGTTTTTTCCCCTCTATAAGATGCATGTGAGTTAACATGTTTGTGTAATGTCATGACATTAAATATCTGACACACTAATGATTATTAAGTCACTATATTATTTTAGTGCTTACTAAAACTGTAGTGGTGATTAGAGCTGTTGTATGGAGTACATACAAGTGATATTCAGCTTTATTTAAAAAATATGGAACAAATGCACAGTTGTTATCCCGTGAAGCGTATTTTACAGTAAATAAAGAGCAATGTAAATTCCAACTCGGGGCTAAGGTAACTAAAAATATTGCTGATTACAATTCTGTTGTAAAAGTGAAAAAACAAGCACCATATTCTTAAATATAAGCATTTTTACATTCATAAAAATTCAAGACTTTTCATTTTGGTAGCGCACTTCAAAGAAATACAAATTTGTAGTTTAAGTTGCATCATAATCATTCTATCTATATTTTAAATGCTCAGCAGCATATAATACAGAAATAATCACTACAATGTACATATGAACAAAAAGAAAAGTTAAAATGGATATGAACACTAATGCTTTTTAAAATTACGCACACGTAACTACTTTTAAAGATCTGTAACACATATTTCATGCTTTACTTTCTGGTATCACAAAAGGAAAAAGCCCTCCTAAACCTTCAAATCCTTTTATCCTTTGCCCTGACTCCAACTAAACTTGTGCTAGCGAAGCTGGAGTTCACCTGGCACAAGGCTCAATGAAAACACACAAAGAATTTGTCCAAACATACACAGAATTTGTCCAACCGACAATAATAATAATGAGATATATACATAGTTTTTTTGTAATGCGTGTCTATGCACAGAAATCCTTCAACTTGGCTACTGTTAAGGAGCTTGATTTCTAAAATCGAATGGAAAACAGATCAGGAGATGGTAAAGATCTTACATTTAGCTTTTGAAAGGTCCAACTATGAAAAAATGCAGAGGTCCTCAAAACATATACCAGAAACAAATACTAAAGGTACAGGAAATTAAAAAACAAATACAAAGATCCTCCTACACTATGTGAAATTCCACCTGCTCCTTCTGTAAAATATCTATTTGCCTTACACTGAGTAATCTCAGTGCTTTCGCTGAGCATACTGCAATTTGTGCAGTCTTCCTGGCAAGCCTAGGAAGAATTAGGGCCCGAGGGCATTAAAAGGTGTTTTCATTTTCTATGTAATCGAGTAACATGTGCCAGGTATTATGTGAATTAAATTCCTACTGTACAAAATGCACCTCAAAGTCAAAGGCATCACACCTGATTAAAACAATTGCACAGTCCCCCCTAGATTTCCTGCACTGTCATGGATCTGATATGGCACACCTGATATCGGTACTTACTGAAACCTCTGTGAAAACAGTGTGCATTTGAGTTCTTAAAAAAATATGTACCTTTGCATAAATTTTTAGGGGAAAGGTGGCCAGACTTGTACATTTATCATCTAATACAGAATATGTATTTAAGCTTTGCCAAGTTTTGTCGCTAAATTCCTGGTCTCATTTGACGTTTCTGGATGGCATAGTTAAATTCCTAAGGGAGTACATAAGTAACCCTCTATCACTATTATTGACATTTATGACTGATAATTCTCTAACAGCAAGTCGTACAAACAGCTTTAACACACGGTGACATAAACATAATATGACACATTTCAAGAATCTAACCGGTATTTGTTGTGCAGGAAAAAGTGTATTATTATTAACAGAATAATTTTATCCAGGATAACAGACAATGAAATCTAAGATACCTCATAAAATTTCCTAATAGGACTGAAATACCACAAGAAGATTACTTCAGTTAGCATGAATTATACATAAATATAACTCTCATCCCTCAGAACAAAAATATTTATCCGTTCTTCCTTAAATATTCTTTGGCTTACTTTCTTAAATCCAACTATATAAGAATAATTCCTTTATCTAAAGGCATACCCAGAATGCACCAATGCAAATAAAGTTTATGGAGGATCATTTCTACAAAGGAAGAAAACCCCAATAAGCTACATCCAATAATAGATATTTTGTATTAACACACACCATTATTATTTGCACAGGACGATTTACAATATCAACAACTATGTTAAGAAATAACGACAACGATTTAATTCTTATGCTTTCAGCTGCTCTCTCAGCAAATAGAGACATACATCAAACACGAGAACAAAATGAGGATTTGATGCAGACACGGCTCCTGCGTAAGGACTCGCGTGGCATATCCTTTGCTCCTGCAAGTCTCGCTAAAGCATTTGGAATTTCAAGACTCTGTATAAAAATGGTTACCAAAATTAGCATAAATATCTTAACTTCTGGCTTGTGGTGTTCTTACTCAGCCACTGACTAGTAATGACTTCAACTATACACACATATAAATAAGCTTTGCGTAGTTGAAGCGACCGAGAAGACCCAATGAATTTGATTTCATGCTGTATCTCATTAGTTAAGTGGATAGTTCCTGTGCTGCAGCTGCTCCCATCTCCCTTAACAACATTTGTACAGGCATTTTCTTTTATTTTTATATTATTAGTTTCTCTAATAAGAGGGGATTAATATTCATACAAATGAAAGGGAAAACTGTCAATACACAGAGTGCTGATACTCTAGAAATTTTATTTTCTTTGATGATCTCTAGAAACCTTAGCTAGCACTTGCTTTAGTCAGTTTATTATATTGACAGTATCCTTTAGAAGGAAAATTCCAGTGCAGGATAGAAATTATTTTAACCAGTACATCAGTATCACTATGGGCTAATGTCAGGCAGATGCAAACATACCGACAGGCGTGCACGTGTACTTTCTATACGAAGGCCTCAGGAGGGAATGAGGTTTTCCTTGCACATCACAGAACAGCTTGAGTCTTGGGAGCCTGGCTTGCCTGTTCTGTTGCATCAGCAACCATAGGAAAAAGTAAGTCTCTGCTCCCCACACACCAAGATGTGTAAAGAATTTTAAAAGAGCTGTATTTCACTGTAGTCTTGTGAAGACATCATGCAAAAGCTGAGCACTGCTGACTTGCTCCCACAGCAAGTGGGAGCCATCCCACAGCATTTTTTGCAACTGAGAACTTAAGAGTACTGGGCCAGAATAACAACTGAAGAAGCTGTGCTTGTGACAGAGTTGTAGCTGATGGGGAAAACCATCAGCGTCTCTATTTCAAATACTTGTGAGACTAAAAACAACAGAACATACATTCAGTTTTTTTGGTTTCTTATAAATAAAACCTTTGTTTTGACATACCTAAGAATTACTACATTGGATTCCTTTCACAAGACTGTAAAGTCTTAAATTTCTCATATTTCAAACAGGAACATGCAGTTCTTTTGTCGTTTTTGGCACAAAAATGGGCCTCAGATGAGGAGCACAATTAAAACAGCAGATCCAACTGACACAGACAGCTCCTTCCTGCACTGAATAGAGGTACTGAGAACTATCATTAGCTCTAAGAACTGCCCTGAGAATTCCTATCCATTCCTATCAACCAAACTGTTACTTAGTGTATCATTTACTCGTATTAGTCTAATAAGAGGGTTGAGTCTTTCTTTAATGGCATTACTAAAACGATGCTGAGTTGTGGAAAGAATTGGCTATAACTTATGATTGCTTCTGGATGGATTAGGATATATTAAAAACCAATATCCTATTGCTACCTACCCTATAGTTTCTCCTCATCCTGTATGTCCCATCCATTTTTAAGGACCACTAATCACTAGAACAATGGTCCTCAGGACAACAGCAGTCGCAGTTAGAGGATGTATATGCTGGAACCTCAGTTAAGAGCTAGGTGTTTTACCTTTCGCATGCCTCTTGCATTTTCAGATGGCTCCTGCTAATCCTGAGTAGAGTAGAGGCCACTGGTTCAGCAGCTCATGTCTAGCCACTCGCTCCTGCAGGACTCTCCTCCCAGTTCCAGCTGAGAAGAAAGGCATCAGACCTACTGCTCCGCAGTGGAAAGCTGAGAAGAAAGGCATCAGGCTGAAAACCTCAGACCTACGCTGCGGTGGGATAGTAGCCCACTGCAGGGTTCTCTATCAAGAAGCACTTCTCCTGCTCTTCAACATTTAGGCACACTACTCTCTTAAACCAACGGAAGTTGTTTTGAGGTTGAAAAGCCTGAATCTATTGCTATGAAAAAGAACAAGAGAGGCAGAAGCAGCCTAACTAGTTTCTTTTCCTTTTTTCTCTTTCTTTCTTTTTCTTGTCTGTCAAATTCCAGCTATTATAAAAAGTAAGGTGCTTTTCACTGTCAACCAACCTAACTCTCACAGGATCTAAAGTTTTTATACCTAACAACAGGTATTCATACCAGTGATTAGCAGTGGCAACAGATTGCAAGTCTCCATGACAAAGTCCAAGACAATCCTTACTTTAGGGAAGTTGTTTCTGTAAATACGTTCTTGCAAAATAACTTCATATTGTGGAATTCTTCACAGGACATGAACCTACTATTTGCTGAGAAAAAGTGTTAAAATATCTGGATGCCTTTGAGAGATAAAATGACTTTTATGTTGAAAGAAGAGGAGTTTCCATTTTCACCAGCTTTAAAATAATTGTTCACCCAGCACTGCTGCAACAATCCGGTTCTTCGCATAAATTAGCATTTGGACCCATACAAATGGGTTTGTGGATGTAGGCTTGGTTCAGGAAAAACTGCTGTTCTAACATATATTTAAGGCTTAGTGAAACACTAAAACACTGTTTTGATGAGGGGTTTTTTTCCAAAGCGTGGGCCTCTGTTTTTTTTAACCTACCCTTCCATCTGAAGAAAAGGCTGGAATTTTGTGCATTAATTTCTCTGAGGCAAACCAACATGTAACAACTCATCTCAGAAATACCAGGCCTGGCATCTGATAAAGGAGAATTGAAAATGGGAAGAATAAATGAGTAGTAAGAAGAAAAACTTGATGACTGCGGTATGTATGTACCAAATTACATAGTCAGGGATAAAATCTGAAATCAAAAGGACAATTCTTGCTAAATCATATATGAAAATCACTATCAATACTGTGACCAGCAGCTCATTTCCCAGATGCTTTTGCAGAAGACAACGTAGCTCCTCTTGGAAGTAGTATTTTATACACACATCATCTCTGAAAGGAAAGGAATTCACATAAGTAGAAATCTTGAATACTCTTTAGAGGGACCAAAAAGCCTTTCAAGTGTCTTTACTGTTTGAGTTTTCCATGACTACTGATCAGTAAATGTAAGCCATTACTTCTTTTTACATAAATATATGATCTTCTGCTTTTTGCAAAGTATCAGATCTGTACAATTACCATTCGTTTTGCAACTATTTTCCAGGCCTGTCTGCAATTTATCTCCTGTGAGTCTTATTTCTGTAGAAAGAAGTGAGCTATTAGATGGTGATCAAAACAGGTAACAGAGACAGGGGGAAGGTTCGAAAGGCACTTGTGCTCACAATGCAGGGTCAAATATTCAGAACTTCTTGCAGGCAGCTCTAAAATTCTTCATGTTTTGTGATTGCCAGTGATTCTGGATGACAGTTCATCCGAATTTTTGCTCGCCAAAGGGTCCTTCTCTTGTTTGTTTTTTTAATTTAAATATTAATCTCCATGCTGTCAGTTCCAAAATGATGAAGATGGATTAGCAGCTTGTCCAAAGTATCAGCCAGACCTTGTAGTAAACACTTTCAAGAGGCACAATGTTGGCAGAAAGCTTTTGAAATTTCAGTCTGCCAGTAAAATGTCAATTAAAGGTTTAAAAGACTTGCATGTTTGCATAGATTAACATTCACTTGTCCTCTCATGTGCAAGAAATTGATCACTTTCATTTGCATTTTCAGGTTCATCCACTACTTCCACAGGGTTCTTTTCTTGCAATGCACTATTTTCTGAACAAGAATCATCATCTCCTTCACTACGGTGACCTTCAAGACTGTGTCTTATACCATAAGAAAAGTAAATGAGGAAGCCTTTCAAAAAGAAAAAACAAAGTTAATGGAGGTTTCAGGCAAGTAGTGCATTAAAAAGCAGTTAGTTATTACTTTCTAGCTGAACATATTTTCCAAAACAATTTTCTTCTTTAGGTATCTGAATCAGAGCTCATGCTTCAGGTCTTCCCTGTTTCTACAGAAATTCCAGTGCATCATTTCATGGCTCTAATAGGACATGAAAACTATTATCTCTAATTTATGTCTATACGGAATTAATACAATTTTCCGTATCTTAAAGGAGAATGACTTATACTGGGAAGAAACTTGTTACAGTTTCTAAACAATTGTAGCTATACTTATTAGGGGGAAAAAAATTGTAGCATATTGGAATTAGTCCTATAACTTTGATTCTTTCTATTACCTCAAAACTGTATTTACAGTTTTGACTGTATATAAATATATAAATATTTGACTGCATATAAATACTGATTCTGAAGCATCTTGTTTTGATCCAAAATATCAGATGACTTATTAAAACACAGACTTCTTTCCAAATATTTAAAGGAGGAGAATCAAATATTCTAAGATAGGATTCATGAGTCCTAATGTAAGCGATGACTGAAATGAACAGAAGTACCTACCAAGTGCCATCCAGAAGCTAAATCTGATCCAAGTTTCCCCACTTAATTGTACCATCAAGTAAATATTTACCAGGATACTGAATGATGGCAAAAATGGCAACAGTGGAACCTAAAAGGTAATATTTAATACATTTATGTTAAATGTAATTTCTTGCATATCACACCAGTTATACAAACAAACTAGAGGTGACACATCTAATCACTAAAAAAATGAATCCTAAACATTTTTATTGGAATATAGTGAAATTTTCTTTTTCACTGGGTTTAAGCATCAGTTTCCAAATATTTTAAACCTTTAAAATATGTTATGTTTAATATATTGTCTAAGGCTGTGTAGAAAAACTTTGCAGTTTGTGCTGAACATATACGTATGAATTCCTGTATCTACAGCTGAAAAATATTTTATATTTCTGTCTATATCGCTTCTTTCTGAAATGCCTCACCAGATGCCTTGACCTTCATCATTATACTTCATTATTTCCATTAAATGCTCCATTAAATAAATGATTTTAGAGCATAAGTGAAAGCTGAAAATGAAGGGATCATACTCTGGAAGGTATGAAGTGTACTGTGGTCCAAAGCATTGCACACAACACAGACAAGTGATTGTACACTAATCAGTTTCTGAATAATTTTCCAGTTTCTAAGTGCTTAAATTGAGGTCTGAAATTACTGATCTGGACTGGACTGCACATGCTGATGATTCAGCTGGGACCGTCTGCTACCCTTCCCTTCCCCTAAACACCTGCCATTGTGGTAGCACAGTAATGACAGACTGCCTGAAAAAGGACCATCTCTTTCTCTCTCTGCCCCTCTCTCACTTGTTAGAATCCATCCAAACCTTTCATTAGAAAGTAACACAGAGTATATGTTATTCACCATAAAGGCCACTTTCTGCCGGTTCTGAGGCTGCCTTTGGATGAGGAGAACGGTAGCAATGCAGGACGTCACTAAGACAGCAAGAAGGCTAATACTCCAGGGCTCCAAGTTAGCAATGAAATGAATCCCGTAAGTAGTGAGGACACTCAAGCCACAAACCAAGCAAGCTGTGTGAAAAACAAAATTATGGAAAGAGGTCACTTAACCTCTGCATTGAAGAGGAAGTGACTTTTAAGAAGAATGATGGCAAGTCTTCACTATGAAATGTTACCACAAAAATGTTTAATTAAAGGAAAATATACTAGACGACAGATTAGATTGATCAAGAAGGATAAAAGCATTCTGTAGAACACACATTCATTATGACTGAAAGAAGGCATGTTATCACTGTATTTTTAATTTTGTCTTTAATAAAATTCCATTTTTTATGTTAATGCATTGTATGAGTTTGGATAGCTGAATACTCACCTAAGAGACCCACTAAAAAGCTCACAGTAGTTGCAGTCTGCTCAGTAGGTAAACTGGATGGATTAATTAGGGCCTGAAGACTGAAGTGATTGTCTTGTATCATATTTATCTGTGATTCACTTACTGCAGATTCCTTTTCAGATGCAGCCAAAGCTGCTTTTTCTGGAGAATACTTTGGTTGCTCATAGGTTAAACTGGGTTGGTATCTATGTATAAAACAGGATAATAATAATTTTTAAAAAGCTTACTTTAGGATTTGAAGCAATATGACTTTAGGCATATATTTAAATACTAAATTCTTTGCAGCAGAGATTTAGAATTTCCCAATTTATAACTTCACTGCAGAAGCATGTATTATTAGTCACTATCATATATGTATTTTTTTTTATTTTTTTTTCAAACTGTGGCAACTCACTTTTTTGCTGAGTTTGTTTGGGGATTTTTGGGGCAGTTTTTTAAGCTACATAAATGCACCAGTGTGTCAGATAAATGACCAGTCTTGTACAAAAAAGAGGAGACAGGGTCTGGTGGTTAATGGCAGGGACAGGATAAAGCAGCTTCTTTCTGACTTGCTTCCCATACTGTAAGAGACCTACAGACTGTCATAAAGTGAACTTTTACATTTGCTTTGTTAGAATTTAAGTGTATTTTAAACAATATGTATATTAAATAAGTCACTATGTGATAAAATAGTCTTCTCTTTGAAAGTGTAAATCATTGCAACAATGAATTTGAGCTGAATTTAAGCTGTTACACTTTTCAGTTATTTAGCCTTAAGTAGTAAAGACTGACTTTTTAAGTTAAAAAGAGCAATGCATAAAAAAGTGAGCTGTGGCTACCAACATATCAATATTACTCTGTAGCTTTACAAACAGATCAGATACCAGAGCTTTACTGACAAGCATCTCTAATCTCGCTCACTGAGAGATAACGTGCACTCTCTTCTGGGACTACTGCATCTTGAAACACTTGTCTGGTCTTACATTTCTGAACTTATTTATCCTGTGAGCTACCTAGAACATCTACAACTTTCACATATAGCCCCCACAGTGTAATAGGCCCGACGTACATCATAGATTTTATTCCTATCGAAATATCATTCATTTAATTTTGGCCACAAGTTTCCACGTAGCACCTCTGGAACTAATGCTTAGACCAACACAACTTCTGGGAAATAAAAGGTGTTGAGATTTCACATGAAGCTTTGACCTGACTGATTATTATACTGATACGACAATACATCCCTGCTTTTTTTGATGGATCACCACTCCTTAGTAATTATTTATATGTGTACAGCTAATTTTTAAACATTTAGCTATCTAGCAAAAAAACATACCGTGTAAATGTCACTTCTGTTTATATACTGAACACAAAATAAAACACAGGAGAATACAAAGGGTGTTTTTGACTCACCTAAGAATGAGGACACAGATTGCCACAAGTGAGTAAGCAAGAAGGGTACCAATAGACATCATGTCCACTAAAGCTTTTAGGTCAAACAGAAACGCCATTATAGCTAAAGAAGAAAAGAAAACAAACAAACAAACAAAGCCTAATTTGTAGGAGATTGACACAGAATTGTAGCATCTTTTAGGCTGGAAAAGGCTTTTAAGATCATTGAGTCCAACCGTAACTGCTAAGATTAATATTAAGACATATTAAGAGCTAAGATTTTAAAATCTGTCTGCGGTGTAACTTTACATTGCTTTACTGACAGCAATATGAGTGAAATCACGGTAATCCTTCAAAACACATTTTTGAAGTCATCGCCAACTATCCCAAACCTAATTCCCTACAGTTTTGAATCTCCTTCACACAGATGTACACTGATGAGCCGTTCAGTCATGCTGCATAATCAAGCGATTCAGATTTGACTTATTTGGATATAAATATTTGCACACATGACTTACTGAATTGGGGCCACATTAAAAATACATTTTTATAGAATAAGGTTGAGTTCCTGCAGCAGAATCTCACCAAAGCTGAGAGGATGGATCCCACTACAAAACTGGAGAAAAATGATCTGACCCAGTAAGTCACTGGTTGGTATGTAAAATTTCTGCTGAGCTGAGAAAGAGCTCTTTGTAAAGAGGACTTTCAGGAGTTATCTCAAATAAAATAGTTCTGTAGGTTTTTTTTAATTCATTACCTTACAAAACCAAACTAAAACAAAGTTAAGTTCAAGTGGCCTTTAGGAAAGGCCAGAACTAATATTCTTAAGATCACTGAAATCAGAGGCAGAAACTTCCATGATACTGAAAGTAATTGTAGCAGCCCTTGTGTTTATAAAACCTAATGCCATATTCTTTTGGAGGTTCTGGAATGTCTTTTTTCATCTATGCTGTTTGCATACAGACACACATAGCTCATAAAGAAATTACAACAAGCCATCACTAAAGGAAAGGCTAACGCTAATTGATTTGAAATAGACGTCAAAGAACCTCCTCAAACATTCATGTTTTATTAACATTCTTGAGATGCAGAAAAAAATCTAAAAATACTTAATCTATGAATCATCAGTAATCTCAACATCGAAATAAACTATTAAATGCAGCCTTTAATACACTCTATGTATAGGCAGACACAATTTTTTCTATATTCAGAAATACTTAGATAGAATATTTATTTTTACATGTTTGGTAACATATTTGTAGACAGGTGTATAAGTGCACAAACACACATTCTCCTGGTAGTTGATCCTGAAGGAGAAAGCAAAAAAAGTAATTTTCTGAAAAAAAAGACTGCTGTGTTAAAGAAGTTTTATTTCATTTGAGTCCTCTCTTCCAATGAAGGAAGGAGGACCATCCTGTTTTCTTTAATGACAGTGGATATTCCTAAATCCAAGAGGTCATTTCTGGGGTAGATTTCTGAATAGCTCACTGCTTTGTGTGCTCAAAAGAGCACAGGTAAGCAAAGCTGAGGGAGAACAGAACCTACTAAAACCTCATGTACAGTACCTAATATTTAACTTTTAATCCTTGTTTTGAAAGGCTATTTTGTAGCCCAGAATATTCTTTAACATTAGAACCAAACTGAAAAAATGCCTGTAAATTTCTGACTAGGAGAAAAAAAAAGACACAGTATTGATTTTCCACTTCTCTTAATTCTACTCCAGGAAACAATGGTGGATCAATTTATGGTGAAAACTTGGACTGACACCAAAACATTTTGCTATGTGCAGTTTCTCAATCATGATTAACACATGTGAAAAGGTAAGTCACCGTAATAACACGTGACAATTGCCTCAGCTGTAGTCTTGATCTGATAGATTTAATTAAGGGACCAAACATCTAATCTCCTTAACAGTTCTTAAACCTATGAAATTATCCCTGCTATGAATGAATGGAAAAGTCAGATAACGTAGGCTGTTGCATACATCCATAACTGTCCTGGTTTCAGCTCAGATAGAGTTAATTTTCTTCCTAGTATCTGGTACAGCACTGTTTTTTGGATTTAGTGTGAGAATAATCTTGATAACGTGCTGATGTTTTAGTTGTTGCTACACAGCACTTATCCTAAGTCAAGGACTTTTCAGCTTCTCATCCTCTGCCAGTGAGCAGGTGCACAAGAAGCTGGTAGGGAGCATGGCCAGGGCAGCTGACCCGAACTAGCCAAAGGGATATCCCGTAACACAGAACATCATGGTCAGTGTATAAACTTGGGGGAGTTGGCCAGGAGGGGCCGATTGCTGCTCAGGGATTGGCTGAGAATCAGTTGGCAGGTGATGAATAATTGTATTGTGCACTACTTGTCTTTCTTGGGTTTTAGTTCTCTCTTTTGGTTATCTCCATTTTCATTACAATTACTATTATAATACATTGTATTATACTATACTATATTATACTATATTTCAATTATTAAACTGTTCTTATCTCAACCCATGAGCTTTACTTTTTTTCCCAATTCTCCTCCCCTTCCCACCATGGGGGTGGAGAGGAGTGAGCGAGTGGCTGTGTAGTGCTTATTTGCTGGCTGGAGTTAAACCACAACAGCAACTATTCTGGCAAAATCATTTTTGACCACAAGTTACCAAATATGCATCTTTTTTTGAAACAGAAGAATAAATGACTTGTTCTTCAGCAGTAGATAAAGCTATTTTCAGGTGAGTTGTTTACACAACAAATTCCCCAAACTGTCTAAAAGCAGTCCAAGTGACAGCTGTGGTACAGCTGTAGTCAGGCCTGCATAACTTTATCAGTTTATCTTTCTCCACATCATTACTGTGATTTCAGATAAAGGTGTTCATTTCATCCTACATATATCAATATTGGAAATAATAAATCCTAATATATCAATATTGGAAATTCAAATTCTATGAAGTAAAAAAAAAAAATGAAAGTAATTCTAAGCATTTTATTTGTACTCCGATCAAAGAAAGGAAACAGATAATAATGCTTCATGTGAGAAATATGCAGACAATGACTGTGTATTGCCACTTTATTGTCAAGTACATGGTCTTGTCGCATCTGAAGATAGCCCTGACTATAAATAATAATATTTTAGTCTCAGTTCTGAACCTCTTATTTGATATCAATTTTAGCCAGGGTTGCTATATGTTAAAAGGCATGTATTTTATATTTCAATCACTTTTAAGACTTATTTATTTGCGTTTTAGTTAAGTGCTTTTAGAGCTTCAAATTTTCTTGGATAATTAGACATCCCACTGAAATGACAATGAAATTTGGGCACAACTACACGTACCTCCACAAGGAGTAAGGTCACAAGTGAAACAGTTGATTGTCAAGAATTTTTCTTTGTGAAACATTAAGAAATATATGCAAACATATACGTGCATACACACATAACCCCCCAACACACACACCCCCTCAGCCACAATTTGGTAAGCCTATACAAAACCAGAATCATTTTCTTTAGAGGAAAATTAAAAAAATACTTGTATTTTACACAAAAGTTGATCCTACTGCAAATGTAGAATCCTTTTCTTATGTCTCTTAATATAAAAGTGACAATTATTTTCCCCCATTATAGATGTGATAAGTATACAGGTGTACAGCAGACAAAGAAGCCCTGTAGGTAGAGCATCAGCCTAAGGGACCCAGTTTAAGTAACAAGCTTATTCACCTTACAGGAGGCCAATATTAAAAAATAAAAAAATAATCATTTTGAATTCTGTGACATTAAGGACATCACCACCACCGTGATTGGCATGATCTGGAGTTCTTACACCTCTGATTACTCAATAATTTTATTCCCATTGTACATGCAAGGGAAGTTAACAAGCAGCCCTTTTCAAAAAATATAAAGTACCATGCACGTGCATAGAGTGTTTAAATCTCAGTTTTAAGTAACACGGGCTTTGAGAGCTTACCAGAGATGACCCCTGCTGTCAAGGTGGCAGAAACTGGTGCCTGCCTCTTACTCACTTTGGCAAGAAAACTAAAGAGTAAACCATCGCGTGCCATGGCAAACAGAATTCGGGGCAAAGGGAACATAGAGCCGAGAAGACTAGAACAGAAAAACGTATAGTTCAAATACAGGTTATTAAAAGCACAATGCTTTACTGGTAAACCCAGCTACACAAAAAGAAAGCTTGGAAGGGTTAATGGGTTTAGGTGTAGTTTTGGTTTAGGCTCTGTGTTGCTGCTCTTGGTTTTTTATTTGGGCGGTTGTTTATTTTGAACCCAGGCTTTGAAAGCACTTGAGATTATCCAACAAATACAAAATCTGTGGTAGAGAATAGTTTTGCTGCTAGCTTACTTTACCTGGCGACAATCAGATTAGATCATTTCAGTCCAAAGCAAATCAAAGCTGCACAACAGTGGTTTATTTCCATATATGCAACGTGTTTAGCAGTGCACCTTTCTTTACAAGGATCAACTCTTAGTCTCACCTGCTACTGCACCAGACGATAGAGTAGCAATTAGTGGGGTCTTCGTTTTGGAATTGATTTGAGCTAGACATTTGAAAAGCAACCCATCCTTCGCCATAGCATAGATTACACGTGGCATTGGGAAAATGGATCCAAGAAGACTGAGTAAAAAGCAAACACATGCAACATGGCAAACACAGTTCATGCAGAGTTGTATCATGGACAAGATAAACAATGTTAATTAATGGCATGTATAGAAACAAAATTTATGATTGTAGACAAAACCAGAAAGCCCCATAGCCCAAGATACTACAGATCAGACACAAATAGAAATTTCTTTTTCCTTGTAAAGTTGATTGCTTTTTAAAAATCATTATTAGTTTAGGTAATGGAATTGCTTCATCAGAGAGAATTTAGATTAGCAAAATAGCTCTTGCCATCACTGTAGTTCTTGGGTATTAGTGGACTAGGAACATGTTCCAGGTCACACTAACTAAGCAATTAAGCTTTAGTATTCCTGGTGAAAGCCTGTCAGTCAGCAGCAGCAAATCCATAAGCATTAGCAGCATCTCTTACACTCTACATTTCCATGTGAGGCTGCTGATCAATGGTAATTCAAAGTAAGCACCATATAGTTATACTTGGACACATTATTTCTTTTGATCAAACCATGTCTCTAGCCAAACTTTGTTTCTTTTTTTTTTGGAAAAAGTAAAGCTAATTAATTTAGATTTGTTATTAGCAGAACACAGAAAGATTTTAAACTGTTGATAACTTGAAGCTCTTTTTAAATGTATGCTTAAATTAGGTGATTTCTTTCCCTCTAAGAAAAATAATTGTAATTAAGAAAACCAAAAACATTGAAAGGCCAAAAGGCAAAGTCATAGCCAGTATAATCTCCGCAGCAAGCACACTAGTTTTTAACCAGGTGAATGGTTGCTCTTCTTACTTTAGAGAATCTCATATCACTGTATCACTTAGAGAAGGCACAGCTTTTACATACTACAGATGCTAAGTGGTACCTCCAGTACTGCTCATAAGACGCAAGCGTTAAGGTTAGAGACATATGAGAGAAGTTTCATTGCACATGAACTGATTTTGTATGAGTGTATGATTGACCCTTCCAAAAAAGTATGTGTCCTGAATCAAGATGACAACTGATTTTTCAAATAAGGATGCTGTTAAAATCCACTGTCAATTTTTTTTTTTTTATTTGCTGTTGTGGCTTTGTAAAATTTATTTATCTTACCCCTCTAAGTACATTCACATAAATAGGAGATAATAGTATATAATTGCATTATCTGTACATTATATATATAATTATATGTAAAATTAACCCTGAGAAAACAAGTTCATGATGTAACATAATAAGAGGTAGCTGTATGGACCAAAAGCAATGATCTCAAATTCTTTTTCTTAATTATACCTCTAAACTGAGGAATATGAAATACACTTTCCTTTGTTTTGTTCTAAACTGACATCAGTCAGACTGAAAGATTAACCTCTCCATATAACTAAATACAATTCTTAAGAACATATTGGAAAAGGAGATCAATGGTTCAAAGATCTGAAAAAGCATTTTACCGTCTCAGTTCACTTTTTTTTTCCAGTGTTAATTTCTTTAATCTAATTTCTGCTTATGTATCACTTTTACTATTTATCAATATAGAGGAACAATTCAGTAAAACCCTCCAAACTGAGGCGACCGTGACAATGGTCAATAGAAAATAATGCCAGAATGAACTGTATAACTGACATTTTTCAGTCAGACCTACAATTCTTTTAATATAATACTCAAACTATTTCTTTTTTCTATCCCCTCCCACATCAAAATACTCCTTTCCTTTGAACCATTGTCCACAGTCAGCGTGCTCATTTTCTTCAGGCTGCTGCTTACAGGGTTATGTCAGAGTGCGCTGAGCGTTAGTTCTTCAACGGGCACATCACTTCCTTTCTGGAAAGGCAGCCAGTGCTTTTACCGCTGGAGTTCACGCAAATGACTCCTTATCTACACAAGCTTAGGTAGAAGCTTGGCATCAGCATTTTTCTATTCCTAAATTCAAGTATCAAGCAATTTTCTATTCTACGGAAGTGTTTGTACCACATTACAATTGGTGTGTAATACATATGAACACACACTAATATATCTCACGTCTTCTCTGATCTTTTAATCAAAATAACAAAGATACATCCACAATTTCACAAAGGGGAATAAATTATAGTATTTTCACAGCTATAATCTACATCTCAAATACCCACACAGAAACCACAGGAGGGGATGATGTCAGAAGACAGACTGGCTACTGGAGGAAAACAGAGACAGGCAACGAAGATGAGGAGTGGAGCTAGTTAATCATCTCTTCAATTTTGCCTGCAAACACACAGAGCCCATAAAGCTTCTGAGTCATTGGAAGTGGACAACAAAAAAGGACAAAATGGATGAGGTTTACTTCATCAGTTAACAAAGATAACTTGCAGGTCATATGTCTGAAGTTACATATCCTCATTAAAAAACTTTTGGGTAATAAGCCAAAGAGGTAGAGTTCAGTAACAGTACAGTTTAAAAAAGGAACTTAAACTGATGCACCTATTGTGATCAAGACCTGCTTGAGTCTAAAATATGCTTATAATACTTATTGCTAATCCTTTGCATGAACTGAGCCTTCAAAATAAACACATGAAAATATATTTAAATGCCATATATTAACCATCACCTTTTCCCAATAAAATTAGCATTTCAATGTCTTTACCTTGTAGACAAAGCACAGAGGGATCCTACTGCTACAACATATTTTGCAGGACCCCATCCAACATATTCAAATGCTACTGGCAGAGGACTTTTCTCATCTAGTAGACAGTATGGCATCATAAGTGTCAGTGCCGCTGAAACCCCAAAATAGGCCATGAAGCAGACAAGCAGAGACACCACAATTCCTATGGGTATGGCTTTCTGAGGATTCTTGACCTCTTCTCCTGAGAAAAAGGAAAAAAAGACACCACACCAAAAATTACCACCTACAGCTTTAAAAGATAACATCAAAGACAAATCATTTGTTGATCTAAGCCATGGGAATCATATTTGTAATGGAAATTTTAAAAATCTATATAAAATAAGCTCAGTGACACAGACTAAATCTCAGTAGTTTGTTGTCAGAAGTAAACTAAAAAATGTCAAATACATTCTATATTGGGAGTACTCAGAGCCTATCAGTTCTTATTATTTATCTGCAATTTGTAAGTTCAATGTACTCATTCCCTATCAGCCATAAACAAGCCAGCCTTTAGGAGAGGTACCTCATCTCAGAGAACTGTAAAAGTGAGTAGGTGATTAGCATGATTTGGGCAGAAAAAAAAAATATATATACTGAGCAATTCTCAGACTTAGAAAGCAACAATTACTTTATTTAGAACAAGAATAATAAGTAAAACCTCCTACTTCCTCCCAGAACGACAGCGACATTCAGGAATTAATTCACACTCATTCTACATGGACTGAACGAGGTTTAGGAGAAAGCAAAGGAATAACAGTAGACAGATAGTTATGCTGTTTGTGTGTTTTGGGTTTTTTTACAAAAAAAAAAAGAAACAAAATTATACATATATACACACACATATAAATACTATACCAGTTGTTGCAATGCAGTCAAATCCTACAAAAGCATAAAAACAGGTTGCAGCACCAGCCAATGTTCCTGTGAAACCGTATGGCATAAAGCCGCCGCTCCCATATATACTTGTTACATTCTCATAGGATGAGAGATTCCTATAAAAAATAACAGCAGAAAAATAACTTAGGGTTTATTATTATTGATAGGACAAACATGTGCATCCTCCTCCCCTACCACTCTGGTAAAAAAATGTTCAAATGCTCTCATCACAAAATGAGAGCTTTACAAAACTGCATGGCATTTTAATGTCAAAGATTATAAGAAAGACAAAAATAACAGTAAATGGAAGAAGACCTGAATCAAGTAACTGTCACCTTACTCACTTTGCAGTTTGTGGCAAAACATATTAAAATTCTAATGGTGTAGGCAACTCTTGCTGTCATACTCACTGCAGTTTATACACGGCTTAAGGACAAAAAGCCAGTAACCTCTCAAATGAGTATGGACAACAGTATTGAAATAAGAGGATTCTTTAAAGGGAACTACAAACAAGAAAATAAACCCCTCTATATTTAAGAGAATAAAAAGCATATCATTCCTAGTAACTGAGCTTTTAGTTGATATATTACCTGCAATACCACTAAAGCAAGTATCACAGAAAATTACTTGGAATGTAAGCAAGTAAATTGAATAAAAAATTACTCTGTTAATGCAGTAAGGTTTATGAGATATTCTTCACTTATTTTCCAGTTGTCAGCATTTCCTTTCACAAAACCAGAAGTCATGACAAAGAGTAGTACCAAGATGTTAATAGCAGTGAAAATTTTATTCACCCATGCAGATTCTTTTACTCCAAACGATAAAAGACCTATAAAATAAAAATATTTTGTAGATGAGAATGGTCCCTTAAACTAATAAAATGGCATTTTAAAAAAGATATTTATACAAGTACTGTGAATAACACTAAAAAAAACCAGCACTAGATTTTATACTTTTAAAAAGCAGTAGCACAAACTTACTAGACTTTTTGTCAGCATGGCAATAGGCAAGTGTATTTGAAACCACAAAACAGAAAGCTTCTTTAATTGTATTTTTCAAGTATTTAAAAGTATTTTGAACAATTCTTACTGATTTTCTGAGATTTCAATTCATCTCTCTATTTTATGTGATGGAGCAAAAATAGGTACAAGAATTAGTAAAAATAGATTGGTAGGATCTATTACTTGCAGAACAATTACTCATTAGATTAATAAAGTAAGTAGAATTGTTAGATTAATAATGTAATCTGTTCACTCTACGTTTTGCAGGGCATATCTATCACAGAATAGGAGTACCATTTCCTAGCTCATTAATCAAACCTTTAAAAGACATGCACCCTTCCTGTTTGTAAATGCAGACTCAGATATTCTAGAAAACAGTCTGATACAAAATGCACATGCCTTAGGCTGCTGAGTAGTGCATTTAAACAATCTGAAAGTTATTCTAACGGGATCCTGCTGTGTCATTAGATTTGTAACAAAGTGTACTAACAGTTTAATGGAATAACAGGCAGTGAGTAGATCAGGAAAACTTAAATACAAAGTGAAAGCCTCGCACAGGTTCTTTGCACTCTTAAGCATTTCCACTAAGATCACGTACATGCTTCCACTCATTATTTAGAGATTAAGTCTGAAAATTTTAAGCCTCTCAAGATAATGTCTACAAAATTTCTGACTCCGCTAATGAGACATTTGCTATCTTACCATAACACAGAAGTTATCATGAGCTGTTCAGATTTTCTCCACCAATAGTATTTTTATTGGAAATAGAAGCATGCTTTTAGGCTGTTTTTTCCCAAGAAGACAGTGTCTCCATCAGCCTAATGCAGTATGAAATGTAATACGTACATTTTTTTTAAAGTCCCTTCTGTAGGAAAACAAATCCCCAAACCAGATTTCTGTGTACTTTCCCTTGTGCTTAGCACATAACAATTTCTGTAAAACATCATCTGCTACTCCTATGATTCAGCTTTGTGCAGCTCAGAATCCAATTACTGTACCATGCTCAGTCTACACCGCCCTGAGCCATCCCCACTGCTCCTCTTCTCACCAGCGGTGAGTTCTACTAAGTTCATTCACTGGTGGTGTGGCTGCTTACCATGGAGACCTGGAGAGGTCACTTGTGGCATAAGTGTTCAGGGAAGTGAAGAAGGAATGATGGTGGGAATGAAAAGACAGGGCAGAAACGAAAACTCAGGAGCAGTGGCAAACCACAGGAGAAACATTTCCTCTTCTATCAAGAATCTCTGCTTCTTATGTTAGGAGGCAGCAATGGCAATGGAGAAAACATAAAAGGTGGCAGCATTTTGTAATCTGGCTTGTGGAGTTCCAGTGCTCTGCTTTTCAAAATGTTATGGTTATCCTCCTTCCTTTGGAAGAGGTGAAACTGAAAGGTCTGTTCCAGCTATATACCAAATTTATTCCCATCCTTCCTGAAGTCATAAGGGTCTAAACTGGTCCTATAGGCAACTCTGAGCCACAAACATGGTAGGATGCTGGAGTAAACCTTGTCTAGAGACCTAATAAAAGCTTAAGATGCACTGGTCATTCATTCTACCATTAGAAGGTAAACAGAAATGTTTTCCTGAGTCAAAAAAAGCCACTCAGAATAAGAGAACAGGAGGTTATGGCCATATAACTTAGTTTCACCTTCCAGAGAAGAAAAGTTCCTGCTTTTGTTTGATCTAAAGAGACACTGAACATGACAACTACTTGAGATATGGGTAAGACCTCTACTGAATACTGAAACGCTTCTAGTATTGGCTGAAAACAAACTATACACTTTAGAATACACTTACTGTTTCCTTCACTCCTGGTGGCAGTAAGAACGTTTCCTTGTAGAAAGCAATTGTTAAATGCAAACATATAAAAAGTTGCAGCATTTTTGAGCTTTTTGATCCCTCAGAAAGCATATAGTTGTGATTTAAAAACTAAGTGCATGAGTAAAGGTGAAAAACCCCCCAGAACTGAGTGAAGCAGACGTGAAAGGTTTACTCAGGGTTCAAACTGGGCTGTTGGGCCATGCTAGTACCTTGTAGTGACTTTTAGCTCAAACAGGTTCTAGGCTAAATAACACTTTTGAAGACTGAAAAAGGGGAAAGTTATTTTATATTGAATGGTAACAATTTAGAGGAGAAAAAAACCCTTACAAATACTCACTGCATGCACAATAGGTAATGTAAGGAGAGCACATCACATCACCAAACTACAGAGCTTAACCTCAAGTCCCTCTGAAAACATTTACCAGTGATAAAGCCATAAAACCCACACAGAACTGTGTCATCTTCGTGTTACCATCGATCTGTATCATGGGTTCTATAAAGTACTGACAAGTGATTATGTCGTGTATCAGCTTCGACAAAAGAAGTGGATACACATGACAATTTGATTATTGAAATTTAATTCCCAAAGTCATTATCTCAATACACAAACACACATCTGAACTTCTTAAACCTTATTAAGGTATCTCTGGTAAAACACAAACCACAATTTAGCATTTTTGTCTGTAAGAAACACTCCGACATCACAGCCATCATAAATGAAGTAATATAGTGTCTTACCTGATAGCAGTAATATCAGGAATACAGCAAAGAAGTCGGGATACTCTGCTAGCCCAGAGTAATTCATTTTGAAGTAGGTTCTGAAGAAATGACCAATCTGTTTTCCAAGGAGTTCATCAAAGGTGCCACTCCAGGCTCTTGCTACGCTCGATGTACCTTCATAAAATACACGCATGTTTAGAGTTTTGCCTATGTACAAAGGGATACAGCTACTTCTACTGGAAAAGAAATAAAACTTAGCATGCTGCTACTTGCATTTTAAAAAAGCAGAGCATGTTAAAACGGTGATTTGGTTTTGCTGAGGAGTGTTAACATTTTAGAATTTTTTCTGCATACTTAAATGGTAACATTCTACAACTAAAATACAGAAATGTATACCTCATTTATTCTCAAAATATTGCAGAGATTATTTCTGTATCATTTGTAACTGATGTCATTCTGGACGACCCCTATTTCTAAAGTTACGGTATGGCATATGTTAAACAACATAAAGCCATATAAGAGAGCAGTTTAACAAAGAACAAGAGGGAAAGTTTTTCCACCTGGAAGTAAAGCAAAAAATCACTAGCAAGATGTATATTGCTAGAGTTAGTATTTAAGATTATACTCTTCTCTGGTAAAGAGTGCACATGGCCATGGCTAAATAAAACCTTACTGTTGCAACTCTCCTATCATGACATACACTTCAATACAGTACTCGAGCGTATTGATTTTGTAGTGATTTTGGCAACAGTTCTGCAGTTAGGTATACTCATACAGCTAGATGTGCTTAGACACAATATAATGGATGCTTGGAACACATACCTCTGGAAGAAAATGTTTTTAAATCAAAAAAATGTCATTTCTGCTCAAGCAGAAATGTCCAGGCTGACACGCTGGAAGGCTGTGCTGCCATCCAGCGTGACCTGGACAGACTGGAGAGGTGGGCGGGGAGAAATTTAATGCAATTCAATAAGGACAAATGTAAAGTTCTGCATCTGGGGAAGAACAACCCCATGGATCAATACAGGTTGGGGGCTGATCTGTTGGAGAGCAGCTCTGGGGAAAAAGACCTGGGAGTCCTGGTGGACAAGAGGATGACCATGAGCCAACAATGCGCCCTCGCGGCCAGGAAGACCAATGGCATCCTGGGATGCATCAGAAGGAGCGTGGCCAGCAGGTCGAGGGAGGTTCTTCCCCACCCTCCCCCTACTCTGCGCTCATGAGGCTCCACCTGGAGTATTGTATCCAGTTCTGGGCATCCCAGTTCAAGAAGGATGGGGAACTACTGGAGAGAGTCTAGTGCAGAGCCTCTGCGCTTAGTAAGGGAGTGGAGCATCTCCCTTATGAGGAGAGACTGGGGGAGCTGGGTCTCTTTAGCTTGGAGGAGACTGAGGGGTGACCTCATGAATGTTTATAAATATGTAAAGGGCGAGTGTCAGGAGGACAGAGCCAGGCTCTTGTCGGTGGCACCCAATGACAGGACAAGGGGCACTGGGTGCAAACTGGAGCATAGGAGGTTCTGTGTAAACACAAGGAAACACTTTTTCCCACTGAGGGTGACAGAGCACTGGAACAGGCTGCCCAGAGAGGTTGTGGAGTCTCCTTCTCTGGAGACATTCAAAACCTGCCTGGATGTGTTCCTGTGTGACCTACTCTAGGTGATCCTGCTCTGGCAGGGGGGCTGGATTCGATGGTCTTTCGAGGTCCCTTCCAGCCCCTAACATTCTGTGATTCTGTGAATATCTGCCATATAAGCAATGATTTTATTCAGATCTGGTCAACTTTGTATTTTATGGGATTACCTGATAGCTCACTATTTAATTAGCATGAGGCTAGAGTAACAAGTTAGTACTTAAACATCACAACTTTCTTGAAGTGAGATACCATAGTGATAAGGTGCCTGTGAACATCCTTGCTGCATATATTCCGAAGGAAAAATGCTTCTTGATGCTACTGAAATTATTCTTGCTGACCAAAGATGGCAATGAAATCCTATTTGTTCTTGTGCATCATCACTGAACTGTCTGACACAATTTTCATACAAGGTATGCAGTTCCTACTGCTGAAGATACACAGTTTACAAAAGCATCTTGCAAAACAAACTTGCTTGCTGCACAGGAGGAAATAACCTAATCAAATTATTTCGGTTACTTCATCTCAGCAGGAGTAAAAAGTGGTAGTAGCTAAACACAGAGACAGAAAAGAAAGACATACTCAAATCTGTATCTTATATCAGCTACCTCAGAAACCCTTGAGAACTGTCTTTGTTCATAAGCTTACCTATGACATAGGATAAAATGAGATTCCAACCAGTGATAAAAGCCCACAGTTCACCGACAGTTACGTAAGTATACAAATAGGCAGAACCAGTCTTGGGAACGCGAGCACCAAACTCAGCATAGCAGAGACCTGCCATCACTGATGCCAGGGCAGCAATGAGGAAAGAAACAACGATGCTAGGTCCAGAATCGGATTTGGCTACTTCTCCAGCAAGGACATAAACACCGGCACCAAGGGTACTTCCTACTCCCAGGGCTATAAGGTCCACTGTCGATAAGCATCGGCACAACTTGGAGTCCTCAAGACTTTCACCACTGACGTTCTTCTTCCGTACCAGACACCGAACAAAGGACAAAGCTGGTCCACAGGGCAGCATGGTGAATGTAGAGCTCTGAAAAAAATCATTACAGTACCACAGACACTGGTGAAAAACCATGAAAAATACATATTTGCATAAAGAACTTTGATCACACCTACTAATTAATACATTTATGCTCTCCTGTGACATTAAATAGGCTGCCATGTGCTTTTTCCCCAGGAAACAAATTAGGGATTCAATATTCCTAGTTTTATAGCTAGCAGTTATTTCCCCAGGGAAAGATATTTGTTATCTTTAGGTTTACTACACTGCAGTAAAAAATAAGAAATTGTTTCTATTTATCTGCTAATGACCACTTCTTAACCATTTCTAAAACAGGACTAGAACAGTCTATTATCTCATATATCATAAGGGCCTTTAAGATAAGGATCAACACCAACATAAACAAGCATTTCTAAGATGTACAATTCCAGTACTAAGGCTATAAGCAGCAAAAGCTTTAAAATACAGCACTCTGACAAAGCCAATGCATTCTCACTTTGCCTTCAAATCCATGGCTTTTACCTTTAGAATTTCCTTCAGTAAAAACCACTTGAAAGCAGATTAAAATAGTGTTTCTACTCCCTTGCAGCAATGAAGATTCCCAGAACTAATTAACTTTAGAAGAAACCTCATATAAGTCTCCCTGATAATCATCTAACAAAACCTGATGGGATAATGGGTCATCCCATGACAGTTGCAGTTCTTCAATATTCTGAGTGCACGTGGCAGTTTGGGGTGCTATTGGCTCTTGCACATAAGCTCAGATTTTGTGACCCAAACTGTTTGGTCCAAGCATTTGCTTGGGAGACAAGACGTGAGCACCCCATAGAAAATAATGCCTCAAAGAAGCAGCATTAGCGTACAGATCCCGATTTTCTTTATGTAGTTGTTTGAATTGTATTGTTGATGACAATTGTATTGTTGTATAAGAATTAAGCGATACCATCTGCCATTGTCCCAAACTGACGTCTGTCTTTGCAACTCATACCATAAATATCTATATTCTGCTCATGATTTGTTAAGTGGAGTCCTCCTGGGAACTGAGAATCTTTTTCATTTAGGTGAAGATATTCTGCTGACAGATTCATTCCCAGTCTGTATCAGTTTCATAGACCACTAAAGGGCATTTCTATTCACAATAGTTCAATCTACTAACAGCAATGACTTTGCATCAAGACGGATAGCTCAGCAGTGCTTGATCCTAGAACAAAGAGTCAGAAGCAAGAGAACGGCCACCCTGTTAAGAGATTGCTTGAAAAAAAATCCCCATGGGTATGAAAAGGAATACTAAACAGTTTCCAAGACTTGTTATACAAACAGCATCTCAGATTGCTCTGTTCCTTTTCAATTTGGGACAAGAAATCCTGAAGGTTGTAAAGTCATCTGTTGCAGTGGTCAAGTGGATGATATGATGTTTTTCTCTTCACAGAAGGAATCCTTGTGACAAAATAGGAGGCTTTTTTCTGATTGTTTTTTCTGATTGTTTTTTCTGATTTCTGTGGCGAGGACAGGAGGCTCATTCTTGCTAGTGACAAGCCAGTAAAATGAAACACCTGTTCTGATTCAAACCCATCCTTTCTTATTTAGCCTTTAAAACCTGGAACACAACCAAAGACAAAGTTCAAGACACAAACTTTGTGTCCGTAGAGAAAAAAAAAAAAAAAAAATCTCATATGCGTGAGAAACCTATCTTTTAAGGTATATCCCTCCTAGCATACATCCTTTCATGATGATCACTACAATCCAGAACATCTTACACTCTTCCTGTGTTTTTACTGTGCACATATGCATAATAAACAATGTCTGAATACTGCTTCACAACTTGTGTTGTGGTGTACCAAGTGCAGCACTGTACCTCAGACGTGGCCCCCTTTCAGATTGGGGGTGGCTGAGACATCCCAAGACTCCCGTACTGATCACTTCATACTCGACAGTAAGGTACATCAGGAAGAACTGATGAGACCATGAGGATATTTGTCCTCCACACAGGACCCAATGCCATAGGTAAGCAGTGACAAAATGTCTTCAGAAACCACTGGCAAATGTAACCTTTTTCTAAGGTGTCCCTTGTAATACAGATACTTTGACACATAACCCACCGCAAGAGCACAACCTGGGCTCCGCCTCAGTGCTGACATGCTGACTCACAAGTACAGTTTATCTTAACACTGAGGCTGAGCACATCTCACGCACAGCTCACCAACCTACAGAAGCAAAGAAGGTAGCAGCTGGGGGTGCCTTTTGGTGGCAGTATTGTCCTAGATAAGCTTACATTGCCTGCAACCAGACACTTAAATTTAAAAGTCTTAATCCTGTGCCAGCATGATTGGGCAAATCTCATAGTTTCCTCTCTTGTTGATCTTCCAGAAAGAGAGGACCATGAAGCAGGGTAAGTGAACACAAAATAAAAATTCTCTCTCCTACTTTTTGACCAGGAGATCTCAGCATTTTCCTCACTGCTCCTTTTTACTTCCTCCTTTGCCCACTGCAGTCTAAACCTGCCTGGTCCTAGCAGACCATTGTGGCCTCTGTTCCCTCTTCACCTCTGCTGCCACAAGCTCCATCAGCACTGGCAAGGGCCTCTGCTCAATGTCGTGCACAGCTGATGAGCACTGCCTCTTCTCTGAGCCTTCCTGGGGAGGCACGCTTGACAGCCTGAGGAGGGGCGTTTTTGGTAATACACGGGGTAATCCACCCAGAAGGAAGTGAGCTCTCTTAATGCTCTGCTGCTGACAAAGCTCACAGTGCTTCTGAGGCACCTCTGAGGCACCTGTCCTGTGTTTCTTACAGCACACTTGGATACCTGCCTGTCTTTGTACAAGAGCATTAAGCATGTAGCCTGAAAGTGCGATCAGTCAGAATGCGCAGAGTTGTTCATGCAGTTTTAAATAGAGGAAAGATTGAATCTTGTGTTTATACAGAGTTTAAGCATAAGAAATAAGTGATAAGAAACCCACAAGGAAAACGCCCTTGCACTCCCCAACAAATGTGCAGGTTTTTTCTAATCAAGGTGAGGAGCAAACCCAACCTATTGCTCCTCCCGTGCATTCAAACCTGTGCTAGGCTCCAATTCAGTGAAGTCTACTTTACAGAGACATTTGTCACAAGCAAACACCTGTAAAGCCCATTTGTCACTGACCTTGCCACTTTCCCTTTGCTCTGTAGAGCCGAGGTAGCAGCTCGCTGGCTCTGCATGTGCCAGGGCACTGCACTTTTGAAGTCTCTTTTGGACTAAGTTTTTCTTTAGCTACAGATTACTCTATAACATGGAATATGTCTCTGAAAAAGGGAGACCCCAGTTCAACTGCCTTAGACTCGAGGACCAATGTTCAGCCCATATTCAAGCCTCCTCCTCCTTCCTTAAACACATTCCTAGAAAGAACTGCAGTGCTGTCCATGTTGCAGTTTACAGTTTTACCCCTTCAACCACATGCAACAGAGACAGGCTGGACAGAAGGACTTAATTTAGACAGGAAAGGAACTGGACAGATCTATCTAACAAAGGAAAAAAAAACCCAAAATCTTGTTCATGTCTAATGAACATTCACGGTGTTTGTCAGAGTACCTGAATAAGCAGACAGTTCTCTAATCTCTTTTGCGCTTTATAGTCCAGGTTTTTTTCTCTCCACAGTAGCTGCTGATAGACCTTTCTTAATTTCAGTCTTTCCTGGCCATATGTAAACCAGATAATTTACTGCTTGACCACCATGCATCTGAATGCTAACCCAAGAAGATGAGTTCAGCCTTATAATTCATACCAGCTCTTCTGTTCAGATGGATGATGAGGAACATTTAGTGGCTGTCTATTGTTAGCCCTCTTCTAGCAGGAAAAGTTTGGTGTCAAAAAACTTCTAACTACAGAACATAATGCAAGAGAAAAGTCTGCATTTGCAAGGTTTATCTTCATTTTCTAAATTGTTTCACAGTCATGTAAAATCTGCCATTTTCAGAAAGTATTTTCCATGTTGAAATAACCTAACAGCTTCTTACCACAAACCAAAATGAAAACAAAAGGTGGTTATTGAAGCACAAAAAGTATCAACACACTCTTCCATTAAAATAAGGTTTTAATTTAATTTCATGCAATAAGCGTTTTAAGTTACACATCAAACCCAAGTTACAGGTGGGAAACCCCAAATTTTGCTGCAGTTGCCATTCAACTTTTCCTACAAAATTTCCCATTAAGAGCTCTACTAACAAAAGATTAAAATCTCACATAGAAAACTATCGTTTTAAAGCAATATAAACCCTCTGAAAGTTTTAGCACTCTTACTGAGACATATGCTTAAAGATTCCTGATGTAAAAGTAACTTAAAGATATTTAACTTATAAACTACTTTGATGAGCTAATATTATATACTGTAATACACTACAAATTTTAGGGGCAGTAGTTTAACATTTTCAACAGCATGCCAATTAGAGAGAAAACATATCAAAAATGGGAAAAATATAAATCTATACTGATCATATACAGGCTAATTTGGAATTTTTTTTCAGCTTCTTTTTCCTGAAAAAAAAAACAACAAAACAAACCCAACTGTAAAACTTTATATTTTATATTTTCCATCTGTAGAATTTATGAGAAAATTTTTGTTTCCTCTTAAGTACATTTAGCCTTATTCAAAATTGCAGTATTGCACTGATTAGATCTAGTGCACTAATATATGAAAGTAAAGCAAAACTAGGTATAGTCTATGATTTCATGTGTGTGTGTGTACACACATGCACAGTACATGATTTTACTGTAATTGTCCTGAAAGTCGATGTGCCCAAGACATTCACAAAACTCTTAATGCCTTGGAATATTTAAAGCAGTGCATTTAATTAATACTTAAAGCCCTAAAATTGAAAAGCAGCACCTGTAACAGAAGTCCAATATGTATAAAACAGAAAAGGAAAGCTTTATCGTCCCAAAGCTGAAACACCTTCCAGTCAGACTGGGAAGGAAAAGATAAATTGCATCTTCTACATATGAACACTGTAATTTGCACTGTCAGAGACACAATAATGCTGTAACGTAAACTAAACGTAACCCTGAATACCACAGCTCTTGCTACTCAGAAAGCACATATGTTAAAGGCAAAGTTTCCTGTGATAAGCTACATCGTTTTCAGGTTACTTTTTTTCAGTAGTAAACTTCACTACAAACCTGATTCAGAGCAACTTCTGCTGGGCAAACTTCTGCTCCTCTTACCCAGTCCTGAACTTCTGCTGTCATAAATGGAAGAGTAATGACTGAAAGTGATTTTATTAAAATATTTGCTTTATAAGCCAGCTGTAGGTGGTGTGAGAGCTGTTGGTGCTGAGGGGTGGAGGCTCAGCAGCCTGGGTGATTGGAGGGCTGCGAGCTGGCCAGCTATTCGCCCAGCAAAGGCAGGGAGGGAGAGAGACAAAGTCACGCTGCTGTTCAGATAAATCATACCCACTGTTTTCACCACACAAAATCCAACTGGAATGCTGTTTTCTACATTTAAACACACCTGTGTGCTTGCATACAAAACTCATGCTGTAGCGAGGGTTCCAGGGACACCTTTTACACATCCTGAAGGAAAAGCAAAAACGTGAATATCAAGTTTGTTCTCCCACTCCAAAAGCAGTGTCTTCCATGATTCCGTGATTCTTCCCACTGCCCTTGTGAAAAATAAACTGGCTTTGAAGTGTACTGAAGGATACTTTGCAACAGTTTGAGATCTGAATGCAATATTGTAGCATGAAAACTGCTTTTGCTGAGTCAGTTTTAGAAGAATATAAATAATTTCAAAAGTACTGCTGTGGTTAGAAACAACACAGAAGACAGTATATTTACAGAGTCTGGTTGGAGCCCATTCTGTTGAACTGGGGCAATGCACCATATATCTTGGTCTCCTTTATATGGCTTGAAAAGTAAAAATGCTGAAGGCTGGAATTAGAACAGTACAAATATTCCTGTGAGACAACCAATATATAATGCTCATTTTCTTAAAAATTAGCTTCCAGAATGAACCAAACCCCAATGGATAATATACAGCTCTATTTTTACAACTTCCAATGTCAGACAACCCCACCCCAAACATGTAGTAGCATTTCCAGACAACATTATTCATGACATATTTTCCCTTACATTTGCGTTTCAGTATCTCTCTTTTTGTTCAGAGAACACTGAAAATGTGAGCTTTGCACAGAAAAGCCTTATGCTTCTCATCATTAAAAAGTCTTTCCTAAGAAAATATGGAGAAAAACACATGTAGTGTGGCAGCCCCCTGCAACTTGCTCTCAGCTTTTAGTTTTTGAGGGTGAAGTCTGCAAGTGCTGTGGGAGCACAGAAGGCTCCTCTTCCTTCCCTCATGAAAAGTCCTGCTTCCTGCAGCCACATACAAAAGATGAAGACAACCTTTCCTTAGCATTCCCAGATCCAAGGAAAAATGCCTCCAAGAAGAGCGTGCTACACAGGGGTGGGCCATATTTCAAGACCTTGAGTCCAGATGTCATTTCTTATATTATCCAAGGATATTATTTTCATAAAGTGCAAAGAGGTGTGAAGAGAAGAGATCTTGTTCCTTGAGGCCCTAATGAGAACAATACTTAGTCTTCCCCTCGTGCTGACCTCATCCTTATTAAATAGAAACTTTATGTTTTTGCAGTTAATATAGGTCAGAAGACAGAAACAAGAAGTTATGCTAGAGGTGCAAGCTGCTAAACAGGTTAGGTTTCTTGTGTGAAAATACAAGGAAATTACTTCTACGAGTAGGAGTATCGCTCTCAACCGTGACAATATCTAGGCATTTTTTTTCCAAACCATCACTCTCTAGCGAGTCCATGAATGACTTGAGAATTACTCATGTGGATTTTAGTTAACACGCTCGAGATCAGTTCTGAATCATTTCCAACTATGTAGATCCACCAGAAATTGTTGTTAATGCATAAATTAAGTGATTTATTGCTTAATCATGGAAAACAAAACAAAACAAGAAGTAGAAGCTGCAATTGCTTCATAGTCTGCTGAATAGAGAGACTCCATTTCTACCTGACTTTTAAAAGTAAGCCTTTCTCAGGCATACGTTCCCACAGTGTCAGGGCAGGACAGCCTCACAGAAAAGCTGAATGTGAAGCAAGCCTGGCGCTGGCGTTGTGCTTTGATCGCTTTCTGGTAGACTCCTGCCAGGTTAATGAGGATGCACTCTACTGGGTTGATCTGTGAATTTGTCACTTCTGGAGCTGAAACCACTGTCTGGGATATCACCATATGTAAAGGATTCTCAAGTGGCTTTTTAAAATTATTAATTAAAGAGAGTTCAGCAGGTCAAAGCAAAACAAACAAACAACCTCAAACCAATAAACTAAAATCAATGACTACCAAAAAAAAACCAACAAAACAAAACAAAACAAAAAACAAGCAAAATTTGACAACTACTATCAACTACTTTCTAAATCTGGCCATAGAAATGAAGACTATGCAGGTCACACAGATGTGGTCACAACAGGGGCATGGGCCCAAATTTAAACAGGGAAATTGGAATTCTGTATTTCCAAAAAGGTAAAACAAGGTAAAACTACTTAAGAAAGTAGTTAAATTTTGAATTTGCATTCCTATAAACATATTAATTCCCTACAATCATAGTTCTCCCTATAGCATCTATAAAACATCTATAAAATATTTTATGGATTTTTTATATACATGCATTGTGTGTACATCCAAATGCAAACATTTCAAAACATTTTGCACTGTGCAGAATTAACACAGAGCCAGCCAGGACATGTTGTCACATTCACAGAGCAAGACAAACAATTCTTGGTATTGAATACACAAACCTGGTCAGACTGAAGCCAACAGCAAAATTGCAAATTATATCATTGGGGTCAGGATTGATTCAAAATAAGGACTTTGAATTAGGAAACAGGAAGAAGTAGACAGTAATGACAGAATGGACTAACCCTTCCTCTCCCAGCAATACACAACCACAACAGCCCAAGGATTATTCGTACTTTTCCACAATAAGTATTTTAGTGGTGTCACCTTTTCTTTGGATCTTTTTTCACTACCCACTGCAATCTCTGGAACTCAATTTATTCACTGTACCATTAAGAAGAAAAAACCCCACCCTTTCATTATGTCACAGTAGAGCACCATCACTACATCTTACATGGATTTACGTTCCAAACAGAATAGAAATGTAACCATGCACATTATTTCTGTAGTTTAAGTTTGTCTGCAAGTGCCATAACATACATCACAATCACCATATCTAACTACTTTATCTAATATACTGCATAAAACAATCCAGTGAAATGCACTATAACATTTCTAGAGTTTGCAAGAATCCACTTCCAGTAAATCTCACTGAAAACTGGAAAAGGGCAGTTATTTATTCATCCACATAACCACAGTATGTCTGAAACCTTCCAAACTCTGAGGCACCAGCTCCTCTGGGATTGCCTCTTCAGAATTGGATCTTCCTTTTATGGAAAATGCCAGAAACAAGATTATAGTAAGTCAGATATAGTATTTACCGGATCCCTTTTTGCTTTCTGCTTCTCTTCATTTTTATTCTTGATCTCATTATGGTACAGGTTTGTTATAGACACTGAAAGTTCAACTCCTTCAGGGTCCATATAAATCAGTTCAAAATTTCATCCTCATTCTTTACATTAACAGTCGAAACTCTACTGGTATCCATAGGGCTGGAAAGTCACTCGCAAGTGCAATTCCTGGTTCCTTCGGAGCTATCACCTGGCTATGATAACAATTAAACCCCGGTAGCATTGGTAAATGTATGAATTATTACAAAGATGGATAACAGCTGCATTGCTGCAGTTGATTTTATGTTTTAAAACTTCAGCCTGGGAACAGGAGCACACAGCAGCTACACTGCTAAAGACATTCACACCTAGAATCCTTCCTGGCTCCCAGTCAAGTGGCTGGTGAAATAAAATATCTTGCATCTGTCTCGCCTTAATCTAAAGCACTGTGGGGTAGATCAGTATGTCCCCACTACGGTGTTTGGTTCAGAGGTCTTATGGACACTCAGACATAATCTTGTGTTTGTTTTCAGTCGTGCATATTCAAAACTACAAGACCACGTTGCTACGCAGTGGAGCGGTGGTTTCGGAAATTCAGCCCAAGGGTGTATTTGTGTGCCTCAGGGTGTATAACAGCAGCATCTGAGAGGTGTTCCTGAAGGTGCAAGGTCTGGCGGGGACAGATCTAGTGAAGGACACTAGATCTAAGGCACCTGGGACAAGACTGAGCATAGAGAGTGCTGTCCGGAGGCAGCTACCTGGAGTAGCTCGCCCATCTTCTCTCCCAGAGGAAATTCTTGTTTCTCTCCAGAAAAGAGCTGTAGTACATCCACTTTGTGTAGTCCACTTTGGCTCCCAGTTTGCTTCCAGTTACAAATCCACTTGTGTTTTGACCAACAACATTACTTTATAGCTTAGGTTCTGGATTTAGAGACTTCTTTTCAGGTCCTTAGCAACTATATCACATTTGGATTAACCTAAAGTGCCTCATCCAACAGTTCTCTGACTTGCATACCCCAGAGACTTTTGTTCGTTCCATAAAGAAGCTGATCAGAAATTCTCTTCTTGCCATGAAACTACTGACCATGTTACAAGGAATGAAATGAAAAAGAAAACTATTTATTATCCTATGGAAGGTTCCTTTTATACTTCTTACAGTGTCAGAAGTGTTTGAACATATTTTTATGGAGCTATATGAAAATTAATGTTCAGATAACTTAAAATTAAAAAAGTCCAACCCAACATTAATTTGTGAAACTCTTGCATGGACTGAAACAAAGTACTGCAGAAGCCCAGATGACAGATTAAAAGCTGCTCTGCTGTTGACTCTGACTTGTCTCACAGACTCAGCCTCACAGCTTTGGGCCAAAAGGCTGTGGAGTTTTGCATAACTAGAGGTGCTAATTATGTAAAAGTATATCCATGTGTTTGCCCATATAACTACTCGTATTGCACAGGAGTTAAACATGAACAAAAGTGCTCACAGGACCTTAGTGAATCATTGCAAGCCCTCGATGGTGCCCTGCACACCATGTGCTGCTTTGTGTTCGAAGTCAGGACTATGCAGCCGACTGTAACAAACATAACTTTTGACATGCACAATGTGGTTTGTACAATTTGTGCAGCTCTGATAGGATTTGAGAAGATGTACTAGTATTCATAAAAGGATTCATCAAGTGCCAGCAAAAATCTTTTCTCTGTCAGGATAAATAAAGTAATTAGCATTTTAGTGGTTCTGAGAATTAAAATCCAAGTTACCACAAAAAAAAAAAAAAAAAAAAAATTAGTGCAAACTCTGGTCTAATTTACATAAGATGATCATAAACATGCAAGACAGAAAAAGAATCTTTATAAAGCTCAACAGTATTATAGGCTATCTCTGTAATGTTATGATGAGATCATTTCTGATGAGAATGAATTACAATTCAACGTGTTTTAAAGGGCTTCCCATTTCTTAAAATAAGATTGATTTTAGATTGGTTCTCATGGTTTAAGCAGATTATTGAAACTAGTTTCTATAGAATGTTGTAGAGATTAAAATAAAATCATCACTTATCAATTCTCTCAACTTTTCTTTACTAATACTTTCACTTTGTACTTAGAAAGAAAAATACCTCAAATCCTGACCCTCTGTGAGAGAAATGTAATATACATTATTAAAAAGAATCATATACTATTAGAGCAATACAGCCATGAAGAATAAGTCTGTACACCTGAATTCCGTATGCAAGAAGAAGAAAGGCAACATGGGCACAAATTCCTACTAGTTAGTTTGACCCAGGAATGAGTAACTTATCCTAATATTAAGCACGTCCCAAGTAGCTACTAGCTATCCTTTGTTGAGTTCCAGATATTCCCAAGGGTCTAAAGAAAATTTTTGTAGTGCTGACTCACAGTGCTGACCCCAAGGCTAAAATCAGAGTTTTGGAGAAGCCTTGGAGAAGGAAAGTAACTATTTAAAGCTATACTCTCTAGAAAGAAAAAATCCACACATATTTTTTTTTGGCCCAAAGCCACACTTAGAGTACAGGGTGAGTATAAATAGGAAATTTAGATAGATAAGTCTGTAATGTATACAAAGAAAAGCTAAGAAAATCAAAGTTAAAACTAACACTTGAACTGTAATTGAAAATAAAGTGCGATGCCATGTCTTGCCAGGACCTAACAGCAGTATTCCCATATCACCCCAGAGACGTGGGAAAGCAGCATCGGATGCGGCTCCACACTGAGGCTTAGGAAGGAGCATGAGGAAGGCACCACAGGCCAGGTGAAGTGGGACTGTGCTTCTTCATCAAAGTTATAAACAGTCTTTCAACAAGAGCAAGGAGAAAGATCTAACAGAAAACAAATTATTAAGACATAGTACATTGTGATGTGAGCTAATGGATCACATCTTATTCTGTTTCCATAAGGCTGATGGAACTCACAACATCTGAAAGTGAAACAAACAAACAAACAAATATTCCATTTCTGATAACAGTCTATGTTTGAGCCAAATCTGGGGTAACATACTACTGAGCATGTATATTTCCTTATAATAGCAATCGAGGTAGGTAACTAGGCACATTTCATAGTAATTATCATAGCCTATGTACACGCAACTGACATTTTAAAATCTCAAAACTTTAAAAAAACCCACAACCTTACCAAACTTACAACCCAAATAATGGGGTCTGAGTTACTGATTATTGAATGTTATATCATTATTTACAAAACCAGTACTTTTTTAGTTCTTTTGAATACATTTCCCTTACAGTTTTTTAAGATTGCCTTGTTCTAGTTATCACTTTCTTCACTACCTGAATTAACCAATGGAAAATTTATTTCTCAGTTCTTCTATAATGTAGAAGTATCATCCTTCAACTTACTCTTCCCCTCACCAGCCAAATAAACTCTTTTCTGAGTTTATCTGGGTATTTTTTACTGTTGTGGGAATATTTGTGAGTGGGTTTTGATGGCTTTTGTTTTCTTTTCCTTTAAAAATCTTTCAATTGGAAAGGCTAAATGTGTTATTTTTCCCTGTACAAAAAAAAAAAACCAAAAACCAAAAATGGGAAACCTCTCCGGTTACCATCTTTAATGAACATTCAGTCTTCCTATAAAAAAACAATTTCATCTGGAAAATTTTTATTAACTCCATTTCTATTTCATTCCTGAGGTATGTTATTAACAATTATTTCCCATACTGGAAAATGCCTGCAAAATTATATGAAGGTTGCTGGTTTTATATCCTTTTTAAAAGCTAGTTTTAATCAGTAACAGGGCTTTACCTCTCACCCTGTGGTTACTAAGTTTCCATGACAGCCTCTTGTGTAAGACATAAGCAAAAGCCTCTTACAAGCTAATATCAGATCAATTCTGTCCTCTTCAAAAACAAACAAAATAGTAGAGAAGGATTTACAAATACAATCCTGGATTTTTTATTTTTTTTCTGTGCTAATAGGAATATATGAGCAATGATGACTTCAGGATCAAAATTAAATCCTAGCCCTTCCCCTGCTGAAAACTGTATTAAATCCTAGCCCTTTCCCTGCTGAAAGCTGGTGTTTCTCTAAAAGGGACTTAGCCACTGATTTTTAAGTCGAAATCACAAGAGCCCTTTCACATGCCTAAACTCCTGAATATCTATAAAGACTACATATTTTTTTGTTTCCACAGGAGAGCTGCAAAGGGAACAGCTCTATAGCCCAAAAAGTAGCCTAATTTCATGGTGCAAGAACGGAAGTTAAGCCAAGAACTAATGATTTACCTCATTTCTCTCCTCCTTTCCCAGCTTCACCTGGCTGGTATCAGTTTCAAGGATTCCTGCTCCACCGAGGTCACCCAGTCCCATCCCTAGGTCACAGCACCTCTCAACACATTTGACCAGTGCACCATATGCTAATGGGCTCCAGCGGGTCTTCTGATTTAAAAAAACAGTGCAATTATTTTTCTCTAACAATTTATATAAAATTGCTTAAACCCCCTCAATTTTATATAAAAAAGTGGACTTTCCCCCTGTTTTTTCTTTACGGGTCAAGGAAGGAATAACAGTGGAGGAGAGAAAAAGGATGAATGTATCTAATCTAAGACTAAAAGAAATCACGGATGCTACTGGAAATATCTTCACTTAAAAAAGTATCACAGAGCAAGGGAAGGGAAGAAATTCCCATTACACATCTTACTTGTTTTTATATGATTCATTATGGCACATGAAAAAGATGCTATCTTAAAGAGATTACAAAAAAGAAAGAACTAGGTCACCTAATCAAGGTGTCACAACTTTCTCAGAATGGAACATTTAAAATGAAGTACAGATTAATTATCTGCCAATTAGAACAGTTTTTAAAAGCCAAGTTTGCTTTATCTTGCTTACAGAAACCGATGGATTAAATTCACAGATTGTTTATATTCCCTATTTCATTTATCTTAAGTCAAAGGTGGAAAAAATTAACGTAAGAGATTCTTACATGAAAGTGTTGACAAATCTTTGTAACCAAATATTGCTCTCAAATAAGGGAGAAGTATTTAAAGTAGGATCCATTACTGGATCTGTACTGGACTTTAAATACTAAATTAGAGAAGTATTTTGCTTCCATTCTGTGTGAAAACGAAATTGTGACATGCCCAACACCACTGGTAGACATCACTCACACCAGACAGATCTAGTGCATTAAGTGCACTGCTGTGATTTATTTTAAGCTTATATGTCAGAACAATACAAACCAACATAAACAAGAACAGTTAGTTCACACAATATAAATAAGCTCCATCTGCAAGGCTTAAACCCAAAATGTTCTGAAGTTTGTGATATTAAGATCACCCTTCATTTTTTAGAAGTACTTTCTGCATCCTGCAAAATCGAACGTTGCTTCTTTCAAACATGAAATCCCCAAGAGAGTAAGTCACTGCAAAGTCACTGTGGAAAACCTGTTGCAGAGCATTACCCTTTGACATTAAATGTAGGCACTCCAGCCAGACATTCTGAATATACACTGCCCATGTCGAGATCATATAAATCCTAACATCTAATATTATTTATAACTAAGGCAACTACTGCCAGAGAGTTCCCTTCTCATTCTTAGCTTTAAATAGCACCACTACATTTAATGCATGAGGAACAGAGCTTGAAGAACATTCTAATCTTCAACTGAGTAATTTTCTGAAAATTTGTTAAGCAAGTCAATAAACACCTTGACTGCGTGTAACATCTCATGGGTAAAACATGACCAAGACTCCAAAATACAGCAAAACTCAACACCCACCTTGCTAGTCACATACTGGGATCTTGATCACAGATTTCCAAGTGGCCAAGCAACAGGTCTGGGAAATGACCCCATGTTAGCCTAGCCAGTCGATGTGGCTTTCCAGAGACTTACACTTGCACAGGCTGAAGTGCTCCATTTTGTCACATCATAGAGCACTGCAGACAGCAAGACTGTTCGGCATCGTCTGAAGCCACATAGGAAGCCCTTTCTGAACTTTCCTTAAGAAAGAAGTGCTCCTTTGTATCTTAAGCAAATCACAGCTATGCGTGACAGTTGAATAACCATGATGAAGGCTGCTGCTTTGCAGATCTATGCAGATCTGACAATGCATAAAGCTCAAAACATTGGCAAGTCTGCCTGAAGAAACCAGATATTCTCTTGGCATAAATCCAGAACAAGTTTTGCAATAGCAAGAGAGTCATTTCAGCAGAACATAAAAAACATGAAGACAACACAAACAGGTTCATAGTGATTATATATTTGTGAATTTATATATTATTATTATATATTATAGTTATATATTAGTGGAATTATTATATTAGTGAATATTCATAGCAATGAATATTCTGAAAATAATAAATTACATGGAACAACACAAACATCCCAGACAAAGCCCAACCTGTGAGTATGCAGGTGTGTTTCTGTAGTCCCATCCAGGCAGCATGATGGTTCTTTACTTGCAACTTTATGTTCATTATAAATTGTGTGGAGGGTATTGGAAAAGCTAGCAGCTTAGCAGTTCCACAGCTTTTCCAGAAGGCTGTTCCGCTCATAAAAATCAAAAGTCACTTCGGCATTAAATTGCATTTATTGTACCTATGAAGCTCCTTTACTGGCTACCAAATGGCACAGAAGAACAAACCACATAAATGTTGCTTGGAGTGAAATACTTGCAATGAAATACTTGCAACCAATCTATGCACTAAGTAGAATAAATTACTTGCAAATGTGTTTTCAGAGTAATTTGGAACACATAGCCGCTGAAAAGTGGTTGGGACAGCCCATCAGTTCCCCCACACGGAGATCATGTGAAATCCAGTTTTCCAGTGCCACTCTGTTGTGGCAACAGAAAGCCCCATAAATTTAAAACTTTTTATTCTATCTTCAGCGAGCACAGAACATCCTGTAAATATTTTATGCCACTTCCTCCCCTTAGTCACTTTCTTCCCTTGCCACATCCAATGATTCTGGATAGCATGACAAACTCCTGAAGGTCAGTGGCTGTCACATAGGTAATTATGAATTCCCTCAAACATCCTCCTCTAACTGGCATGTATTGAACTTTAGCAACACAGACAACTAAGCACATTTAGTTACCATATTATCTCATTTAACTGCATGTTAATCAATAACTGCGTGTTCACATCTTTCTTCTTTTTTATCATCAACTTATTTAAGTGAAAAAAAAAAAAAAAAGATAATTCTCCCTTTATCAACCGCTTTTTCTAAATCTATAAAAAAATTAGCCTCATCTCCAGCCGTGCTGTGAATAAGTTGTGGGGGGAAGTCTCATAAAATACTAGCTTGTAATACAGCCAATTCTATTTTCTTAAAAAAAACCAAACACTCCAAATGCACAAACCAGACCCTGAAAGTCCAGGCACTGCAAATAACTAGACTAGTTATCATCAAAAGAGATAATCCTTCCACATATTGTGTGTGTATGTGGGTTTGTGTGTGTGCATGAGTGCAAACTACAGTATTTCTTGGATTTCTTCTCAGTGCCTACTATGCAAACGGATAACATTTCTGGGTGGTCCAGCCTTCATCGCTATTATGGCTGGAGCACAGATTTGGAATAAAACTGTTCTCCCCCTGACTTTCTCATGAGCTCTGGAGGCAATGGCAGAAACTTGAGTTCCAGCTGCCTGCCTGTGCAGAAGCAGGATCTGGCCACAGATCATTCCTTACTTGCCCCAGGAGAAAAAGCTGGCGAGGACAGATTCACATTCTCAAGGGCCTAACCCAGGAAATAGGTTGCTAGTTGAAATGCAGTGATCTAGGGCAATCTTGTGGGACATTATAACCAGGAAAGACATCTCATTTTATCAACTGTTTGAAAAATACTTCTGACATCTGGTATCTTCTTGGATAAAACACTAGGTAGCAAAATGCCATAGAAATTACCTCTCATTCTGAAATGCTGCCACTTCCCTTACTAGTACTAGATGGAATATTTCACCAATTTACCAATTTTTATTGAATCTGGTTAATAGGTTAGTACCATTTGTAAATGATATGTTTTCATAATGCAAGAAATTTTTGGCCCAAAGAGTAATTACACATTCTTCACAGTAACACTATTAAAACACAAAGCTTTAATTGTTCTACACTAGCAACCGATACTCATAAAGAATTTTGTTATAGAAAACTACAATAAATAGTGTAAAATCCTGCATGCCTAATCTAAACCAATTCTTAGCTAGTTTAAATGATAATCAACTTACCAGCAAGTATATCTTGGTTAAGATTCTTTTTCATGTATGCATTGCTCTACTAACCTTCAAAAAATGCTACTTTGGTATACAGTTCTCAAACTACTGTTCCTTTATTTCTGTCCCTAGAAACTCAGCCAATAATGCACACGCATTTCTCATGCAGAACTCATGCAGAACTCACATTTCCAGCAGCTGAAGAGGCTAAGGCAGAACGAAGCGTTCCCTCTGCTCAAACTCCCATAGCTTCCAGCTACATTTTTTTTAATTTCCCTTTAATCTTGGCCTTATTTCACATTTCACATACATTTCACGTACATTTCACATAATTTCCAATTTGTGCCTTCTTAAATTATTATATGCAAAGAACGGTCTCATCTTAAAATCTTCTATGGACCCACTCCAGTGGCCTGGACATCTTCGTATCCAAATATCTTTTCCTTTAACTATAGCCTCTCATGAAAACACAGCTCTTCTAGAACTGAAATATTATGCATAGCCATCTAAATAATGTTTGTTTTTCAGAAGTAGTGTGCAAACAGTGTGACATGCAAACAGTGTGACATGCCAATAGTAACTTTCAGATATACTATCAGTGCCAGAGTCCACCTTCTAATGTGAAACGTGGACTGGGTGCATTGTTAGTGACACGAGACCCAGACAAAAAGTCACTGTAATTTTGCAATATATGATTTTTGATAGGTAGTGAGAGATGCCAGGGAACTCTTCATTATTTACTGTCCTGTTTTAACTGCAGTTGTGCTGCGTTTGTGATAAATCCAGAAGAGAAAAGTGGTCTGACGTGATGAGTGTTCTTCAAAATCTAGTGGAGAGTTCCATCTGTTTCAGTAGAGGTTAAAATAACTCCAGAAGCATCTTAATAAATTTGAAAACTAGCTTCAGTAAAACAATTTTAAAATGTTAATATTTTCCTCAGTTGATTAGAGTATCAAAAGCTATCAAATAACGCACTGTATTTAAATTATCAATTGTAACTGTTTATTTCAAAAATAAAACTCACTTCAGAAGAAATTCTAAAGGGGGTTTTTGTTGTTTTTTTTTTATTTTAACCTAGAGGATAGTACTAGATGAATGAAAGTGGAGTAATTCATCAGACAGGAAAGTAGTGACATACAGTAATTGCTCCACTATGATAATGTTCTTTAAAAGATTTAAAATTACTTCTAGTTTTATGATAAGAATCCTTTATCTTGGTTCCAAAAGAGTCTAACAGAATTCTAATGATCAAAAGAAAAACAATTTAGAAATACTTTGATGATAACAGAAGGAAAATCCCTGTTGTACTTCAGCATCTGCACCGGAGTCTAGAAATGATAGGTCGAAGCACCTCAATACTTCCAGTTTCACATACTTTATGTAGCCTCCTCAAACAAAGCATCCAGAATTCAGTGTCTGGCATTGAACTACCTGAAACATTACCTAGCCATATCTTGGAAAAGAGAGGAAACAAAGAACAGGAAAATGCAGCAATTACTAGTCCATGCTTCATACATTAATAACAACAGATTTTTTTTCAGGTTATTTGGTCTCAAGTGATAAACAGCTTTGAAAAAATATCCTTCTCAAGTGCTATGTATCTGGTATAGTTAAAATACAAATAACAAGCTCTAATTAAAGTAACACAATAGCATGGATGTTTGGAAATCCAAGGCAGGAAGTCAGGTTCTCGATAAAGGGTCATGCAGGGCAAAGTTCCTTAGGGCTTTCTGGATTAAGGGTGACTCTGTACTTACTAGTAAAGTTTTGGTGGTGCACAAATGAGACATGTTTCTTGATGCTATCAGAATATAGTTTTAAAAATCTATCATTATACACACAGCAGAATTTCCTACTAGAACAAAAGGTATTGAAGATATGCCATATGACCCACCTGGAATTAATTGGCATCTTCTGATTTAGGAATTTTCCTAAAGGCTAACCTTCTCTCCATATCCGAACTCTGCAGGCACAAAACTTTAAAATAGAAGACCAAATCAACAAAGCCCGATATTCTGCTATAGCATTGCAGATACTTATGGAAACCTGCCATAGAAGACCACCTGTTGTGTACAGAAACATTGGCATTTACTTTACTGGCAAATGACGGTAGAGGTTCTACCTCTTCGTGTGTTACTCTCCAAGTAGTCATCCTAACTCATTCTGATTATCCTTAAAGAAGAACTGGATGGTGACAGACCACAGTCTCTTGTTGACATGATGTTAAGAGAAATCTTTGAAAACCTTAAGAGCAAGAGTCTGACAAAGAAAAGTGGTGTTCTCTAGCTGTACTACATAAACAGGTACTTCTGAAGTTTTTAAGGCAACTTAGTCTACATGTCAGATACAGCTAGGTGGCATTTTAAAAGCAGGAAGGCTAAGACTTCACAAGGCTACACCTGAACATATTTCACTTACTCTGAAATTCCCTGCACTTGTAAAGAGAAATAAAAATAAAAAAAAATCTCCAAAGAATTAGAACTGATTCATTATCTTTAAAACTGACCTTAAAAAGAGGTTTTTTTTTTAATGGGAATTACAGAATTCACCACAAACTGCAGACAACTGTGCAACAGCCAGAAATATTCTAAAAGGATGTTTAGGGCAGGCAACAGCAAGTAGATGAGTTGTTCAGAGCAGAAAAAAAAAGGACGTCAGTGGGTTCAGCATTGGACTGCAATGTTTCATATGAAACTGGTGACAGTTATTAAGCCAAACCATGAGAAAAAGAGAAAAATGCAGTAGAGCTACTGAGCCCAGAGATCAAACAGATCAAAGACAGCTACTCCTTCAGAATAAAGACTTCATTATTTATTTAAATATAACTTTGCTCTCTGCTGTGATAGCTGTGTGTGTGACATTAGAAAGTTTGTCATGACCTAGACATAAATCAACCAAATGGGCAGAAAATCTCTCTGAGAATGTAAAGACAGATACTTTACTATTTCATCCCTACCACCATAAAATGCACGCTGGGATCAGTGATGTGATGACAGTGCCATGACTCCTTCAAGAGTTAAAGTAATTTCATATTGCCTTTCATTCTATCTGTTCTTAAAGCTCTATAATGCAGACTCTGAAAAAATCAAACTCCTCAGAAACCTATTTCATGTGATTAAAGTTGTGCTCTGCTAGCAGGTTCTCTTCAAAGAGAACACATCGACCGAGCATGAAAGTGTCATTCAACTGTGGAAATTGTTAAAACTATGAGTCTGGGTCTTCCTAAACTTCGCTTAACTCAATTTACACATTTTACTGTTGTTTTTTCTCCTATTTCTTCCACAAAGGACAAAAGACCAAACAAAATAATATTCAGTTTTAACTGCCTGGAACTAAACCAAAGCACATTTGGAGAAGTTTGTATAGAAGAGAGGAGATGGACTCTTAGTGAATGTGAGTAGTGTTCAGAGGATTTCTTTGTTCAAAGTTTATCAAACTGAGTATATGGCACACAATGAAAGCACAAGTAAAAAGCACATCCTGGATAAAAGGCTATTTGGAAAGCACAGTCAGAACCAAATGAGAAGCCACGGATATGGAGGAGTTAATTTTTGGCATTGGTATGAATTCTGAAACTGTATAAAAGATCAAAGAGAACCTACTGACAGTTTAGATTATAACATCTCCCCCTCCTTCAAATGAATTGAACATCTCCCTGAAAATATAACTGGGTATTAGATGGACTCTTACCCTTAGGCTTGCCATTAGATGTTTGTTAGCCACAAATTCTTCCTCATGACACGTATGCCCAAAGACAGCCCAAATTATTATGCAACACAATACCCACTCTGCTGGGAAATATTTTTAACACTCAGATGAACTGAAAATCTTTCTGTTAAAAAAAAAAAAAAAAAAAAAGCTGGGCTGTAGCTGAGGAGCAATGTTCTTTTTATATCTGTCAGCTTTTCAGATTATGAGCAGTGTTTTGTGTTATAGCTAAGAGTAAAATGATTTGGTGACCCCATTTATTTGGATAATTCTTGAGGTTGATGTGGCTCAAATTCATGGAACTAATTTGTCTGGATAACAGCTTTAAAAGGTTCAGAAAAGTCTAGACATTTTCACTGTGGGAAAAAAAGATGACAATCACTTTCATACAAACTTTAAAAATAATATCCTGCAGTCATCCTTTCATATTGCAAATTATACTTCTAAAGTCAACAGCAGATAAAACAGTTGAAAGTAGCTGTGTTTGTACAACACTGGAAGGTATCAAGGGAGATGGAAACAGCCTTTGGTTCAACTACTTTGCAAGAAATGAAACAATAAAAAAGATGGGTTATCTGCAGTGCTATACGCTCCACACAACTCAATTTTTAAAGTAACTGAAATTTTACCTAATGATAATACAATGATTAAATAGTAAGCTACTTCCAAAATAACTAGTTAGCTATGTAATATCCTATCCACACTGACTGAGGTTTAGGCAGAAGAGCTGTAAAATTCATGAGAAGTACGAGCACAGTTTCTAGCAGCCTAGCACAGCTTGACTAACCAGAGAAAGAAGAAAAAAGGAGGCAAGGGAAGAGACATTGTATTTGAGTTTTACATCACTGTCACTACAGCTGCAATTTTAGTTTAAAATTAGGTTTTAAAACTTAGCTCTAACGTACTTTGGCCTTATTCCATTCTGGCCTGCCAAACTATCTTCCAAAACTGGTTTAACTGGAACCATGTTCACACACTGCTGCCAAGCTCTTTTATCTCCAGAACAGAGAGGAAGGAAGAGTCAGCATTTATTTCCTTATAAAAGAAAAAGAAAATACTTAATTCTTGCTCTTTTATCCAGAAATTCAAACAGTTATGTATAATCAAAAAGACTGAAATCCCTTCAAAATTAAGGGCTTTGTTATAAAAGCACTTGAATTTACTACAGATTGTAGCCACATGGCAAAATTATTTCCATAAATACCCTTTGAGTCCTAGTTAGTGAAACAAAAAACTTTTCAGTTGTGCTAAGATAAAAAAATATCTCTGCAATTACACATACTGCAGTAACACCCTGCTCAGAATAAAGACCTGTCCAAATCCTTAATCTAAGAAAAATAACAGTATGAGAAACGTAGATGTAAAACTACCAATACAAGTAAAGGGAGTGGGATAGAGGGTTCATCTGTCTTCCTACTGATGTGCAATCAGTTTTCCTGACTGTTAAACCACCAAGAAGCTCTGGTGTAGCCATTGCTGCTCATACCTTCAAACAGTAAAAGAAACACTTTGTAAAGTCCATCTTCCACACACAGTTCAGTTGATTCAGAAACTACGTTTTTTTCACCTCGCAATTCAGACTTGGCTGACTGTTTCCTACAGAATTATTTTTTCAATAGGCAACTGTTTGCCAAGTGGAATTCAATGGGATTGTTTCCTGCCTAAATTCTTACATCCAGGTTTCTTTCTTTAGCGTTTCTTAGGTTATGCAGATTCAACATTTTTCATTATACAGCAAATGCAACTCTTCCAAGCACTGTCTTTGCACTTCCCTCTCTGTGGCAAAGCTCCATCTGCTGAAGATTCCACAGTCAGTCTGGAATAAGAAATTTCCCTCTTTGAGTGTTAACTTTTATGAGAGCATCTGTGCATACCAAGAACAGTCCAGTAAAAGAGTTTTTAGTTGACTTAGACTTCATGGGGTCATACTAAGCAGACTTCTCCCACTTCCCTTTTGATACAAATTTCGTACCGGTAATTGTCCACCTGCTTCAAAGGGCTTAGTGCATGTCTTTTAGTATACAGGATATGTTTCAGTATAGAAAAGGAGCTGCAGCAGGTATCCAGACAGTATCTCTCTACCCATCCAAAAGTAAACTGGTAAACTGTGGAAGCCTGAAGTCACACATGAAACAGTCACACACTCATTCTCATACAAAAGCAGTCCTTTGGTCCTTCTTTGGATTGTTTGGTCTTCGGATGCTGACTTGCTTGCCAACTTAAGATTCACTCCAGAACACAAACAAACAAACCTCACTCTGTATCAGCTAGGATCTCATTTATTTGTAAATATCTCCAACATTACATTGCTAAATTCCCATAGTCTATAACACAATAAATCGCTATCATATTATCTCAACTTGTAAGCAAGATCCCAGAAGTGGCTGAAGGTTCAGACATGTTTCTTGATACAGGTGTTCAATCATACATACAAGGAATGAAGAGAACCTCTCTAAATGATCAAATCAATACCAAAGGACAGCAAAACAATCCACATAAGATGGGAAAAACACTTCTGTGATTTCTCCATTCTTCAGTGCTTAGGATGGTCAGCTACTCCTCACTATGCAGCCTAGTGCGGGATCATATTCTGAAACAGGAATCTGAATGCATGGTGTATACTGCTTCACATTTTGCACCTCGGAGTGAGATTTTAACACTCGTGTTTCACTCTTGGTCTGAAGCGTATCCTGCTTTTCCATTTCTCAGAGTGTTAAAATATCAAGCTTCACCTCTTGGGGCAAGAAAACATGTCTCTTTAAATGGCTCCTTACCTCAGAGTCCATGCTTAAAAAGTTAAATTTCTGTTCTGCCCAGTAATTTACTTAATTTACCAGTAATGCTGAACCAAGTCAAATACATTTCAGCAGAACTATATCAGTCACAAAAATTGCTTATGTCAAGGACTACAGTACTTCTGATGGGGCAATCCAACCTTTCTCCTCCTGGGCCTCCAGAGTAGAAAAGTATGGTAAAATATGCAGCCTTATGCAAGTTCCCTGCAGTTCCACATCCAGGCAGACAATTTCTATAGCCTACCCAATTCATAGATTTATTTCCCAAATGGAATTTTGTGGAGGTTTTGTTGTTGTCATTTCTAAAATCCTGCATGCTAAATTTGCTAAGAGAAGTGCAAAAGCTCTCCACTTTTAAGCCAGTAGCCATATTTTTTTTTTTTTATGAGAATGCCACTTCACAGAAGTAGCACTGTGAAGAAAGTTGCTATAGCCCACTGTTTCAGGTCTTCCTTCAGCCTTTGGGTGAACTTTGCAAGGGGTTTGTTTACTATCAAAGAAGATTCCATGTATGAAACTGGCAAGCTGGTCTCCCTAGAAAACAGATGCTCTACCAGCTACTACAATTACTCCTTTTGACTCAGATGATCTGTTTTCAAGGGTTTGCAATTTCCTTCAGCGAGGCAGAGAAATTCAGTGTCACATATCTCACATGCCTTGCTGTGCATTTCCAGAGTCCTGTTTCCCTGAACATGGAGTCACAGAATCATCGAATGGTTTGGGTTGGAAGGGACCTCTAAAGGTCATCTAGTCCACTCGCCCTGCAGTAAGCAGGGACATCCTCAACTAGATCAGGTTGCTCAGAGCCTTGTGGAGCCTGACCTTGAATATATCCAGGGATAGGGCCTCAACTACCTCCCCGGGCAACCTGTTCCAGTGTTTCGCTACCCTTATGGTAAAGAACTTGATCCTAACATCCAATCTAAACCTGCTCATGTCTAGTTTAAATCCACTGCCTCTCATCCTGTCATCACAGGCCTTTGTAAAGAGTCCGTCTCCAGCCTTCTCTTGCAGGCCCCCTTCAGGTACTGCAAGGCCGCTACAAGGTCTTCCCGGAGCCTTGTCTTCTCCCGGCTGAACAACCCCAGCTCCCTCAGCCTGTATTTGTAGGAGAGGTGCTCCAGCCTCCTGATCATTTTCGTGGCCCTACTCTGGACCTGCTCCATCAGGTCCATGTCCTTCCTGTGTTGAGGGCTCCAGAGCTGGATGGCAAAGTACAAGGAGCGAGCTTCTTTGCTTACAGTTCCAGGCATCTTTTCAGCAACCATTTCCAACCCCAAGCTGTCCCTCTGAGGAACACTATGAGCACCATTCACAACATTCTGTGTTTCTGCTGCCTTTCTGCCATTTGCAAACAGTTGCAATTAAACCAGCTCACTGCTGGATCCTGTGTTATCAACAATGTTTGTTATCAAATCCTTAAAAACCATACGGAACATTAAAATCCAAACTTTTATTAGGTAGATTTCAGCCACGCTAAAATCCTGGATTTCACTATTCCTTGATGTAGATTAAAGGAAGATACTTATCCCACTCACCATCTTCTACGGGAGTAATTTGTACCAATCATCACACAACCGTTTGGACAAATCCACTATAATATTGCATGCTTTCATAAACAGGCACAAGAAAATAAGTTCAAAGAACTCTGAAAGCTTATAATAGCCTACTAATAAATGTAAATGAGAGATGAGAGAGTGTTTGGCGAGGGGCAGGGGAAAAAGGGGAATGTTTTGCAACTTGCGCAATTTCCCTAGTTCCTATGGAAATATTTCCTATTTCCAATACCAAACAGAGATCAGAATCAGGTCAAATATACAGTAATGGAACTACAGTTACAGCTTAAACATAGCAGATGCAAAGTAGGAACTATCCAAAATCCTTCATAAAAAAAAGTTTCACATAGAAGTTATTTTACCAAGCAAGTCTCAAAGAGCACAAGTAAAAATGCACTTGGTAAGTGCTATCTTCTTGATTAAAAATCTATCACTTTCTTTAGCTCCTTTCCAAAGGAATAAAACTATGCAACTGAACTCCACAGGAGTTCCTATGTTGTAAGAAAAGTATGATTCTAAATGACCAAGCTTACTTCAAAAGTTTAAGTGATAACACACTCCTATGACCAAAGTTTTGCAATTAATGCGTTCTCGAGCTTAGTCTATCCTCTCTTCTATGTTCATCCCTTAGTTCCTTAGTTGTGGCTGCACAGCCATAGATGTGGCCATGTGATAAACTGGAACAGGGAGGTGATCAAAAGTATCCCAAGGAAAAAGATGAATTAGTTTCCTAATCCAGTTCCTTGCACAGTACCACAAAGAGCTGCGCAGGCACAGTGGGATAGTTCCTGAAGCAGGAACCAGAGAGAGCAGCCTGGTGCACAACACAAGAGCCACTTATGCTGACACAGCTTCACTAAGAACCTCATGAACTATACCTATGAGCCCATCCAGACAAGCAAAGCTGCTTGTTCCACAGAGCATAGTGGAAACGTTTTAAGTAGTTGCAATGCATACTGTAAACATGCACTTTATATAATCAGAAAGCTGACTTAATTTATTGTGTGTGGATAAAAATGCAACATCAACAGTATTTTACTGCAAATTCTGCTCTTTTTGCATCTGGTTCATTGAACTAAGTGCAACCCATCTGGTACCACATAGGACAGAAAAACAGTCAAATAGAGAAAAAAATCTTATTTAATACAAATCCAAAATTATTTGCTTAGACAACTAATGAAGTGGAGTATATAGGCAATTAAACACCATAGGCGGCTTTATAGAGTATTACAAAATTGCAGGAAGGTTTATAGACGTTTGTATCTGGGACAATTAAGAATACAAAATGGGGCTTTTAAGTCTGACATTGAAACTAATTGCCTCAGAATAAGGCACATGCATGTAATAAATTAAAATGGTCTAATAAAATATTTCTAGTAGTTGGACATTGCATGGGAGACTGCAAACAATTCTGGACTGGATACCCAGAAGCACTGTCCCACTAAGGAATAAATGTCGGAACAATTAGAACAGATTTCCTTCATTCAACAGAAGTATGTTACAGGGCTGATTTTTCCCTCTCAGGCAGTTTTTTTCTCTCTCTACCATGCAAAAGTCCAAGTGACTACCTCACTGCTGTAAGACAATCATTCTACCAGAACACTTCATAGCAAATGATATCTTGCTATCGCATGTTATTTTTCAGTATTAAGCTCTATTATCATGATGAAAATTGCATTTTCATGAGACAAATGAGATTTTTCCAAATAATCTAGGACCATCTACTTTTTAAGTCCTGAAAACTTCCCTGGTTGTCTTAAAAATTTAATGGAGTCCCAGCAATAGTTGGTTGATGTAATTCCCACAAAGAGATTATACAATTTCAGAGGTTAGACATTGAGAAGACAAGAGGCAAAACTAAGCAGAGGTGGAGAAATGAACAAAAAGCAAGACTGGTAGGAAATTAATATATGAAAATCCTATTGTACTTGGCAGAGCTACAATAAAACTAAGCTCTCAAATCTGTTCTGGAAGTATGCGTGTGTTTGGGGAGGGCAACGGAAGATCACAGGTCAGTCTTCACAATGATCTTGGCCTAAAGCATCCAGGAATTCAAGTGCTGATGTGACTGTCATGCACTTCAGCAAAATAAGATGATTATTATTATTATTATTATTATTATTATTATTATTATTATTATTGCTATTGCTAAACAGGTAAGCAATATCTAACCAATGCTGTATTGCTTTTAGTTTTAAAAGATAATATAATCCACTTGACAGAGAGAAAATCAGAGAACACATTAAATGTGAAGTCACAACACTTTCCATATTGGAAAACTTATTAATGAACAACTCATTTCTGCAGAAGTATGCACTTAAATAATTTTGGTGTCCACTGTGAGATTGTTCTAACCTATCTATTTTATTGTCAAGGAAATTTCTGCTGGTAAGTCAGCAAGAGTAAAACCAAAGACCACAAAGTATGCTCTTCTTCCTAATGTTCTGAGAATACGTGAACAGCACTGAATGTCGTACTTACGTCACATGCTTAGCTTTCATGCAAGCCAGAGAACAAAGCAGACCTGATATGCTTCACAGCCTAAATTCTGCGCAGCACAAGAATTTATGCAAAATGTGACTGAAAACCTGAAGCTCTCGGGTGACCTGGGTCTACCGCGTGCCTTAAACCTGTTAACACTCTCAGGAGCAAACACTGTGTGAATCACCATTGCTTCCCTACGCAGCATCTCATCTTCAGCTACTACTACCACAGGAAGCCTCATAATATTCTTCTTTTGCCACATAAGTGGCATAATCAGTTTGCCACCACTCAGCCTCCACATGCTCCAAAAGGTCTTTCACATACCGTGAGCTCTCGCCGTTTTTTTCTAGATGTTTTGTTGCACCAACCATGTACTTCCATGAGCAGAAAACCTGTACAGAGGCTGTCAATGTGAGGAGCCCTGCATATCATCTCAACTAAATATGATTAATATGCTAAAATTCCACTCAGTTGTTTAGATCCCAAAAAAAGTCCAACTAGATGTGCTAGACTTGGTTTCAGGCATTTGAATACTGAAAAACAACAAGGATGTTGATTTTACTTTCTGCCAGGTATTTAGATATTTCATATAAATGGACAAATGACAAGAATCCATTTGGCTCTGGAAAAGGTGGCAGAAAAATACAAATACCGAGAGTCAGCAGTTACAGACTTTAGGAAAAACATTTCATCTCCCTAAGTCTATTTCCAAACATGTTTTTAGCTCCAGCATGGTCAAGATATGGGGCTGTAGGCATAGTTTGTTTGTTTACAACAACACAAATCTCTATACACCAAGTCATTCCATATGAACTGATGTAAACGTGAAGCACAGTAGGCTGTACTGTGCTGGAAAACAAGGTGGGAAATGGGAAAGACCACCCTGTGAGAATACAAGGAACACCAACTCACCTTTGAGGCTTCCTTAGGAGACATAAGTACTTTATCAACTAACTTGAAAAGATCCTTTAATCTTTATTCATAGTAACTATGTGGGTCAATTCAGAACAGGGAACAGAATTAAACTAACAGAAAGGATAAGATATGCTTCGAGGGATGGGAAGGATGGGCACATAGGTCAGTGAAAACAGACCAAATTTAAAACAGTGAAAACCCCAAAGCAGGCTTATTAGAGACAATTGTGAAGTATCCTCATAAATGGTATTTTAAGAAGTACTAATTTCAACTTCTCTAACTTCTCCACCTGACAGTGAATATTATAATTGCAGATTTGATGGATTTCTAACCAAGCACTGTCTACTTCTTGGAAACGTCATATAACTGAATTTTGTATGGGATCCTTATATTGATCTAGTTCTAGACGATTGCAATTTTTATCTTATTACTTTGTCAGCACAGCAATATTTTTTTTAAAAAACAAATTCATCAATGTAAGACACACCTTCTACAGACACTTCTGAAGGAAGCCTGTATCTTAGGACTTGCTTCTTCACACAAGAGAAGACCTCATTACACCTGCAGAACAGCCCCTCCTTATTGGTAACCTCCCAGGGCCCCTCCTTGAGTCTATGTAAATAAAAAGGGTGGACACGGTTTGGTAAGCAGCACAAAGTTGTAACACATCCAGATATTCTAAAAAAACGTATCACTGAGGAAAAAACAGCAGCAGAACATATAAATTACCATATACCTATTACTGCAAAAATGTGTATGAATTTTTGCTGGCCCACGATTTCCACACAACAAGCCTAAGTTTCATGATGCATACTTCTTCTGCACTACCCTTGTAAGTTCTCACTCTCTTCAAATCTTTACAGCAGAATAGACGAATTAGATTTTGCAACTGACTGCACTCAAACACTTACTGTTAGCTTTAAACCTTAAAACAAGTTAGACTATCATTACAAGGATCAAAACAATTGCCTAGTCATCTAAACTACTGCTTCTAAAAAGCACACTGAAGCACTGTACCTTTGAAAGGAACCACACATTGATGCTAATTCTATATATCCACAAGCTTTTTCATCTAATTCACAGCACTGAAAGTATTTCATGGCAAGTCACATCCCATTATTTTCTCTCAACTGCATGATAGTCCAAAAACATTCAACAGCAGAATAAAATCCATATTACACCAACTCACTTATAAACCGCGAATTCAGAGGAATTAAGTCCTCATGGGAGCAATCAGATATCCTCACGATATTCAAATGTTACATTTTCCTTAACTAATATGGAGATGTTTCTCAATCTAAGGAAACTGAGAAGAGGACAATAAATAATCCCTTCCAAATTCCATTTCAATTATAATTTATTCCACAGCCACAAAGTGCACAGTATTGCACAAACAAAATAAAATCAACACAATCACTTTCCCATCTTGTCAAATAGCTTGCAATCAAACCCCAGACAAAAAACTAACTAACTTCAAACAAAATGAGCAAGGACTAGGGATTAGCTACATGAATTTGGATTTGCTACATGAATTCACACAGCTATAGAACAGGTTATCTGCATTGGTCACTGTTTTCACAGTAAGGGAAATGAAGATTAGATTGCATTGAATCCAACTCCCTCCCTCCAAAGAGAATCATATAAAGAATGTCCTTTAAAGCAAAAATAAATTTATTCCATACATTTCTCAAAAAATTCACTTTATTCTGGAAAGCAAAAAGCACAGATGAAGTATATTATGCACAGAAGACAGTAGTAAAGTCTGGTAAAATCACTTAGTACAGTTTGTCTTTTCCTTCATTCTAATTTCAACTGACAAATGATTCCTAGTTAAGTACCCTGCAGAAGATCAGAAAAGAAAAGCTCTTTATTTGGGTTTTGTCAGTGGCACCTGTCTACATTGTGACCTTTTGACAGCAGATAAATCAGTGCTCACCAAAATTCCAGTAACCAGTAGGACTGGGTGAATCTAATCAAATACCGGTCCTTTCTCATAGTACATCTGACAAAAAATAATATTCAGAAATGAGATGATTTAGTGAGGAGAGCCATGCAAGACTTCTAAAAACTTATGTTTACCATCACAAAAAGGCAAATCTACCCTGCCATTAGTGATACAGGGAACTACAGCACAACACTGAATCATCAACACCGACTTGGCCCGTTCCAATTACTTATCAGAAGCAGCAGCTGGTGTGTGCACTCTGCTGCATTTCTGATGAGTTGTCCCAGGGGCACCAAACATCACCTTTCTCTAGCAACTGCACGGAGGTCTTTACGGGTCACCTGCATTAACTACTGGGGGTGGTAGGAAAAGGTAATGGAAAAAAGTGAGATGAAGAATCGAAGCCTGTGAACAAGCATGAAAATAATGTGATGGTTTACATATGATTGTTTCTTCCATTTTTTTTTTTTCCTGTGTGGCTGATTTACTTCTCCTTCTCAGATGTGTGCAGCCATTCAGTCCCTAATAAGAGATTCTACTCTTCCAAAACAAATTTTAGAGAAGTCATCCTATGGCCTAGATTCTTACGCAAACTAGTTTTAGACCACGTTATGCTGTTTCTAGAAGCCATAACCCAAACTGGGGTAGCCAGCTGTTATCAGAGCTGTGGTGTCCTTCTCATTGCTATTCTATACCATTCACAAGTTCATTGCTGTCTGGGCTGCATTTTGAGAGGCTAGAACTTCCTTTGGGATTCTAACTTTATGATCTGTGAATGGAGGTACACTTTATTTGTGAGGGACCTTGTTATTAAGTTTAACTATACTAATGTTTTACTCTAGTTAAATGCTCAGTTCTTTGTAGCCTGTGTTGGGGGTGTGCACACATGTATATATAACCATCACACGTACGTGGGAGTCTGTGCAGTCTAGGACAAATCTTAATGGCTCCAGTAAAGAAAGTGTAGATATGACAAGTGTCCACATGTGCTATTCCAGTAGCATCTCTCCCCTAGTTACATTCCGTAAACAGAGACCCAACACCAGCCATTAGACTATCAACTTTTTAGACAGTCACAATCTGCCCACCCTCATTTCTACAGGGGTTCATAGCCAAGTGAGACTGATGGAGCTATGGGATACCTGTGTACAGAGTTGCTGCAGATCATATCTTCACATTAAGAGATTGGCAACAATCACCTTGCAAGCAGAATGCTTTATTCCAGGTAACGGTGCATTTCTTCTCCAGCTATGTAGCACAAGATGGCCTGAGTTAACTGTTCATCCTGTGGTCAAGCACAGGCAATACATTTGCCCATCAGTATCCTACACACACTCAGAAATCTCTCATCCCATATACATGCAACTCTATGCCAAAACTCGTGAAGACAATGACGACATTCAGTGCATTTCTAAATCATCTTCCCCTTGGAGTACATCCACTCAAATAAATTATAATTTTGAGACCAGGCAAGATAATATTGCAGAACTTGGATGACTGTCAGCTATGACTAAACTTAGGAATCCCAGAAGCCACTGTCACTACTAACCTTTATAACTCTCACTGGAGCTGATGTGGCAGATCACTTAGACAAACGCTCTTCCCAGCAGAGAGGAGGAGATGTTCATAATTTTCTGAAAGCTGAAGCTTTGATTCCAACAGTCTCGTCTCTTGAATTACCAATACTGAATTGTTTAGCTACTAAACCAGTGGAATGAGGACGATTGTTACCCCAAGTGGACAACGTACATAATGCTGAAGAATTAACATGACTGAGGATCAGAACTGTATTATGACACTGCTGGATCAAAGGTGATGTGATAAACAGCAAAGGTCTCATGAAGGTGGGCACTTCCAGATACATGAGAACTTTCAGACACAGACAAAAATATTTTTATATACTTTTTAATAATTTCAGCAGCATATAAAATATTTTTTAATATCTTAGTGTACAAAATGCTATTGTGAATACATGAAGCTCTGCTTTAGAGTCACAAATACGCATACAAATGGCATTGCAAACTGCTGCATCTTTGGCTATACGGCATTAGCAGGTCACTAACTGCCTGGAAAGTACCTGAGGGAAGAAGGGGAAAGCAATGGTTGGAAATTGCTCATTCTAGTAACAATAAGACAAAGACAGGACTGGTAACTTACAATGCATACTATAACTCATGTTAATGCCCTACCTAATATTGCCTATTTTAAAGTAAAATTCCTTAAAGGGTTCTACCCTGGAGTATGTCATCCTGTGAGCTGGGGAGAATTCTGGTTAAAAACAAGAGAGCAGGCAAACCAGAAAGCATGTCACTTTTGTTGTAGGATTCGTTTTCTGTGCATGTATCACAACACCTGTATCATGATGGACTGACGCCAAAACACCTATAGAACCAACACAGGTGAAGATGATCAAAATGTATATGACTAAAGCTGAGAGAAGTTTATGTTTTTATAACCTCTATGACAATTTAGGGAATGAGATGTAGCTTAAGTTCCTTTTTGATCACTTGCAGTCTTTCCCCTTCGTTCGCCTCTGTCTTAAACATGGAATTCACTGCAAAATGAAGAAAAATCTGTCAAGGCACAAAAGGAGGAACTAAATCTTCACAGCACCTTTCAATAGATCTCATTTTGCAATGAACAGATCACAACTTTTCTGTTACTCTGCAGTGCATGTGAACTGAAAGGTAGAAGCAATGTGCATTTTCAAGCTAAAGGCTACATTGACTTAAGCCCATGAGTGATTTCTCTCCCACAGTTGCAGCGTTAACCTCTGTCCTGTTTCTGGTCCCTACACTTTCAACATTAACTTTCACATCTTTTCACCTAAGATAGATGGGGGTTTGCAATTATTTCCACCTAGAGGAATTCTGAGGTGCTGGATCCTTGTATCCAACACACTTACCCAGGAGTTCTGTCTGGTTCTAGTCACTGTAACAACCACCTGCAACCACTGATTTACAAACAGAAGCCTCCTCCTTCAAAATGCATTGTTGCCAACACACTCAGAAGGTGAAAAAGTTTTAAAACAGTTTTAAACCATTATTCTCCTCTTACCTTACCTGTCTTTTTGTACTCACTGCCACTTACTATGCCAACATGTTCAGATAGTTAATATCCCCATAAAGCAGCTAATTAATGGCATCAATAATACACCGACTCAAAATTCATTGTTATCCTTAAGTACCTTGTTAACTAGAACCTTTCGCTTAAAAAAAAAGAAGTTATAATTATATACACACAGGTTGAAAATATGCTAAATACAGAAATTTATTAAGAAGGTTGAAACTGATTTTGATTTACTCCATAAGAACATACAAAGCTAGAAGCAGCTACATATCCATGCATCTTACGAAGTACTGAGGTCAAAAATCTTGGTCAGACCATTTATGCATCACATGCTAGTCGCCATACTGAGTTTCAGGATCAAAACTTCGTTGCATATAAGCTTCACAAAGCGCCAGTCTTCACCCAAGTCTGAAGAATCAAGAGTTGTATTTTAATAACATCAGTTATATAAAAGATTACCTATGCTTGGATAATCTTCATCACAACATGTGGTAAAAAAAAAAAAATTAAAAAATGATGTATGTGGTTCATAGAGAAAGTCACTGCACCTTTCAAAGGATACTTTGGCTACTTATGTCTCTGTTGTTTTATTCCTGTCCCAATTTGCATCAGATCCCAATGGGGTTTAGAAGAATTCTGTGGATAATGGTAGTGTCAAATGGAATCAAGTGCATCAATGGACATCTGCTTATAAGATGTCTTTTTTTCTGTCTGACTATATAGGACAGGGTAAATGTCAATAAAAACAAGTTTAGTTCTTCTATAGGCTTTATGCCTATTTTTACTGTTAATGTTTTAATGCCATTATGTAACACAAACCAGAACTCAAAATATTTTCCACAGTGTAATGCAAACTCTAATCCAAGATCTACTGTGTACTGAATCTGCACAGTGTCTATACGAACTTTTCATAGAATTTGTTTTGTCTTTCTAGCATAAACAAACTACCATCAGCTTGTTTCAATATATACAAGTTCTATATACCGTCACCCCTTGTCTTACATTCCCCATCTCTGAAACATCTGAATGCCTCTCAATGCATTTGTTTTGGTTTTAATTAGGAAGAAGACAAAGAGAAAGATGTTTGAAAGCTTTTAAAGTAAATACATGTTAGGTATTAATACACTTGGAGCAGAGAGCGGGTTGAAGGAGTTCCTTTCGCAGCTTGAGCCAAGCTTCAGGAAACTTTTGACCCTTTCACAGGTAAGTTACTTCTGCTGGAATGATGTGTTAAGCATCGGCACAACAATCGGCAGAAAAGACACTCACTGTCAGAACCAAGTGGTGTGATATCTCCCACACCCCCAAAACAAATTTAGTTCAGTTGAATTAATGGAGTTCAGACAGATGCAAAACTCACATCAGATCTGTAATACTCTACCATCCAGTTGGTATCACAAATCTCTAGTGATAACCAATATTTTAAAATAAAGGATTTTGTTCTGCTGCTTCAGATATGTTGAATTTTAGATATTATTATATTGGACTAGCTTTCTCCAGCTGCCAGTAGCATTACACATTGGATAACATATACTTCAAACACATTTCTATATTTAAACATGCAAAGTTGGCAGAAGGCAATACACTGAGGCATGATTTCCCCAGCTTCTCAAAACGCACTGAAGAGCGGAGGCTGCACTGTGGTTGAATGCTTTGATTCAGCAAAATCCTGCACCTCCAGGTAAAGCCAGTGCCTGAGCGAGCTCGTCAGAAACCCAGGGATGGCAGGTTCACCCATCCACGCCTCCAAAACTTTACAACAGCAGCAGGGGCTACCCCAGGATAAGAAGATAAGGCCCCACAACTCTCGCCTAGCAGCCTGCTGACGCGGTTCTCCCTTTGAGCCCGGCACCCACTCGTGCCTCTGCCCGCGGAGGGCTGACTCCCCGTCCCGTCTCGTCCCCAGCGGCAGCAGCCGAGCGCTGCCGAGGAGGGCGGCCAGGGTCACTCGGCAAAGCCGGCGCCGTTTACCTCACCACCGCCGGCTTGAAAAGGCAAGAGAAAAGCCCTCGGCTTCCCTAGCCGCGCAAGTCTCCTGGCACTAAGTATAACTCCTCGCAGCCCCCCTCGGAGCGGGAGGGGCAGAGCCCCTCCAACTGCACCCCGGGGCCTCTCTCCTGGCTCGGACGTTTTAGGTATCCCCTCGCCCCTACGCCCGAGCAGGCGAGAGGTCCCGGCAGCGGCGCTTCCCCCAATCCCTCGCCCACCCAACCCCGAGGAAGGCAACGGCGGGAGCGGGGCACCACTTACGGAGCCCGGGCACGGCTCCCGGCGGCGGCGAGTCGGGCTGCGCGGAGACGCGGTAGCAGCTGCGGGTCTACCTCCGCGGCGAAAGCCGGGGCGCTCCTCCCTTCACGAAACCCCCATGCCCGGCCTGCCCACACGTGCGGGGCCGGCAAACTCCACCCCGCCCCGCCGACCTCCTGCCCGCCCTCCCCTCCGGAGCCAGGCCGCCCCCCTCAGCTGAGCGGAGAGATGGCGGGGGGCGGGGGCTTCCCTGGAAGGTCAGGCCGTGTTTCCTAGCGTGTCCCTCGGGAGAGGGAGGCCGGTCGGACCCGAATCCCCGCAGCTGCGGCCCGTGCCCGTCGGAGCCGTTACAGACTCACCCCCCGGGCTGTTAGGAGGCACCCGGCACCTCCTAATGGCTGAGGAGCGACCGTTAAAGTCCCACCCACCGCTCTGTCCCGTTTGCCATTGCCAACAGTCACCAGGGGTATCTAACTTCATTTTGCCCCAGGTGCTTTGAGGTTCTGTGTGTGAACAGCATCTGCGGGCAGCTCATGAGCGGCCCTCAAAAACCGTTTTCCGTACAGTTTGAGATGGGTGAGTGTGTGGGTAGGCAGATGCTTTCCTGTGGGTAGGTGGATGCCTCCCCTGGACTTGCTTTAGGAAATAGGAGGAATGGCTGCTCCCGAGTTGGCTGCCTTCGAATTGCCTTTTCTTAGTTGCTGGATGTATTTTCTGGGGCAGCTCTGAGGTGCGTGTGATGGGGTGGTGTGTCATGCAGTGCTCGAAGTGGGATGTTATGGTGAAACTCCAGGGAGTGGTGAGAATGAAGGGGAAAGAGCTGCTGCTGCTTCAGAGTTGCTTTTGGGATACATCATGGGTAAAATCTATCAGAGCAGCAAAATGTGCTGCGGGGTGGGATACAGAACCAGCCCATCACACGTATGATGATGCTTCTTTTCGTTCCAGTGTTGTCAATCAGCTTAATCAAATGCCTCTTCCTATGAGCCTTGTCATGTTTGTTTGAGATAATCTAGGACTCGGCAGCTCTATCTGCCCACATGTTGGAGAGTTTTTGTGCCTGTCTCTCCTTCAGCCTAAATAATTCAAATCATTCCTCTGTACCAGATCTCTTAAAAAAAAATCGGTTTAAGGCTAAGAATAGTCATAGGCTAAGAACAGCTAATGCTAAGAATAACTAAGAATTAAGAATATCCAGAATAAATCTTACGATCACCTTTTTCTCCCTCTACTCTACTTAGATAAATTCTTTCCTTTCAACACTATAATCTGAATACATCAAATAATTGGTAATACTTTAAATATACATGCCTACATACATTGTATATACATACACACAAATACATGTATCCCTACTCTAGGCTTTAAGAAAACGAAGGCTGTTCCATGAACACCAGAATTAGGGGTACACCTGACTTGTGAAAACCCCAGGATTAATGGGGTATTGAGATGCCACCACCTAAACCAAGAGAAATGGCCAGACATCATCTCAGCCCTAATTATACTACGTAGCTCAATTAACAGCTGAAATGTCTTTCCCTGTGCTCTCAGTCACTGTGGTGCCTTCAAAACCTTGACAGATCCATAACTGTGTTTGTAAACATCAGCAGTATCCTGCAGAGCTGCAGCTTTCCTTTTCTTCAGTGGAAAGTCCTTTCCCACTGACAGTGCAGCCAAACTAAAGCGCCTGCTTTTGGAACAGTTCCTGTTTTGCGGGGCTCAAACTCAGTTTATCGCTAGTCACTTGTAAATGCATCAGTTCTGATTCAAATGTTTAGTGTGTATTAGTGTACCCTGTAATTACAGTAAATAACAGTGGTTCCAGTTTTCTGGTGTTGCAGCCTCCCAGGGAGTGCCTGTGTTCTATAGTCAAATGGACAACTGCAACTCAAAAACATACTCACAGAGTCTAGCTTTAAACCAGTTAGGTCAGAAACTAGTAGAGTCATGGAGTTCAGTGCTGACATTAAACATGCCCAAGAATTTTTTATTTACCAAAGCTTCCTGGGCATGTTTGGAGTCATCAACGAGCTCCATATCTCCATGACAACAGGTAAACAGACAAGAATTAGTCCAGGTGAATGAGATCCCTGTTGCCATCACTGTGCAACAGCCTGGACTGCCTGAACTGACACATGGAAATACTCAAAGAACCTTTGCTGTCCTTGTTAGGACTGGGACATTGTACAGCTCCTTTCAAAAGTAGATCAAATTCCATCTTTAACTTGCCAAGGTTTTGTCTTTCTCCTTCTACAGGGAAGCTCTTTCAGAACGGCAAATCTGAAGGACGCCAAGCATCTCTAACTCTGATTCAGCTCTCGTGCCATGAGTCTCTCTATATGACTGTGCAGAGGGCCAGTCTGATGAAATAAGAAGGGCAGAAATGTATTTGGAGAGTCACTGTTCAGTGACTTTGCACTACGGAAGTGAACTTATGGCTCAGAGGAACGAACAATTTTCTCTTTACCTGCACAAGAATAAATCATGGTGCATGCTCTTAAACACTCATTTTGTGTTCTGACTTTTACTTTTAAATTTCTGAGTAGAATTTCTTATCTTCCCTGCTCTGGACATTTCAGACATACTAGGGAGAGTCATCAGTCTACTAAGAAATAGCTGTATCATTAACATAGGCCGTACAGCAAAGATTTTTTTCACAACTCACACCAGTGATTCAGAGAATTATGTTACTAATGGGAAGCCTACTCAACCAAAATACCAGAAGTCAGAAAGTTACTTGCTTTTGCCCTTTCCATGTGTGCAGGACAACAGTTTTGACTAAATGCCCTAATCTGTGTCAATAAATGACATGTGATGCATTAATTTTTCCGAATACTATTGAAGGGTACTTTTAGAGTAACTGGATTTGTAAATATGAAAGTTGTACTAAATCCTGTGGACTTAGTCTTCAATTTAAACCTGTAGTTTTCCATTTAAGCACTTAATTTCACGGTTTTCAGTCTAACTGAGTTAGTCTGCTATTAAATGGTTTTCACCAAATCAAACAACTAGATAAAAAATTAAGGGCCAGTCAGTGAGAATGAATAGGGTGGTTGCCTATGCCTATGGTGGTACAGAAAATAAACATGGAGAAAAAACCCATCATATAGTGGAGGAGGTGTGTATAGAGATACCCACCTCTTTTCCTCTGAATATCAGACTGCTCTGTAGACTTTTGTGAGATTTTGAGAGTTCTGCCTTATCAACAGGCATTGATACTACCTATTTCTACACTCTCACTATAAGTCTTAAAATGTTTCTTCAACACCTTGAGTCTAAGTTTGGGAGAAAATCTCTTGCATTCTAAATAAACACCTGGAAGACATATATCTTGATCCATGTGAGGCTCAGAAAACAAGGCTCTGAAGATAAATAACATAAAATTTAACACTTGAAAAACCTGATAACTTTTAAACAACTATCTTGATTTTTGAAGTCCGGCATACTTTTAAATCCACTTCACGATACTGATTGTAACTGATGTGTATCAGAACACAGGATATCAGCCCAGACTTACAGGTTTTTAATACTTCTACAAAAAGGCTTTAAAAAAGCAGAGACAGAGATGAAAAGCGAGGGAAAGAATAATACATTTCTCTAACCAATCCAATATTCCTCATTAAGTTATCACAGAATCATTAGAGTTGGAAGGGACCTCTAGAGATCTTCTAGTCCAACCTCCCACCAAAGCAGGTTTGCCTAGAGCTCATTGCATAGGATTGCATTCAGGTGGGTTTTGAAAGTCTCCAGAGAAGGAGGCCCCACAACCTCCCTGGGTACCCTTTTCCAGGGCTTTGTCACTCTCACAGTAAAGAATTTTTTCCTCAGACGGAATGTCCTGTGTTCCAGTTTGTGCCTATTGCCCCTTGTCCTGTCACTGGGCATTACTGAAAAGAGCCCAGCTCCATCCTCCTTGCACTCACCCTTTAGATATTTATAGATTTTTATAAGGTCTCCTCTCAGCCTTCTCTTCTCCAGACTAAATAGTCCCAGCACTCTCAATCTTTCCTCGTAAGAGAGATGCTCCTGTCCCCAAGACACCTTCATTGCCCTCCACTGGACTCTCTCCAGTAGTTCCCTGTCTCTCTTGAACTGGGAAGCCCAGAACTGGACACACTTTATAAAATAAAATTTGCTTTGCTTATGGGTGCTTAGCTATGGGGGTATGTGCATTCATTCCATTAACAATGTTTTCAGGAAAATTTTGTCTGAAGGAAGATTCTTGGTGGTGCCTTTAATGTCCTTGAGAACTGTGCTGGCTAGTGATTTGATGCCACCTAGTTCTTGGCAATGTTATTCCTAGTCAGTGATTCTGTGAGGAATGCAAATGCCAGAAAAATGAAAGTGTTCTTCCTTGCAAACAGGTTAATACCCATCAGGTCATGACAGACTTACTTGGCAGAACAGAAGCTTCACGTTTTGGCTGCCTGCACGTTTTGCCACTAGATAAATAAAGGCTTTTATTATGGAGGACAGATTATCCTTTAAACTTTTCAAATACAAACACAGAGGGGAAAAAAGCTTGCAAAGAAAAAAAAAGCCAAGAAGTGTTTTTAACCTGTATTAATAAAGGAAACCCACTGTATTTTCTTAAACTGAACAACCACCAAAAACGTTCAAATAAATCAGAGAAAAGTCATGTACCTCTGTAAATAATTCATTACCCATTTGCAGAAAAAAAGGTATGAAGATTTAAAAGTATATTTACATGAACATTAGATGACAATTTTTATTCTTTCCAACAGTGTGGGGGTTTATTTTCTTTAGACATCTTGGCTATGTAGAGTCAGAAATGAATTATTGCTTTTCCATAACAGTAGGAAAAAAGTTCTGGCAGGACTTGATCTTCAGCTGCTGCAAGCAGGCCTGCCATTTGAGACTTCAGGGGGGCGTACCAAGGGGAGTGTAAGGGGGAGTGGCAGGAGAGCTGCAATCATCTACTTTCCAGTGAGCAATGTTGAGGTAACCAACAAGTACCTCTAGCAGCCTATGGCAAGTCTCTACTGTTTAGCAACTGAGGCCATGTCAACGAAACTTCTAAAAGTAGAAGGCACACATGCCAAGAAACTTGCCGAGCCTCATCGGCAAAGAAAACATACTTTTTGTTGCAGTTATCTGGAGCTTGCTTACATATTAACCACTGCTTTACAGTCTCCCATACACAGACGCTTTTCATAGGCTCAACATATTCTCTTCTGGGGTCAGAATTTGCTCAGTACTTAAGGTTTGATTAGCCATAATGAATCACGAGTTGCCTCAGTAAGATGTATTAGGTGACTTGCTGAAGCCGAACCAAACAACATGAGTTTTGGCACATTTAAAGAATGAAATATGCCTTGTGGGACTGTGAGGGTTGGCTTCTTTTCATCTCTTCTACTTTTCCACATGAACTGTGTATCAGATTGACACTTTAATTTGTCTGAAGAAGTAGAGGAGATAATCTTTTAAATTAGGATGGTGTTGTGATTATTTAAATTTTTTTTGAGTCTTTATAAGACATGAAATAGGTGCAAATTTTGCAGTGTAGAGGGGCTTGTTGAGTTCAGAAATTTTATGCATTATTTATGCATATATGCATTATATGCATTACTCAGTGGAGTGCAAGTGCACAAAAATAGCATCTGCCAGTGGAGGTTCATCTGGTGTGGGGAGCAGGAAAAAAATGAACACTAACGTGTTCCAGGAGAAGTAAAATGCTAAGGCTTAAAATGTAACTCCTTTCTAAATGTGGCCCTGCAAAAGTGATGCTGTGGGCTACTGTTATTGTTATCAGTTCTGCAAACTCAGAATAGCTTCTAAACCATAAACTTTACTTCTTTCCCAGCATTGACAGAGCCCGTGACTTAATGTCCTCAGACACTTAGCTGTATTGTAAAGTCCAAACTTTTGGTTTAGAGGGGGAGAAAGTATCTTGCCTGTGATTTATAAGGACAGTTTAGATAACCAGATACAGATGCTGCCTCACTGAGCTTCCCAGGTTCTGGAAAAAAACCTCACACTTGAGAACAGACCTTTATGTAAAGATATTCAGGTTATCTTTTTACAAGCAAGTCTTTGTTTCTGGATTCTGGTAACTATTCGTCTAGAGCTCTGTGTCACTGTTGTTAGATTTTTCCCAACATGTAAACCTGAATCCTATAAAGTTTGGTCAGGCTCTTCTGCACTACACACTGTTGTGCGCTGTCGACATGTTGTGAGAAATGTGAGCTGCTCCACACGTTTCAGTCAGATAGTTTTAATACCAAAGGCCATTCTACATCAATGCCATTGGTCTTAATCAGTTAGTAGTCTATGACTTTCACCGTATGTATTAGTTCTAGTTCTACACAGTTTTACACTGTATCCTAGAGCTCCTACCTACCAGAACCTCCAGCTTTCCTAAATCAGTTCCTGTGATTCAGCATGTCTCTGTCGCTCAGAAGAATGCCCAAAATTTTCACAAAATCACTTTCCAGACTAAAGCGATACTTTTAATCAGCTTTCCCAGGAAGATTCCACTGACCTTTGGATTTCTGTGTAGTCCCACATACAGCTATTCTTCCCCTTCTCTGTGGCTGAAGATGTGAGAGAAGAACTTCCCACAGGAAAAGGGTGGGAGAGAGCAGCCAGATGTGGAAGACTTAAACAGCCCTTCTGCCCTTGGAAAAGAAGGAGTATAAATATATACTGACACGTTTTTAAGTTCAGCTCTGCCTAGCGTGGTGGGAAGGAAGTTGTCTGAATCATCCAGTCCCGGTTATACCACTGGGGAAACCATAATGTCAGCACACTCTGCTCCATCTCTGCACAGCAACAGCATTCATTAATTACTGAAATATTCCCAGAGAAAAATGATGTTTACAGCTAGGGCTTGTAATTAACTACAGAGATGCCACAGACTCCATGACTAGGTACATTGCGTATGTCTTTGCTCATCTGTGTTTGCACATGTATGCTTTGTATATAAGTAGACATTATACACATACGTACTCTCAAGCTGATTAGAAGAACATGTTTGCAGCTACTTTTAGATGAGACAAAGCTAAATTTTTAAGTGATAAGAAAGAATGCAACTTGGTTTGGGTACTGCACATAATTTCCCTTCGTATTTTATAACGTTTGCTCTTCTTTTCTTCAAAGAAAAATCTCACCTAGATAACTTCCTGCAATTGCCGCTAGATTTTACTTTTGGCCTTTCTGTTCACTTCCTTTTCTGAACAGTCATAGCAGGCACCAACAAAATGGTTGAATTGTTCTACTCATGTGGTTACTATTTATCAGCAAGAGGTGACATGATCGTTGAAAATGTATCCTGAAAAATTCTTTGAATCTATCAGAGGAAAGCTGGTTGTAATCTTGGGTATTATTCATATGATGAATTTGTATGCACCACCTTTCTTCACACTGCTATTCATTTTCTGAAATAAAAGTATGACTCATACACTATTATTCTCTTCTTTTGATACCTAGAATGTGGTGAGCTTAACTAAGCAACAAGTGATGGAAGACTTAAATTTTCTCACGGCATTAATACTTGTACTTTATTCCCTTTAACCACCCACATGTCCAACTGTTATCCTTCAGAATGAGGGAAGCCGGTGCCATTCTTTATTCTGAGGGGAATCTGTCTTTAGTCAATACTTACTAAATTCATTACTCAATATGAGAGACTGCTGAGAAACTGGAGGAGCTGTATCTTCTCCTAGGCATAAATCTGGTAGCTCTGGTGAACTCCTGAGTTTCTACTGGCCTCTGAAACAAATATGAGACCTGAGACTCTAGGGAGAACTCGGGGAGCTTGTTTTAACCAAATAAGCTGATTTGAGTAAAATGTTTTGCTGGATACAAACTGTGATTGGAAGAAGTTCATTTGAGTTCAGAGTTGCAAGCACTGAAAAGGTAGAGGACGTGATTCTGGTAATGTTATAAGACTTTTTTTGTTGCTTATGTTGTACTAATGTTAAAGGTAACGTGTCTAGTCATTCAAAGAGCAGAGGGAAAGGCTTAATTTGGAACATTTCCTATCTGCAGCAGTACAAACAGATGCACATTCTTTAATGATGCGTTTTCATATTTGTAAGGACCTCCGTAGAACTCAGGGGACAAATGTGTCCCTCAGAGCTGATTCACAACTGTAGCCACTTATGCAGGAGCAATAAATACTCTATAGGGGAGAAAACATTGAATCTTGGCTTTTGATGTGAATATGGGAAAACCTCCATAGCGCTACAGCCACAAAAGCTGAGATTGTTAACTTTTTCAACACTAACTTTCTAATCTTCCAAATTAAGTTTGCTTGGCTTAGTACATTAATTACTTGCAATATTTTATATGACTCTTCTTGCACATAGTAATCCAATCACTGTTTTAGGCCTCTTAATTGGTTAGTGAACTATACTTGCACAGAAATGCAAAAATATATGTATATTTGCGTTATGCATTTGTGTATATCTAAGTTTTTGTTATAATTTCTTATTCTTTGTCTGTTCTTTGCATTTGTTAAAGTACTGATACAAAAGACACACTACAGTAAGCATACTAAATACATGGATACTGCAAAGAGAAATGTAGTCAAAGAGACTCCAGAGAGCTGACAGCTGTCAGAGGAAGATGGCCCTCATCAAATGCTGCCTTATGATTTGTATACACTGTACTTCAATCTGCAGTGTAAAGACTCTCCAATGAGAGTTTTTATCCTGGCAAATTGAAGTCTGATGGGAGATATGATTGCAGCATATATTTCAAAGGGTAAATTTTGCGGACAGAAAGGAACTGTTTAGATTGGCGAAAGATGTTGGCACAAGAAGTCCATGAATTGGGCCATTTTGGCTGGGGCATATGAGTCAGTATCTAATTCTTTGTCGAAGGACTGTGGAGGGGAGAAATAAAGTCACTGGTATCAAAATAGAGCGAGCTGAATTTATGAAGAAAATCATATGGAGTAGCTCACAATAGCTGGGGTTTAAACATGACGATCCAAAAGGTCCTCTTTAGTCCTTTGTCTTTCTGAAAGGGTGAATAAATTTTTAATTACTAAAGTATTTTTGGAGACCACTGTCTATGTTTGTAACATTGCCAGGGAAACATTAGGACTGAGCACAAGGATTTAGAGACAATTTGTGTTTTTCTTTATTTACGTATGATTTTTATAAGAATGAGCACATATGGATTGGATTTATTTCCCAATAGAAAGAGTGCAAGAAAAAAAGATTGTGTTAGTACTGACTGAAGAGGCAAGACATCCAACACAGAACAGAACTAAACTAGTTATAACAACACTGCAGCTACTGGGATCAGTAGCTTGGCTCTAAACGCTATTTAAGACATAGAACTTAGCACCCTTGCAAGTGACTGTTAGACACTGGCTGTATTAGTCTAAAAACAATTATTTGCAGTGTAATTTGATTCATCACTGCTCGTGGTCAAAACTAATACAGAGCATGACCTATTAATCTTGGTATTGAAGGCCTTCCAATCCCAAGATTTGTGATACCCAGTTTGCTTAAGCATAGGTTTCTAGAGCTAAAGCAATGACAATAGCTAAGGTGCAGTTTGTAGTCATGCAACTATTGTGCTACCCCTAGTAAATGTCTGCAGATGTACAGGCCAGAAATAGTACAACTCTTTTCCTGTAGTTTAAGACATATTCTTTTCCTAAGGAATTCTGAATTTATGCAGCCTTCACAAAACTCAGATACTTCAGGCTACATGATGCAACACAACAACTCTCTGCAATCCCATTCATATAAGCAGCTTTTCAGTCACTGGAGTACAAAAGCTCTGCGGTGTTCCTCTAGAAGAGTATTTCAGAACCTCACTGCTCTGATGTTTGGAGATATTCCTCTTTCATCCCCAGGTGAATCCTCAGACAATTACTAATTCTAGTTTTTCGGGGGGGTTGTGGGTTTTTTTGAGTGCCAACACTATACTCTAGTTTGAGTAACTTTCTCCCTCTCTTTCCTTTTCAAATAGTATTGCAGGAAATAAGCATATCCTCTCTCCACTTTCATTTTTCCAGGCTCAATAAGTGATGAACTTCCAGTATTCTCTTTCATCACATCCCTGATCAAGCTAGTAGCCTTTTCTTACACCCATTCAAGGTTAGTTCCTATTTCTTGAATATGGATGAACAAAACTGTAGACTGTTTCATGCAGGAGATCACAAGGGCCTAGTACAGGGCATTAATACTTTGTGGATTTTTACAGGGAATTCAAAACAGTTTCAAGAAGTTGACTTACTAATTTTACATGCAATTTCAGATTTGCAGAAGATTTCTCATATATTGTAAACTGCTGGCTCATGGAAGTATGAAAAATGAAGGGTAATTAAATCTTTGGCTTTTATTCAAGTAAGAAGATTTAAAGACAAGGGGATAATTGAAGCCTGGATTCAGACAAGACTGCTTAAAAGAAGAAATTGTGTTAGTGCTAAAATAATGGAAGAAGAGTTCAAACTGTTAATACTGAACCTTCAATACAACAGAACTTCAGAAATTTGATAGGAAAACATTACAGAAAGTCTGAATAGTGGCAAGTGAAATAGAAACAGAATTGTGTAGTGGAGCCATTAAGTTTTAATGCTGGCACTACCCAAGTGAAAGAGAAACTAGCTGAAGTAGAGAGAAAGACAATGTGTATTGCTTGGTTATTACGGTTGAAAGAGTGCTCAGTCATGGTGAGGAAAGAGAGGTAGGAAATACAGGCAGTGGTGTGATCTATATCTACACATCCCTGATGGTACCTGAAGTAAGGGCTGGTTAGTTTTTGACTCCTTAAGGTTGTGTTTACCTACGTTAAGCACTACTAAATAGTCGAACTGCAAATCCTGAATACTCTGGGATTATAGCTCTGGGAAAAGGTGTACCTCAGGTATGGAGAATCTGAAAAGCCACTGGTCCTATGAGGACTAGTACTCTCAGAAATGGATTATAGGAAAAAGAGCCCACACCCAGGAAATTTGTGAGAGGATGGGGAGAGGGGGGAACAAATGAAAAAAAAATAAAATAAGATCACATCTGACTGAGCCAGAGGAATATGTGGATGCTAATGGAACTCAGGCTGCAGAAATACAATGAGTACCCAGCCAAATGCCCTCAGGGTTGTTCGACAATCACTAGTGTTTAAGAAATAAACTAGAATACTGTAAAAGTTCATTAACATTTATAGAAATCACCACAAATGTGCAATTTGACATGAAAGTAACATTGATAGCTATGTATTAAAAAGACATAAACTGAGATTTCTTCATGGTTCTCTCACAACACAAAGAATAATTCTTCTTCAGATTGTACATTTATAACCTTGGCCATCCAGTGTGATGCTTCTGTATTCCTGCTGTCATCCCACAGTGATAGGATTTCAGGAGGTCAAATGGTAGAGGAGACATTTTTGTGGCTGTATTTCTTCTAGTAACTTCTTGCCAAAAGATAGGAAATTAGATTTTGAACTCTCCCAGGTTCAGGAATGTACTGAACAGGTAATTTCCAAACACTTACTCTTAGTGGTAGTCAACAACCTGTCCCATGCAAACTATCTGTAACTTCTAACATTGAAATGTATAAATTTGAATTTGAATATTCCATCTCAGTGAAAAGAAGACATTATGTCAGCCCCAAAAGTATTTGCATCCAAGAATTTGGTAGTTTCCTTGCAAAGTGCCAGCTGTTTTCTCCATTTCTCCCATTACTAGATCAGTGCTTTCTCCTCTTCTGACACTTGGATAACAGCCAACTCTCTGGGTGTCAATTTGCAGTAAGCCTTTAAGTTCACAGTAGCTGATAATCTATCATTGTATTTCTGTTAGAAGTTCCTGCTCTGTGAAAATGGAGTTTGACTTTTCCTGCTTTGAAAACATTTATAACATCTCTTGTGTGCAGATTCTCTGCTCTCTGTACTCACATTGCAGCTTGTGGTTCAGGTGAAGCTCTCACTCTATGCAGCAGACAAAACTTATGGGAACCAAATGATCTTTCATAACTCTACCATTCTCTCTCTCTTTCTCCCTTCCTCCTTCTCCACACCCCACATCCCCTCACCCTCTCCCGCCATTTCCACATTCACTGCCTTGAGATGTTGGTGAGGAAAGCTGACTGCCTTTGAAAATCAGTCCAGGCACAGTTGCTGCCCATTACACTTTTTATAACTCTAGCTTTGTGGGAAAAATCTACCATCAGAGTACACAGAAATTTGCCAAAAAATCAAGAATGCTAAAAAATAGAATAGAATAAAAAAGCTAACAAAATTTTACTTTCTGTATTGCTAGGCACACTTCCAACACATCAGTCTATTCAGTGTGGACTTTCCCATGCCCAGTATAGAAGCCAGAAGTGTTGCTGCACATGAATAGTTAGCCTCTACAAGCTGTGTCAATCTTCTTGTCCACAGGGACTGATGCTCACATATGGGGATGGGGGTGGATCTGGCAGTGCAATGTGGGAGCCAGCTTCTCTCAAGTGGTGAAGGTCATCAAAAAGTGGCTCGGACTGTCACTGTCACTCCAGCTTGCAAGGGTAACTTCCCACTGAATCTGATGTGAGTCTTGCCTAGCCTATTATCAGAATACTGTCATGGCAGTGTGATTTAGCAATCTGTCATGAGATGTGAATGGATGTTATTCCTCTTTTAAGCCACAGGGGACAGACAGTACACGGAACATTCACATTGTACAACTATAGGCTTCTAACTTAACTACTCTTCCTCTTCTGTCTCCTCCAGAGCATCAGTTAGACCAGCCACGTAACTTAGAATGGATCCCTCCAGCCTGAAGTAAGTCCTTGTGGAGCTTTCCAACTTGGTCCCTTAAAATCGTGGGCCTAAAGTGGGGTTGTGTGAAGTGTGTCATGGGATGATGTTTTTTCCTTCCATTTTGGAAAGGAGAGAGCATTGTAGAATGACAACAAAATCAAAAAAGTTTTGACTGCTGACCTCTCCACCCCCATGTCATAAAGATACAAAAAGAAGTTCACTGTTGTTCTGACTCATAATATACAAAGACTAAAGATTGTGGTTCAGTCACTGAGTGTTTGCCGGAAGAGGTACTAGGTAAAACCTGCTACTAAAAAGGTCTTAAAGATTTTACTTATCATAATACTGAAGCTGCCAACTCAGAAATTGTCTTTCATTGAATAGATGTACTAACTACAAACTTATTCAAAGAGAATAAAAAGTGCCTTTTATTCAGGTGTCAATTTTGTAAGGTGCTGCATGCCTTTCGGAAAGTGCTGATGCACTTTAGTCCTCCCATTTAAAACCCCCTGAGTCTGAGTTCACTGTGTTGCAGAATTAGACTCTTAATCAAGAAATAACATCTTCCATTAAAAAGGAAAGAGTAGTTTAGGGTGAAGGAGGGTGTGGGATTGTTCAGAGAAGCAATGACTTGCAAACCTCCTTACATGATATATCATCCAGCAACAATAACAGAACCATATTCTTAACACTACTTAACATACTGTTTTATTTTTTATTTTTTTTTAAATACAGCTTGGAAGAGACTTTAATATACTCCCTCCTAACAATATTCCAATGCACTTGTTATTACTTCTTCTGCTGAGTAGCTGCTTTTGTCCCGTGCTCATTCACACCCTCCAAATAAGGCTAATTTTAACAAGATATTTTTAAAAAGAGGTCTCAGACTTGCCACTATTTAGTTCTATGCCAGAGGTTACATCCAAGAGAAGAAAAGATGGCAGAAAGTATCTGAAAAACTGCTGTTTTTTTACCAGCTTTCTCTTTTCAAAATACAGGAATGTCTCAAGTCGTACAGATCCGGAAAGTCACGCGGAGAAAAAGCAGCTACTTCACACACCAGTGCCAGTAAGAGCAAGCACGTGAGAACTCCTGTGCCTTAAACTCACTTCGTATATGCAACATGGCTTTCAGAGTACTAGATAATGCATTTTACAAAATGGGGAAACAAAATACAGTTTTGTTATTCTTTTGATATACTAACTGTTTATCTCTGTGTTGTCCATCCTTTGAGTGATGCGACAGCTGTAAATTCTCAGGGGAAACTACCATAATGAGTGCCAGGCTCCAACAAATATCTCACATTAAAATCCATCAAAAAAACTGTAAGCAGAAATCTGGACTTAATTAAATGTTGTGAAATCAGCTTCGTGGATGGAATCTTGGACCTGTTCAACTCAGTGGGAGTTTTGTAAGGGGAGGGTGTACTTCCATTGTCTTTATAGCATTTAAAATACCTGCTCCAAGATCTACTGTTACCAAGGTGATGTAAAATCTTAGTATGCTTGTAAGAGAACTATGGATGAAATTATGAGAAGCACTCTGCAATAATCATGTTACGCTCTGGAGCAGAAAAAATGTCTGTCTCCTTGCTTGCTTTTGCTCAAACCTGTGGAACAACATGATTTGGTATGTCGACTTTCTACATTAATTTTTGAAGCAGGCAGTTCTCGGTCAGTACAATTTATATATATCTAGGTGGTCATTTTATTGCTGAACAATGCTGCTTCAGGGTACTTTTTTTTTCTATAGACTTCTAGCACTTGTGCCTTCGCTGCCATGATAGCAGTGCATCTTATTAGTTTTTTGCAACTTGACTCCTCTATTTGTTTGGTGAAGAGGGGAGCTATCAAACTTTTCAAGTATAGAGGGTTACTGGCTCAGAAATCAGTTAATCCTGTAACTTGTTTCTAGTTAATAATAAAAGCCATTTAGGAAAAGAAAAATCTGAGTGCACAACTTCTGACTACCTGTTAAGTTTTCCAGATGACAGAGAGAATTTCTAATCCCTTCGATATGCATCAAAAAAAGCAGAGAGCAGAGAAGAATTTGGCACCCACCAGTGAGCTTTTCAAAGGTCTGAAAAAAATCCGACTTTCTGCTGTTTAATTTACTTCGCAATTTACTTTCTTGTGCTAATAGCAATTTATTGGCTCATATGGCAAATAGAATCAATTGATGAATTGTTAATGCAATGAATGCTGGAAAAATGAGTTTGTGATAAAAGTCATTGTAAATCATGAATATTTCCTTTTATAGAAATGATGGGGCATAGGGTTTGTTATGTTTTATGCCTACAATTACTGCCATATCAAAATCTAACCAAGGTCAGTGTTGCGAGGGAGAACCACATGTGATTTAACAACTGGAAAATTACACAAGGTTCTAAATTACACAGACCTTGGATTTCTACTCTACTAAATCCACATTACATATTTGTATTTAAGTAAGTCCTTAAGGACCTTGACTGATTTTTTTTTTTCACTGTGAAGCATACTGTTGCAATATATTTGCCAATATCAAATATGGAAAGAGATTCAGACAATAGAAATGAAGACTCTATGTATTTTCATTTAGGCATTTGCTGATTATATCTTCTGCTTATCTTTCCTATCAGTTATGAAAATTGATGTTTTGATGGTCATATTAAAATGGTCAAAAAAAAGTCACAATGACATATTATCCTTCACAGTAAAAATATACTTGGGTGTTAATAAGTGATAACAGCGAAAATATCATGTCTTCCCCAAAAGTGTGTTTTCTGCAGTTTAATCATCTCAAATAAGACTCAGGCAAATCAATGGAGGGGCCTCTTATTTTTCTAAATTCATCAATTTTTTTTTTACTAAGTTCACTTCTGAAGAGAGACCTTTAGAATCTCTCAAGTTTTGCTTCAAATAAATATTTAACCATAGAGTATCTGCAGCTTTTTTTCTAAAAGTATGTTTTCTGATGTTTATGGCTCTTTTAAATTCCATGTTCCAGGAATACGTCTTGTCTCTGTGTTTCTCTCCTTTAGTTCACTTTTCTTTTATCCATTTCTGCATTACACTGAGGAGAGAAATAAAAGCCAAACAAAATAACTATACTTTCCACAAATACAGAATTAAGGATGAAAATTTTAAAAGTCACTGGAATTTGAAAGAAATTAATTAGCTCCGTTTCTTTGGGAAATATGCCAATAAAGGGCTTGCCCAACAAAAAGTAGATACTTTGCCAAGAAAAGAACATCAGAAGTCAAAACATCTAAGAGAGACAGATATCTGGAATGCCAGTATTTTCTTGCATGATTTTTCAAATACTTGCTGAACTTTCCCTCTTGCAAAATACAACAGTAAAATTAATAAATAATTAAATTAAATGTAAATATTGTCAAAGATCATAGAGATTATAATACAGAAACTATGATTGTACACTTGGAGATTTAGAGAAATTGTTCTCTCAAATTGATTTTTCGTGTGACAATGTGTAATGAACACTACAGACAGACATTTCTGAAGCTCAACAAGGAAGGGAATCCTGTTCCTTGAACATCATTCCACTAATCTACTTCTGCCTTGTCAATTTGGCAATTTGTTTTGCTCTTTCTTCCTTCCTCTTCCTCTACCCATCAGATGTAGGCAGAAACAGTGGAGCTAGATTCACCTCAGACTTACTCTGGGTCTGCTGGAAAAGTTTTGTAGTGGAGAACTCCTTGACATTGAAGAAACATGTATTGCCAAGTGCTATTCTCTTCCCCTCTGAAACAATCCCAACATTTTCCCAGAGCATTCTATTCTCAGAAAACCCCTGAGATGCCTACATTCTTCATGAGAACCACCAAACAGTATGCTAAAAAAACTTAAGTTCTGCATGCCAGAGAGCAGCCAGTTCAAGATTTGGCCCTTATCTTCACTGTGCTGTTCAATCCTAACAAGAAAGAAGATGCTTATAAAACACAGAAGAGTGACCCAGGGTCTAGAAAAAAACCTCACATAGTTACTGGTCTTTGTTAGGAAAGGGCTGAAGATATTGCTGACATGAGGCGGCCAAGCAGCTTTCTATGTTTTGGGTACGTCAGGCTCACCAAGGGTTTCTGATTCACACAGAAGAAGACAAAGGCAGGTGAGGAACCATAGCAGGTATCCTGAAGCAGCTTGTCAAAAACGTCCACAGCACAAGAAACTGTAATGCTGTATCCGCAATAAGGAAGACATCACATAAAAGTGTTTATCACCTGATCTTCACTGAGGGTCCACGCTGACAACTCTGGCCCATCTGGGATGTCTTCCACTTTGAAGGTCTATCACAGCAGCTGTATCATTAGCCTCTTCCCTAGCCTCTGTCCACGAAACATCGCAAAAGACAGAAAGGGGAAGAGATATACACCCTTACTGGGCAGGTCATGAATATCTCCATCAGGTTCCAGGATTAAGCTCTTCTATATACATCATGTTGACACAGGAGAACAGTAATCTTTAATGACAGTTTCCTGTGCTTTATGGAGCGCTGCCAGCCTGGCTTTGTGGCAACTATGGATGGAGTTTATAGTCACACTGATAATTTCCTTATGAGAAATGGTCCATACAGTCATGCACATGTCTGCCCTGCCCTGATTGTGTGCTTCCCCCTGCCAAAGTGACACTGCACCTTGGCGTTATGGAAAAGAAGCTTTGCATAAATGGAAAAAAATCCCCACACCAGTTACAACTGGAAGGAATGCCCTGTATGCTGCTTATGAGTAAAAACACAGTGAAGTAGCATTTGCCACAGCTCTCCTTCTCAGTTGTGCTTTCACTAACATTTCCTGATTTCACTGGGGGCCCAATTCAGGTATATCTTCCCCCATAGTCCTACAAGCAAGGGAAGCATTTGCCTGCAGTTCAGTCACACTGGCAAGCTCCTCAGTGCAAAGCTGGATCACTCAAAGACTGTCAGAGTTCTTCTATTGTTCAGCAGAGAAAAGATTGAGCCTTTTGTGTAGCTTCTAGCCGCTGCATGACGGCTGTTCAGTTGCTGTTTGGCATGGTAGGGATGACATCATCCAGATAGCACCCTGTATAGATTTACAACCTGGAATGAAAGAGTGAGCAGGTCCTATGAAAGCAGACCATCTTCCTTAGGGAAATGGTCCATCTCTACCAGCGTGTACACTGATGGAATGAAAATTTAATCGTAATAACTCATGGTGAAGATTCACAAAGAAGCCGAAGAGAAGGAGACATGGTAAGACATCAAGACCATTGTGGAGGAGATTCATCAGTTTCATGACCCTGCAGGTTAAAGCACAGCAGGTTCAATTTCTTAACCTGGTCTCATGTTAGCCACCTTCCTTGGGCAGCCATCAGATCCTTCAGGCCCTCAGGAGTCTAGAGACAGCTTTACTACAAGCTTTGCTTACAACCCCACCTCAGCCAGGGTGTAGGCAATGCCAGAGCATGCACTCCACAGCCCATATTGAGTGAAGAACAGCTGTTTGGAAGCCACATAGGATGTAACACTCAGTTAAATCCTTTTGAAAAGAAAGTTTCTGTTTTCCTTTTATTGTTCATTGGGCACATAGACCTTTGTTTATTTTACTGGACTAGTTTGGTTCCATCTTTCTTTAATTCTGCTGACTACAAGAGTATTTAATATGGTATTACATTCCTAACAATGCTTACTGGCCGTGTTAGCTGAGGTAACGCTATGCAAGTACAAGACATGGTAAAGTTTTATTTTGTGATTAGGTTCTGCAGTACTGTCTTACACCATGGAGGGTATAAGGACATTTACCCTGCCTGTTCCTGCACTAAGATTCAGCTGTGGGCAGCCCCTTGGGAAGGGATGCAATAGCCGTTGAGCTAGTAGGGTGTGAATGGTTCTCCTGAGACTTGTACAAATGTAGATCAGCATTAGAGGTATGAGCTGGAAAGTGACAACTCGCTCAGTTCAGTGGTTCGTATTGTGGCATGGAGCAAAAATACAGTGTAAACACACGTGTTACATGCTTGACTATAATTGTTTTTAGTTAACTGTTAACCTCAGAGCGGACGGTTATGTACAATGACATCTGTAACTGTCTGCAGTTAATGGTACATCTCATCTCACATGTATTTTTTTCTAGACATTGCATCCTTTCCACTCAGATGTGGACCTTTCAACCCTGGTAATTCATGCACCCCGACTGTGACCAGTGAGCAAAAGTATGTTGGAAAAATATCCTGGACATTCCACTCTGGGAACAGATTACGTCAGCACTGTCTTCTCATGCATAACCCATGAAAATAATTGTCAGAGATCAAAACCACAAATCTAATACTACACAGGGTGAGAAGCTTTCAGGAGTTAAAGACATCTCCTGAGCCTCAGAGCTTTCAGCCCAGGAAAGCCAGAAGCAGTTCAAACTTTCTTCAGAACCTACCCCAGAATTTACTTTTTTCTGCAAACCCAACTAGCAGTAATGGAACCTAAAAAAACAGTGACTGGGTAAAAGTGAAACAAAGTGAACTCAACTATAAAACTGGACAAATTCTGGAAAAGCAGAGGTGAATTCAATCATAATACCCTTTTAGTCTGGACATTGATGTTTCTATGACCTTTGCTTAATCTGCTATTTCTCAAAACCTAAATTGCTTGTCAGTAAAGATTATTGCATAATCTGAACCTCCTTTTCACAGAAGGTTAGTAAGTGAGACTTCACTGACAACTTTCACAATGTCAGCTTATCTCCTTAATACTACAGTAGGTAAAGGGCTGAGGCAATCCCTTGAAATTCAGAAGAATTTCAAAAGGCATGAGTCAGCCAAAAGTGATTCTGGTCACTTATCGTGATGGTGGCTTGTCAGTAAGATAGTAGGAATTGGATTTGAGTTTTTCTACATATAAGTTTTTATTATGTATGTTTGGGAAATAAATGCCTTTTTTTTTCTTTTTGTTTCCCTACATATAACATTGGAGCTTCTGTAAAACTTGGAGAATAATTGGAAGTAATATACTGCCATCGCAAACTCATGAATAAATCTCATAACCTGAAAAGGCCACATTTGCTTCACTGAATTATGATCATCATAGGTCAATAGGGAGTTTCAAGATAAACTAACTCTTGAGTATTTTAAACATAGATTTAGCTAATTCTTATACAAAGACCATGGGATACATTTCCTCTGTTATTCACTTTTTCTTTCTTTGTTCTTTTTTTCCCTAAAGCCAATGATACCGCATTCATTTCTTTTTCTTCATGTTGGGAAAAATGCGCTAGGCAGACCAGTAGTACAGTCCCATAAGTTAAGAAAATTTTCTTTGTGAAAATGGTGGAAGCTGCCTTGCTATCATGATTTTATTTTCCATTGAATGATACTGTCTCCGACTACACAAAGTTGTGCTCTGCTTTGAACTCACTAGTCTTATTTTCTTCTCCTAAATTGCTGCTGAGCCTGTGATTGAATGTCTCAATGGAAAGAGTCTGAGAAAGTAAAAATACATATTTAAAATTTCTTTTTAATATCAGTTAAGGCAATATTTCCTGTTTAAGATTCTGGATGAAACATTGTAATGTTAGTCAGAGTACCACAAATACTACAATTTGGAGGATTCCTACATGACCCTCCAGGAGCTGGGACAGCTTCCTAATATTTTTGTCAAAGAAAATTCAATTACTGACTGTCACTCATATCTGATAACTTACTCTGTAGTAAAGCTACTTGCAAAATATCCGATTCCCATATTTAATTGGAAGAATCACATTTTTCTGCTAGATTTTAATGAAAAATAATTTCTTTAAAAATCAGTAAATCCTAAGTTTCTCTACATAGCCGGAGATTTAATTTAGGAGCAGTTAAAATTTAGATGGCAAAAGAGTATGAATAGAAATATCTATATATGTGGATTTGCAGAATGAGGTAAATGTCTAAGCCTTATTTAGACTACTTCAAGTGTTTATGATCTTTGAATCATCTTGTGGAAGAGTCTGTTTCTCTACTGGCTACACTGAGAAGTATTTCTCCATTTTCCCCCTACAATCCCTGTTGTAATAACTGAGCCCTTCCTTTAACTGCTATACTTTCCTTTTACTGCTATATGTGGTATGACATAAACCAGCTCAAGTATATCCCAACACTGTATTCTCAAGTTGTTCGTCTTAACATGCTTTGTTCTGAAAAAATGCAGCATTTTCAGATGCTAGTTGGATTAACTATTTCAGTCTTGTTGGATTAACTATTCCAATCTTGTTGAAATGCTTTCATTTAACAGACAGTTATCACTTTGCCAAAATCTTACCAGTTTCCTCAGCTGGGAGAATCCTCATGTGAGTAACTGGGCATATATTCCAAGTCATTCTAGAACCGTATCTGTTTCATTTCTCTACTATACATCTCAGGTCAGTTATCATACATGGCCAGACATCATGTATCATGTATGATGTATCATATATCTTATATCTTATCCGTTTGTCTGTCTGCAGAATAGGATCAAAACCATTCAAATTCCCAGAGATCTGCTGGTTTTCTGCATCAATTTCCTGCGTAAATTTGCTTTTATAGCAAGACAACGATGTTTTATAACAAGGCAAAATCAAAGATTGCTTTGAGTAATTCTTGAAGGAAGTGTTAAAAGGTCAAACCTGGTAACAGTTAGCTGAGTTAAACAATAAAGTGAAAGATGCTCCCTGCATCCTTTACCTTGTCACATGCAGCTCCTGCTGGATTAACTGGGGGAGAAGTTTGTGTGTCCAAGTGCATTTGCCACGACAAACTTGCGTGTTCCTTGAAAAAGTTCAAAAGTTATGAAACAAATATAAATAGACCCACTGTTTCTGAATCCAGGGTACTGATTATCCCAGGTGTAAACACTCTCAAGACACTTACAAATTGTCCATGTGCATTTGCATGTTTGGCTGCTACCTGGAATGGCAATCATCAACACTATCAGGCAAACAAAAATAACTGAAAAACAGACAGTCAAAGCAAAGCAGGGACTGCATCAAGTTCACTTGGCTTACAGACACCAAAACCTGATAAACACCAAATCAGAGCATAGACAGAGGGAGCTGCAGGTCTGGAAGCAGAGGAAAGAAGGAAAAACAAGCTAGTGCCCTGCCCTCCTGCACTGACAGCCATTCCACTCAGCCATACTGTGAGCCTACTACAAGTCCATACAGTGGTGTAGGGCCGGGGCATCTCTCCTCTGGGATCTTGGCACCAAAGAAAGTTCATCTGGAAAGAAGCTGTAGCACTGTAAAGCTACAGTGCCTCTTAATGTGGTTTTGTTTTGGAAAGAGGATGGCTAAAAATCTTCAAAAGGATTCTTTGTTTCTTTGGCAACATCCTAGTACTGTGGGTCTTCCTAGGATTCTTGTGCAATGAGATGTTAAAAAAGGGGAGAAGCTGGTCAGTAGTGGGTCCTACAGCTCCTGTACCAGACTTGTGCTAGGAAGTTCTGCCACTCCCATTGTCATTAGTGTCCAAAGTCCTTAAATAAACAAACATGAATTTGTGAGGTTTTGGAATTTGTGTTTCAAAAGGTTATCATAGTATCCTCCACTAGCATGTTCCTGAAGAACCAATCTTTATCATTTGACAAGTGGCATGAAAATCACTGACAAAAGGAAATAAGAAATTATAATTTTGTTACCTTGCAAAGGGGTTAAAACAGTAGAACATCAGTGTGAAAGTGGTGGAAGAAAATATTTTTTTTTAAACTACAAAGTGGATACACATAAATTAATTATATTATTATCATCATGTGCTGGTATTGTTAAACCATAATTACCAATTTACAAGTGATATCATTCCTTAGTGTAATGCTGGTATAAAACTATTATTTTCAAAACTGTACTAATGTATTGTACTTTATGGTAAGACCCAGTATTGTCTGCTTTTTTTTGTAATATAAAAAGTCTATTTTGCCATGGATCTTACTGGATATTTCTGTTAGAAGAAGACTGATAAAAAAATCAGTTGACTTTGATGTAATCCTGTTTGGCTTGGTTTTTTGTTTTCTACAAAAAAATGTACAAGGACCTGTATGCTGAATCACAGGAGAAAGCGTTCTTGCCCACAAACCACTTCTTGCCAGCACTGAGTCCAAATGCATTTCCTTGGTGAGATGCCAGTAAGGGTATTTTTTTCTCCATTCTTTATTCACAACTCCGGGGCTGCACTCAGATCAATACTGTCTGCCTTTAGCCCACAGTAACACGGGCTGACCACAACTTCCATGTCTTCATCCCACACTCCAGGCTCTTTAGGTGGACGATTCTGTCACATTGACTATAGTTGTCTCAGTAGCAAAGCTGTTATACCACCAATTTCAGGTTGATTTCTTCCCCTCATAGTACTATGTAATATATGTCTATAAATCTGAGTGACCATCTGTAAGCTATACTTGAAAATAATTAATACAAGTATATCGATTTATTTCTTGAGCTTTTATTGTACTAAAATGCAGACTACGGGAACTGTTAAACTAGTAAAATATAATTGTAAAACACAAATAAATCTATAAAACCTTTGATATCTAACATGATGATTCAAATCCAGGCCAGGTAGGTAGCAACAGAAGCAAAATGTCTGAGCATTCAGATGACTGCATTGAATATAAGTGAAACGTTTACATTATTGGAATTGAAATATGTGCTTTCAGGTTTTACTGGAGGAGGCTGAAAGCTGACTCTACTGCTTATGGATAATACATATAATACAATACAGAAAATAAATACGCTGGTATCATTCTATCCCTCAGCATCTGGCCTTCTTCATGTGACATTAATCAAGAACTTTTTTGTCAGTTGGAGCAGATAGGCCCAAACCTACCTAGGCAGGGTGATTAAATTTTCCTGCCCCTACATGTTAGTTGTCAGAGCAGTAGACTATGCAGTGTTATTTTTTGGTTTTATCCTCACCATACCTCTCATGTGGACAGAGAATCTTGTTTGTGGATTTGTTAAGACAGCGGTTTCCAAGATAATGAAATGCAAATGAAAAATGTTAGAGAATTTTTAGAAGGTTGTGCTTACTGCATCTTTCCATGACAATTGCAGTAGGCGTGACTTTTATCTAAACCCAAGTTCTAAAATCACCCATTAATTATCCTACCAGCCCAAGACAGGTCATAAACTCTGGCAGGGTGTTGAGCAACTGATTACTACACAAACAGTCTCCTCTGAGCAATGTCTCAGCTTTGCAGTTAGTGATGAATGTGAGGCAGAGATTAAGTGCATTCTCACTTAAGCCAGAAAGCCTTCTTGCCATCAACAGTAGGACCTGAACTTGGCTGTAATGAATCATAAGATGTACCAGAGAAATGTAAATATCTCTGGGGACTGAAAGGATAACCGTGCTTTCTTCCAACTTTACTTACTCACTGACGACAGCAAATGCCAAAAGGTGATAATGTATGCAGTGAATCGTATCAGCCAGAACTACAAACGAAACATTTAATGGTTGGTTAATTCTTAATTGATTCTGATAGATCTAACTTAAAACAGAGAGTAAAATATGCCATTGATCAAGAGTCATGTGAAGTCCACACTTTATGCAATTCATGCACTTTTATGGATGGTATCCAGTGAATTTTCAAACAGAAAATAGTATTTACAACCCTCATTTCATATCTGAGCAAACAGAATGAAACGGAATGATTAAAAAACCTCCAAGAAGAGAAGAGTTTTCATCCAGTTGATAGCGTCTCAGATTATGGTTATACAAGCCACTCCTGCTCACTAACAACAGTTGAACTATGAGAGAAAGGAGGGCAGAAATGGGCCAAAGCGGTGGAGGAAGGAAGCAGAATGGTCAAATCCAGGGATTACTTATATTAGACTCATGCTAATACAGCTTCTGTCTCCTCTAACTGAAGAGCTGGTGTACAACCTTGAGAAACTAACTAATCTAACCACTCTTTAGCAAGGAAGGAGCAGGATTGGAGAAACATTGGCAGGGCCAGAGGTGCTGCAGCTATACCCATTGGTTCCTTTCCCTTGGGGTAAAATGCATTCACATTTTTTGGTAACCCTAAGTTATTTTCAGCCAATGTTTTCTCTTTCACAAAGCATTTTAAGCTTGCTCTATTCTCTGCAGGTAGGAGCAGGATATGTAGGGAGTTTCTGCTTCTCCGGAGCAGAGCACTCTTGCCATAGTCTCTGTGTGGTTTGACAGGTCTCCACATATAATCCCTTGTTTCTAATCCCTTGATGAGGCTAGTCCCTATTTGTGAAGAATTGCTGAAACACATTGATCAATCTATATAGAACATCTGGGCATTTCACAATCCTCAAAGGCTATGGTGTATCTGAAATAATATTAGCACCTCTAGTCATTGGCACAATGGCATAAACAGTGAAAAGTTTCTCTTTTTGCTCAGAATATGTTAGTGACTCAAAGACAATTAGAGATACCTGGTCTTCATATTCATGCAGATAAGCTGGGAAAGCCAGCTCTGTAGCATTTCGTTTTGCTCCAAGAGGTAACACGTCTCTTGGATCAGGCAAGACAAAAGATGGGACAAGGAATTTCAGGCATAAGACAGAAAACTGTGTGTCACCAAAAAATCTCCCCTTCTGCAAATCTGAGGATGCAGCAAAACTGTAAATTACAGAAAAACAATGCTTGAGGTAAACCAAATTCAGTACTTCAATTTCAGCAAGTGCAGCTTTTGTCTTTGACACACTGTACATGCTGGGCCAGCAAACAGAAAGAAAAAAAAAATATGGGAAGGCGATCTCAAACAGAGCTCCCTTTCACGTTCTTATCTCTTCTGAAAGAAAGGACAGAGCCATGTCATTTTAGCTAAGCCAGCAAACCGCTGAAGAGCCACCTCCGGGCTGAGCCTTTCGGTGCCGGGGACCGCAAGCTGCCGCCGAGTAGCGGAGTCCCCGCGGGCTGCGGTGGACCGGGGCGAGCAGGCGCGGAGCGGAGCATCCCCGCCGGAGGAGCAGCATGGCAGCTGCCGGGGAGGTGGAGCCAGCCGCTGACCTGCCAGCATAGCAACACGGGCGCATTAGCTGCTTTGAATAAATCCTCCCCTTCTCTTTCCTACCTGCACCAAAAAACGCTATTTAATTTTTTTAAATATTATTTTTCTTTTTTTTTTCTTTTTTCTNTGCACCTTCCCGGCCGCCTTCTCCTTCAGGTGAAAGGCGGCTTTAACCGCAGCCCTGCGGGCGTGAGGCTGTGCACAGCCATCCTCTGCGTGCTTTGCAGCTGCCGAGGGGCTCTTTTTTTTCAGCTCGTTTGCTCTGAAATCCACCCAAATAGGCCGAACGGTGAACGCGCTGTTTTGCGATGTGGGCAGAGGATTTCTCGGGCGTTTTAACAGCATCTTGTTCAGTCTCTCCTGTTAACGCGGACACTGTCCATGAGCTGTCGGTATCCAACATGAGAGGTGTGTCATCTGCTTTTCAGATGCCTCTAGGTTGCTCCAGTGTTTCAGATCTAGCAATGAATTTGTTGAGATTTTGTAGGCCGACTTTTGGCCGGTGTAATCGGTTTTTTTCCTATGGCTTTCTAAGCATGAGGCCTGTATTTGTTAACACAACTGCCATCTTGCTCAAAAAAAGAACCTACAGTTTTGACACACAAAAATTTTACATCAAGAAAATTCATTAAAAATGAGCAGTATGTAGATGAGCAGAGCAATACGTTAATTTCAAGTGGAGGGAGGATATCTTTTCACATTTATTTATTTATTAACCCAAACCTCTGCGATTAAGAATTTATATTTAATTTGTGCCTGCTTGCTTATTATCAATATTTAGTACGATGACATGAAATTTGAGAGGAGGACCTCTTCCTACGTCATCTAGATTTTTCAGCCCTTAGATATTAAGCTGCAAATATATTAAGAAGATAGGCATTTATAACAACTGCTTTTCATTTCATGATCTATTATCTGCCTTTGTGGGAAGGACGAATATCAGAATAGTAAGAAGGTCTCCTACTGCAAGTAGAAAACAATCAGTGAAAGTTGTCTGAACAGATGTTTCTGTTAGCTGAAGGATGCTGAAAGCATGAATAGGGAAAATAGTGAAAGGAAATTAATAATGGTAGAAAAGAATCCTAAAAATAAATGGTTATATTTGCTGTGAATAGAAGGCCCAGGCAAGTCCCTGTTGCAAGCAATGGAAAATTATCTTAGCCTTTTCTACAAGCAAGTCCTTGAAATGTTGCTATATATATGTCAAACCCATTTCTGTATCAAACAGCTGTGAGAAGGTGCTGTACTGATGACTCAAAACACTGAAAATCTTAGTGCAAGGTGATTCTGCAGTCTTGGTTCCGGGCATTCCCTTACATTATGGCTATGCTAAAAGTTGTCTCTATAATATAATACAGCAGTTTAGGGGTCATGATTTACAGGTAGAGGTGATACAAAAATCCTTCAAAATTTCTTACATCAATGTAGAAAATACAGGACATTCAACATGAGTCAGTATGAAAATACTTCATCCCTCCAGTTACTTCTAAATACACTGACAAGTCAGAATTAATATCTTTGATTTGTTTGCTAGAAACCCCTCATCTTAAAATCAGCCACTAGAACAGTGTTGGGTTCTTTGGGGTTTTGTTTTTACTGAATCTGCTTGATAATTTGAAATTTAATGGTAAATTATTTCCAATGTCAGTAATGTAAAATACGTAAGAGAAAGCTGTGTGAATATAGAGATATTCTCAGTGTATCATGTGGTAGTCTCTGGCATCACATTTCCTTGACTCCATCCAATTTTGTCCTGAGCCAAATTTCATAAGCAACTGCCCTACTCTTTAAAGGTATTAATCTCAGAATAATGACACTTTCCTTGATTTGCAAACCCAGCCAAATGGAAAATCAAGAAAAATCCCATACTTAGAAAATTAATAAATTTAATGATATCTGAAAACAAAATTCCTGCCCCAAGCAAAAGCTTTTCCTTCAAAAGGCAGTAAAAAAGGTCTGTATCACGTGATGTCTATTAGGACTTGACAATTGGGTTTTTTAAATTTTAATTTAAATATAACTGTAGTGAATAATGGTTCAAAAACACTAAAATAAATCTAATATAACGTAACTGACACAAAAAAGCAGAAAGAAATTCCATACCAGTCAGACCAGTTGTTCATTTAGGTCAGTACTCTGTTTGGCGGTGGCAGGAGAGAATGTAAACCTGGCCACTTTCTGCACCCTCTCAGCATCCACAGTTGTATTAGGGTCCAACCCTTCCTAGTTTGATTAGTGTCCGTTTATAGACCTCTGTGTGTGAGTTTGCGAAAGCTCCTTTGAAATGTGGTGGCACTCTCTGCCTCCACAGCCCACACAGGAGCAAATTCCAGAAGATCGTGGCTGTACAAAATTGTTACTCTCTTCTATCTGTTAAAAAATTCTTAGTAGTTTCATGCCATACCCCTTGCTTCTAGCTTGCGGATTCAATGAGTAACAGTTCCATGTTCACCTTAGCCATGGCTTCACCATAAATCTTGATTACAACCCACCAGATTTTGATAATTTCAGAGAAATGTCAACAATGCCCTCAGGACTGCTTTCCTGTGTGGTAACTCTCCGTTCTGAGTCTATGGTTGTGTAGATATGGTTTAAGTTATTTTTCCTATAGGTATCATTTTATGTCTACCTGTGTTAAAGCTCATCTGTGACTGTTTTGCCCACACACTCTGTTTTGCAAGGCTCTTCTGCAGTTTTTGTGCCACAGATAAATCATTTGGCTATCTAAGACAGTTTATGATCATCCACAGACTTTAAGATTTCACTGTTTTCTCTGTTCTTCAGGTCACTAATAAAGTTGAATAAAACCAGCCCCAGCACCAGACTTCATAGGACTTCACTGTTGACTCTTCTCCAACCTGAAAAAAAAGACCATTAAGCCCTAGTCTTTGCTTCCTGACCTTTAATCAGCTTTGCCTGTAAACGGACCCTTCCTCCAGTACCATGGCAACTTAGTTTGTTTAAGAACCTTTGATTGTCAAAAGCTTTTTTGAAATTCCAAATATATTATGTCCTCTGGGTCACCTTTACGCACGTCCTTTGTGGCAGCATACATACATATGTATGCAGTGATGATGTTTGCACAAAGTAAGTATCCTGTATGTGAAGGCTGTAATTTGAGTGCTAACAGTCACTCATTGCTAAATAGAACTATATATAACTCCAATAATCTTTTAGAAATTAAAAATTAGTAAACCCACTGTCTGCCGTGAGTATGGATTGAACAGTGAGATAGGTTAGGGTAACTGCCAAAACCCAAAATATGACAAATTGCTTATAAGTCATAAAAATATGAACAAGCAATATACTTCTGCATGACCAGTAGCACATCTTGTTAACATGTCTGGCCATGGACAGGTTGACAGATAGAGAGCTCTGAAGATATGTTGCTTCATAGGGGGACTTCACGCACTGTCACTAATCAGTTACTTTAATTACCACTGTACGTATCATTTGTCTTTGTATATTGGCAGCTGTCCTCCCAAATGCCATTCTTATAATAAAAAATACATCAGATTTATCCCTCATGTAACAGCTGTTTTCAGTGGAGTTAATCCAAAAATTAATTTGGCTCACTATCTCTTGTTCACACAGTACTCGGGATGACTTAGGTTGCTCTAGTGCTTTTATTTTTGTGATGCTGTGGTAAGATATTTCCTTTCAATGATCCCTTTCTCAGGAAGAATTTAAGATATGCTCCGTTTCTCTTGATAATGACAAAGCTTTTTGCCAGATGTACCACTTTCCAAAACAAATTTCCAGCATGTGTAGATGAGTGTTGTTTCCTTTTGTTTTCAGTCTATTTTCCTTTCCATAGTTCTTCATTTTCATTCGAAAGTCTTTAGAATACAAGTCATTTTTTCCCAATGTCTCCATCAGGAAGCCTGTATCATTTACATCCACTTTATATATGACACATGTAAATGGAAAAAAAATGAAGTCAGCAAGCCTAATCTTTATTCTCCAACTGTATCCGCTGTACTGCTGGATCTCCACCTTTTTTTAGGCTAAGCTGTCTATCCAGTAGATGGCTGGGGATCAGTGAATTGTCCTTCCTCAGGTCAGCAGTGAAATTGGAGACTTACAGGTTGCTGAGGTCTGCAGTCCTATGTTCATTCTGCAGTCTGGAGACCTAACAATAGCCAGCTCTTGTTTCCTGGCTCCACAGTCCGCAACAAACCAGCACATCTCAAAAACCCAGGAGACTTGCATTTGGCTGTAAATTTGAGAACTTTGGCTCACTCTGTGAAGCCAGGAGCCTTGAAACTCAGATAATTCCAGCTTGTTCACTATTAGGATACTAATGTAGTCTCCATGCGGTAGAGCTGAAGCTTTTCCCCACACCCCGTCCCTCAAAATTATCTTTTTTAGAGCTTGGAGTTGGAATTCTCGCTTCTGAGCTTCAGAGTGCTCAGGGTTTTTAGGGTACCAACTCTCTGGGAGGGCTGTCAATGGGATGGGAGTCCATCAAAGCAGAGGTGAGCAGATGAAATTTCAAGTTGTGAAATATTGCAATGGATTTTTCAAAATGAAGTGTTGCTGTTTTTAAACAGTCAAAAAATCTTCATCCAAAGTGAAAGCCTTTGGAAGATGTAAATTTTTATACTGAAACAGAGACATTTTCATCAATAGTTACTTCATTTCCCATTAGTTGCATGTCTTTTACTTTGTTCAAATTTTAATGTGAATACATAAAATATTTCATTCATTATGATGCCTCCAGCATAGATAGATTTTAGATTTAATTAGATTGAAACTCAACTTGCACTAACAGGAACATGCTGGAGGGGTAAGAAAAAGCTAAGCCAGAGTGACTGAAGGCACTGGCTGTTTCTATTTGCCACGCAAGCACTGGGTGCACATTACTTAGGGCTGGCAGCCAAATGAACCTTGACAAATTCAGCACAGGAGCACACCACAGTCATGAAACCTTCTGTGCCATTCCCTTTCCCTGATTTTGTTATCTATACAAAATTGATTTCTATTACAGGTGTGTTTGGCTCAATGGTGTTATTCTGGTGAGACAGTAGACAAAAACCTAGGTTCTGTGGTTGCAATTTCAAAATATCACAGTTATCACACTTTTCTCCCTTTTTATTTGAGCTTGGAGTAGGTGACTCAGGTACAACTGCTACATGAGCAATAAAAATCCTTTTTTTTTTTTTTAAAATTGGGTTGCAATTTTTCTATTGCCAGCATAATGAAATATTATCTAAATGATAAATGATGGTATGCCACTGTGGTTTTTCAAGTAACTTGTTTGTTACAGAAGACTAGAACTAAAACTTTGGAGTGTAATTCCAGCTGAATTTTATGTTTTCTGATTATTTGGGTGCAGTTTGTACTGTTTGGTTTTGTTTGTTTGTTTTGTTGTTTTTTCTCCTTTTAGACATCACTACTTGAGGGATGAGGCTTTTACAATTTAGCATTAGGTGTATAATTTAAGGACAGAGGTTTCATCAACATAGTCAAAGGAACTTCCAGAATCCCGTTAAACTAGATTCACAGTCTCCATTTACCATTTATTCTTCATACTCATAAGCTTCTAACTTAGTTACCTAAACAAAGTACTGAAACTTAAATGGCATTAATACCTTCTTCATTTTCTGTTATAATAACCTACTTTATCTGTTCACTACTCTTACTTCTTAGTCCTGTAATGTGAGTCATATTTCTCATACTATTATTATTAATTTTATTATTGCTAATACACTTTCTGTTGAAAAAAAGTGGAAAAATCTCTTTTGGCTCTCTTCATCCATCTCTTTGTTCTTAATCTTTGGTGATCCCATTGAAAGTGTCATGTGGAACAGGTAAAGCTATTAAAGCACGTTGTATAGTTGTCATCTCAAGACACTGTGCCTGTGTAGTAGAAAAAGTCTGTAGGATAACTGAGAATTTAAATAATAGTTAATTCAATGTTTACTAATTTTATCTAATATACAGTGAGTCCAGGAGCACACTGACCTTTGTGAGGTGAAGGACTTACCAAGAGAGCATAGGAGCTGTTTCACTAGATCAGACTGGTGACACTTCTAATATTGTAACCAAAACATCCAAACAGGCAATGTAGAGGGAAGTGAGGGAAAACATGATTCATCTGGGAAGATGCTTCAACTTTATATTCTGAAGCATGAACACTGATGGAGCCAGTGATCCTAATCGAAAGGTCATTGAAGGCAATGAAATAATTCTTCTGGCTTGAAAAGTCTCAGGATCTAGAATTTTGGGTTTTATGGGTTTGGTTTTATTTTCACTTAGTTTTCTTTATTTTACATTTACCTTAGCATTAGGGCCCTTCTATTCTGAATGCTTTTTCACTTTTGAAACTTGATTTTTCATATGTATGCTTGTTCCCAATATGCACTGTATTTCTATTTTGGTTGTAGTGATGTGGGTTTTTAAAAAAAAAATCAATTCTTTCTCTAAATACCTTGTTTTTCCCACATCATATGAGTGGGAAGGCCCTTTCTCCCTTGTGAGATGTGTACACTGACTCATTGTATTAATTGAAAAGGTAGTTAATCTTTAGATTTCTAGTTTTATGTCTATTTCTTTTAGATTTAGATTGCTCTGTCCATAATAATATAAATATTTTTCTAATCCTGGAATTGGCAGACCTCCTTTGAATTTTCTATGCCAGACTTTCATATTTTCAATAATATGACCCTCAATAAAGACTCAGCTGGGTAAAGTCATAAAACAGGCTCTATAAATCCATGGAAAACCACATGCTTCAATTTGCTGTCTTGGTATCCGTGTCTAAACCAGTAACTCTAAAACTGACTGCACTTACAAAATGGTACTGAAAATCTTCAAGACAGCATATCTGCAGGGTACTCTTTGATTTCTGTTTATGCATAGTAGGAGACTGAGGTTGGAGTGGAGGATTTGGGAAGTTTGGCTTTGGAGTGGTCAAGGCTGGAATCTCTTAAGCCTGCTGTTAAAGGACTTGAGTGGGTGGTGTTTGATCTCTCAATGTCTGTAAGCTAAAAGCATCATCTAGTTGCAACAGAAAATACACGCTGACATTTCCTGGTGTGCAGGTGTACTCTGCTGAGAAAGACAGATCCCTACCATGAGAAAACAGAGTACTGCAAACCAATCTGTAACGCTACTCTTTTTGTGGCCTGCGCAGCTGAAATGGCCTGGTGCTGCTCCTCTAAAACAGACCCCTGAAAACAGGGCATAATGTTGAGCATGCCTGTATCAAATGGAGGAATTGAAACCTACATTTCTCTTCAGTGTCCCTTGACTGCATGCAGAATTCTTTCTCCCCACTCCAGCTTACTGCTGTGCACAATACAATAATTTTCTGTTTATTCTTTTCAGAACTAAATCTAAACAATTTTGGCAAATGTAGTAAGATTTACTGACTTGACAAAGCATTTTTTTCCCTCAATTCCTGTCAGATACGGGTTTTTTTAATAGAACACATATAAAAAATAGAAAATTCCTCAGGTGCTCTCTTCTCCTTTTCTAGATAATATATTTTTCTCTTTCAGTTTATAATAGATTTCATTTATGGATGAGCTTTGCGTTTTGATGTCGACACCATATTGCAATGTTATATACACTTGTAATAGGTTACTGTTCACTGTATCCATTATACAACTACTAGTCAGCTAGACCTGATAGCACGGTACTGATCTCCCACTTTTTACAGATCTTAGCAGACAATAGGGGATTTTTTAAAGCCAAATTCTTGGGTAATTTGTTGTTTGTCTTGCTAACATGAGGAGTCATTCTTTACAATTTTTTCAGCTCTTTTCCAATATTTGTGTTTAACTTTAGTCCTTTAGTAAGTTAGACTTGCTTAGATTTTTCTTGAATTAATTTTTCCCATCCTGTCAGATTTGCCCTGAGGAAGCCCTTAACAATGCAGTTTAAGGTGTCTTTACTTAAATTTAATGATTTTGATATTTTTTTACTTTTATTCGTTCTTTTGACATACGCAACCATCTGTATTGCAGATTGATTGTGCTTTATTTTACTCCACTTGGGAAATCTTTTCAGAGATGGAAATGTAAAAAAGTTACATGGATCAACTGCAGCTTTCATGATTCTTATGAAATAGAATGGAAACCACAGTAAATGGCAGCATCAGTTGGCAATTCAGTATTCCTTTATTCTTGTTCCAAGATTATGCAGGAAGATTATTTATTGTATACTTTGTTTAATGAGTAGAACACTATACTATCTTCTTGTGAAACAAATTGTAATAGCATTTGGTCTTTTGCATGTTGTATTTTTTCACGCTCAGGAATTATGCTAAACACATGGATAGCTGGGGTCAACCAGGGTGAAGAAAGCTCAAATATTCCACTTGGCCTCAAACCATACCAGCTGTGCTCCTTTTTTCTCATTAAGCTCAGGCTTTTGGCTTGCACAAGCTCTTCCCTTAGCTTTTGCATGCCTGCAGTGCTGAAGCCGGTCACTAATTCCCAGGCTTTGGTTTCTTCTTGCATTTACTCTCATGTGTAACATCACAAGGTGAGTAGGGAAAGCAGCTGAAATCTCTGGCCGGTCTAGGAGCCCAAGGGAAGACAAGATGGCAAGATGGATAAGACAAGACATAACAGACAAGAAGAAGCCTTTCTAGGGCTAAGTCCATAGAATCATGGAATTATAGAATGTTAGGGGTTGGAAGGGACCTCAAGAGATCATCTAGTCCAACCCCCCTGCCAGAGCAGGATCACCTAGGGCAGGCCACACAGGAATGCATCCAGGCAGGTTTTGAAAGTCTCCAGAGATGGAGACTCCACAGCCTCTCTGGGAAGTCTGTTCCAGGCTCCATCACCCTCACAGTAAAGAAGTTTCTCCTCCCATTGAGGTGGAACCTGCTGCGTTCTAGCTTATACCTAACCAGGGTCTGGCCCCACTCCTTGACTTTGGATCAACCTTTTCAGCAGCATAGAGCATTTTGAAAGCAGTTGTTCTTTATTCTTGAAGAATCACCGAAACTCCTTTGTACAGTCAAATGTCAAGGTATTTGATCGGCTTTTATCTGGAGTTTGCTTTGACAGGCTTTTGTCGTAAAGCAATGAATTTTGGCTGACTGAACAATGGAGAAGCTCCTGAGGATGTGGTCTGTGCTAGGACATTCCCTGCTTATCTTTAACTAGCAGCTTTCTGGAAGGTTTTTCTAGCCTTTCTTCCGTTTTTTTTTGTTTTGCAATAAAGAATTAGAGGAATTAGTAATGGCTTCTAAAGGAGCAGAGAGCGCTTGGTGATACATGGGAGCAGAGTTATTTTGTTCTTGGCTGCCAGAAAGGTTTTTCTGCTTGCGTTCTCCTTCCAGATGCACAGCGATAATCATAATGGGCGGCTTGGTGATTGCCATGGCAGAACTGGCAATTCAAGTGTCTTCTGCTTCAGGTTAGCTAGTACATGGGAAGCAAAGACACAGAAGAAAAGTTTATGTCGTGAGAATAAAACTCTGTGAGATGGTTTTTCCTAATTCAAAATTTCATTTTATTTGAAAATCCTGCAGTAGGGATTGTTTTGTGTCAAATAACATCTCCCTGTTGTACACAAGTGTTGTGTAAAGATGCAAAGTGATGTAGAGAGGCATGGGACTGAGGTTTTGCTGCAAGGCATGTTTTTTTTCCAATCTGACCAATCTCCTGCACAGCTTTGCTTCTTGCTCCTTTCCCTGCTCAACTCTGAGTCCTCGGTCAGAATTGATCCTGCATTTATCTCAAAGAGCTTTCCCATGTAGAGTTATAAACAACATGAAAAAGTAGCCGTAACTTCTGCATTTTTTTACAATACTGCCGTGTGTTGGAGATAACTGAAACATCTTGAAGAAGTGAGAATAAAGGTAGTGTGTTCAAGAAGCTTTTGAAAACAGGCCATGCAGTCAGAGCTTATTCAAGAAGTTATCTAAAACAAAAGTGAAAACAAATGAGGGTACATCTATATTTTTAGGAATAACATTTTGGCACGCCAACTTTTCTGAACACTTTCAAGGTCATATCTTTGCCATTCTTCCTTAGGTGGCAATCCCATTGAAACAGGTGGGAGTTGTGCCTGAATAAAGCTTTGACCCATGCTTTTCCCTAATATGACATCTTTTTTTTCTTGAATGACCTCCTGGCAACCTTGTTCATAAGTCATTTGTCATGTTTATTGTCTGAGTAAAAAGCACCTTCCATCTGTTCTTAATCTGCGTTCCCTTTAACTTCTATTTTTGCCTCCTTTTTCTGTCATCTGTGTTGCATTGAAAATAGAGTTTCTGGCCAGCTTTATTTATCCCCATGTAAGGGTTTGTAATCATTGAAGTAAATGTCTTGGCAGTCTTTTCTTTAGGCATAGACAAACACAGTCATCAGGTAAAAATAAATGATGAGGGCAACAGCTTCAAATGAATTATTAAGTTTTTACTCAGATGTGTTTTTCCAGACTGGCTTGGCTAATGCTTTCATTTCTCCTCCTTGAGCTTTTCCAACTTTCAGCTTTACAGGATGGTTTTGCTCGTTTTTAGTCTTTAGCTGTTATTTTCTGATCTGGTCTCTCCCTAGCTGTTCATTTTAGGCAAAGCGCGTGTAAGTCTATGGTAGTTTTGGTGAACAAATTGAGCCTTTTTTTGGAGAAAAAAATAGGAGACAAATTACTATAGTGTGTCTTTCTGATTTTTTTTTTTAATTTTTTTGGTATTAATACTGATTTCTCAGCTTTCTGCTGCTTTTTAGACAGAAAACCACAGCTTCTTCCAAAGCATTATTGCAACATGTGTTCCTCTCTTGTGAAAATGAACATATTCCTGTTCCCTCTAGACCATTTCAAGACACTGTTTGACTTGGCTTTCTTTTCCTGATTGCAAGGATGGAGAAGAAGAAAGAAGGCTCATTTTCTGAATCCTTTGATCAGCAGAACGAAATCTAAGATTGAGGCTAGCTCTCTTTTGCTTCTCCTCACCTCACCCTTGCCCTGTCCATAGGTGAAATATACTGTTTTTTCAGAAAGTTTTGAGAAACTGGAAATCAGATAGAAGGAAAAAAGATGGAGCTCAGATGAAAATTGTGTGAATCCACGCAGGAGGTAACACAGAAAGCTTAGAGACCCTACTGCTCCTAAAGGCGCTTTATGTCACTCACTATAAATCAGAACTGTGGATTTGAATCCAGGTAGGGTTTAGACTTAAGCAGTTCTCTTCCCCTTTGGAAATGATGCTAGATATTATAAGGGGAATCGTGAGGCAAGGTATTAGTAAACCTGCTTTATTTTTCTCATACTACAATCACAGATTTACATATATCATGTAAGAACTAGGCAAGGTTAATCAACAAATCCTGTTAATTTTTATTGAGCCAAATTTTGAAGTTCTCACTAACTTTAAAGTAGTTCTTACTTTAATCTTTGAGGTTAATCATAAATAAGGGCTAGGTAAAAATTCAGTCCTCTTCATCATCTCACAAACTCTGCATTTTCCTTCTTGAGCCTAATATGTACAATTCTGAACAAGCTCTCCTATCCACACTGGAGTACTGAAAAGCTGAGAAGCTCTTGTTAGAATGCAGAAAATGTATGATATTTTGGATGCTATACTGTATCACCAAAAAATGCCAATATAAAAAAAAAAATCAATTTTTCCAAATAAATAGAAATTGCCAAGAATATCCCTTAACCAGAAGAAAGAGACATAGACAATTGGGCAAAGTATGTGTGTATACCTGTACAAATATTAAAAATCTAGAAAAAAATGTTGCAAATAAAGTTGCTAGTTATAAGTGAGAATCTTGATGTAATAGGCACATTGGAAACTTAGTGAAAGAAAAATAATCCATGATAGGCACATTGGTGGCAAATTACATGGGCAAGACAGGCAAAATCATGACTGTCAAAGAGCAGATGTTTTTGTCTCAAAATAGAGTCAGATCTCATAGATTAACCACGTCACAAAAGCCGAGTCCCTACAGATTGAAATCACAAGATTTCATAGGAGTAGTAGAACTGTAGCACCACAAGATTGCGGTACATTATTAGGACTGTAGTACCGCCTGTCCTACCTAAAGAGTGGCATTGCCTGTGACAACCAAAACAAGATAAAACAGGGCATGAAGATGGGAAACATCATTTACCATATTGAGATTGGATAAATGGGTTGGAGCAGGTGTGATTCTGAGTAAAACTCTCAAGTTCTTTAGATGATTGCTTATATGGAGGCTATTTGTTTATCCTAGACAAAAAAAAAAAAAAAAAAAAAAGAAATTCTAAATAATTCTGGGACCTGGGTCTTAGAGAGCAACAGAAAGACCTGGTTCAAAATACAACTAGAACTCTGTGTTGCAGCAACTAATGTACTTAGATCCAGTATTCTTGAAACAGCAAAAAGAGGGGAAAAAATATCTCCCATGGCCATGTTTAACTTCAAAGAGAAAACTACATAGAAATGTGAAAGCTGTTTAAAAAGAAAGAGAGCCAAAATTTAAAATGTTTATAGCAGTCCTGAAGATTGTTTAAATCTGGGAGCTCAGTGCAAGCTGACTTCCAGAAAAAGGCTTTAAAAGACCAAAACAAGATTTGCATAGCTAAACAGTAGGGTGAAGGAGTAAGGGGATGTCTCTTATTTTAATAACTTCTTTTATTAGAAGTAAAAAGGCTTTCTTCAAGTTGAGGTTGTGCCTAAATGTGGAAAATAAGGCATAAGCAAGTTAATTATATAAACAAAATAAGGCAGGCCAAAAGAGATTTTGAAGAACAACTTGGCAAAAACTGCTAGTAAACCCATTTTCAAGCTGTCTCTAAGTACGTAAAATCCTGACAGAAAATCTAGAAGACTAATAAGAGAAGATATTTAGGCCCATGCATGTTCTGATATATTTCTCTGTCAAGAACATACGAGAAAATTAGTCAGCAATAAAAGCGGTATTGGAAGAGATTTCAGAAGAAAGTGGCAACAACGAACAGTAAAAGTTACCAGAAGGAGATGATATCCAAGCAAGTTAGAAGAATTAAAGTGCAAAACTGTCAAGTCAGTAATTCTTAAAAGTTTCCTGCTGTGAAAAACAGTGAAGGTGATAAATGTGACATCTAATCTGAGAAATTGGTAGGAGTTGCAATACTCTCTAGGCCCCTTTCTAAATCATTAGATTTATGGATAAGTATGATAAAAAGGGGAAGAATTGCCATAACTTTCATAGAAGAACCTAAAATCTGTAAATTTTTTTTTTAAAGTAACTGGAACGTATGGACAAGAGTGATCATTAGATAGAAATAAGGTGGTTTTCCTAAACTCATTTGAGCATGTCCTTCATCAAAGGCTCTCAAAGGAAGTTAAGTATCATTGGATAAGACATACAGGCCTCTCAGTAATAATTAAAAATTAAGAAGCAAACAGTGAGAGGATATTGTCCATTTTTGCAATGGAGAGAACTCATCACTAGAGATTCAACGAACCTGTAAGAGCCTGTGATGATCAATTTATAAATGTGTTGAAAGATACAGGGAGGAGAGGAGATGCCAGAGGTGGCAAACATCACTTACAGTACTGACATTATTCAGGGTAGGAGAAATGAAAGCTTGCTGTAGAGGCTTGCAGCAATGTCTCATGATACCAATAGACAAAATTAGTCATTAATACATATAATATAATACATGATGAGGATAGGTCTTAACTTTTGTATGCAGACATGACTTTGAGTTACAACTGCTATTGTAAAAAAAAAAAACACATACAAACAAAACCGACAACCAAACAAAAAACCCATTGTGCTCAGCAGAGGACAAAAAAGCCAAACAACCTCATTCCACTACGTAAACCTATCGTCCACCCAAATCTCGAATTCTCTTTGCACTTTCGGCCCCTTCTCAAGAAACAAACCTCTCACAGGATAAGAGGAGTGTGGAAGAGCTTGTCTGGAATAGCTTTTATAAAGGTCATGACTACATGAAGTCTGGGAACACGAGGACGGAGGGCAGGATTTGTACCGGCATATATGACACAGACAAAGTGAATGAGAAATGACTTTCCCTGTTTACCAAATTGTTCACCAAATGCATGGTGCACCTGCTATCGGTGGCAGATTCAAAACAAGCAAGAAGGATTCAAGAGGAGTCCCTCCAAGAGGATTTATTCTGTACAATGCATGGCTGAAATGTGAAGCTCAGTCTCACAGGGTGTTGTGGGTGCCAATAGGTTACAGGGTTTATTAAAAAAAATTCTTGGAATTATGATACAGTTAGGGCTATTAAAAGCTATGACCTCAGTTTAGGGAAACCCCCAGAGATGCTGATTTTTAGAAGCTGGGATAAGATCCCGAGGGAGAATTGATTCATGCTTGCCTCTTCTGCTCTTCCCTCAGCAGCTGCTGTTGTCTGCTCTGAGAGATAAACTGCAGGGCCAGATCAATCTCTGATCTCACCCAGTGCATCCATTGTAGTTACTTTAATGAAATACGACTTATCACACAGTTCTTACTGCAACTGTTCCTGTTTATTCAGTTCCAACCTTTATTTTATTTGTAGCTCCATACTAAAAATATCCCACCGGACAACAGCTTTGTTTGTTAGCATTATTCAGTCATGGGGCTCTGATTGATGAGTGGGGAGAGGATGTGACTTAGGAGGCCTGGAGATTCATCCCTCAGCCCCTGCCCTGCTCTTTGAATGTCTGGTTTGCTTGTGTTTCACGGCCTTAACCCCCCTCAGTTTGTAGGGTGAGGGTGACAACTGCTTTGTGCAAGATCAGTGCCGTTCATCGGAGTCCTCGTTGGCTGCGCTGCAGTGTCAGTACCTTTTCTCTGCAGACAAACCTCATTTTTATTGTTATTTGTGGGTTCCTTTTAGAGGAGCACTGCCTACATCTTTCTTCTGTATCATCCCTTCTTTTTTTTATATCTTCTCTTTCGCTTATTACTGAATGCTTACTGGATTAACGCTGTCTTTCCTCCATTCCTCCTCAACCCAATACGTGACCTCTGAAGTAGATAGTCCTGGGAAAAGACTATATCCATGCTTTCTAGCTGTTTTATTTTTGTTTAAAGCAGATTATAACTGGCCTTGAGGGAGAATACTCTGCTTTACTAATTGTTTGATTTTAAGCATTTTACTACTGCACTCATTTATTTTGGTTTTAAGGATTTCTTTATTCCTATTTTTGAAGTAGTGCAATGCATTTAGAATACAGATTGTGAATGTGTAATTCTTAGGTACTGGCATGATTCTGTTTCTAGTGTGATTTCAGTGGAATTATTTCTGCAAAATTTTGACAATATATGGCTACCTCCCGTCTCAAAGCATTTTAGAAATTTTCTGTCAATCTAATCTGGAATCTCTACATTATCAGATTGATTTTGCTGATCCTCTTACTCTTTTTTCTTTGCATTTGTTGCCTCCAATTCTGATTTTCAGAAAATTTGTGCAAAATTACATTTATTTTACTGCAAAAGTGCTAAGAACTTTGACTTAGTTTGCTTGTTGTCCTTTTTTTTCCCTTCACCACCTTCTCAGAGCACCATTTAAGTCAGCTGCTTGTACTCCAAACACAGAACTAGTCTCTTTTGATTCTAATAATATAACTCTCCAATAGCTATCAGCCTCAAGTCCTGAAAATAACTGAGTCTATAAAAGAAATTGTAAGTCTTGACTGAAAACTTGAAAAGAGAATGTTGAAGATCTCTTGCAGCAGTACATAGATCTGCAGGCTGCACCTATTTGTGCTACATCTATTTGTGCTGCTTCTTTTGCGAAAAGCACGTGCTCTTCTACAATTCCAGCATTACAAAACCAGAAGAGACCATTTTGATAATTTACTACAAGTTATATGGTACAGACCATCAGCATTCCTTGACTTCACTTCTTTGAACTATGTATGTGTTTTAGGAAACATGACTTGTATAATTAAATTTTTTTTGTAGTAGAAAACCCATCAAATCCATGGTAGCGTGATGTTAACAGGTTTAGGCAATTTTTATCCTATTTAATATCCACCTTGTTGGTTTTTTTTTTATTGTTTCAGTTTTTTAGATAGAAATATCATGACATTATCTAAATGCCTGTGATACATGCCATACACAAAATATCCGTGGTGTACAAGCTACAAACTGGTGATCTGAAAGTTAATGACATGTTATGGATTTACCTGTTGTCAGGAGCATATCAAAGAGAGAACACCTGTTTTGTGTTCAGAGAGTTACAGCAGTGGGTGTGGAGTCCTTGGTTTCCATGGAAAAGTGACTGAAGGCAAAAAATTTTGATGTGAAAACATTTCTGTGCCGGCACTAATAGGAGCACAGGGACAAACACCGAGACATTTGATTGAACTATGAAGAGAGCCTTGCCTGGGAGTCTGAGTGAGGCCCACTGAAGAAAGTCACTCTGTCACTATCACCTCCTGCTTATCGTTATTTTTTTCAATTTAACTTCCTTTATATCTCTGATAAGTCTGCAATGGCTTGAATGGAGGACATGAAGCTTAAGTGTAGCTGAAGGCCAGGCCCTGCCTTGCTGTTGCAGGGTTTTGGTAAGGTGAGATAATAGGAAAGAGCTCAAGTGAGAAATTGTCTTTGGAAGTCTTTACTAACAGATTTTTGGATGCAGAGGTACCTAAAGAGGGAGGGACATGAACATTAAGGTAGGTCTGGAAATAGATCATGTAATATAATCGTATTCTGTCAGGTAGTTATACTCTTCTGACAGTCATTTCATATGATACTGAAAAGAACTTGCTTTGTAATAGCAAAAATGTGGATGTTGAGATGCCACCCAACAGGCAGGCTATGTCATAGCCAATTTATTTCTTTACTTTTTTTCTCTGACATTTCTTTGTATAGGTGGAAAATGTTTGGTTACTTGATCGTTTATCTTCAAGAAAAGCTGCACTGGGAACCTTGTATTTAACAGCTACCCACGTCATATTTGTGGAGAATGGTTCTGAAACGCGTAAAGAAACCTGGGTATGATTTTTTTTTATTTTTTTTTTTTCAGTTAGCTGGAAGAGTGTGGCATTTTAGTGCTGGTAATTTGAAAATAACTTGCAAAACAGTTCAAACGTGGTAAATTAGTTCATATGGATACTTTTGTGACTTCAGAGCATGTGAAATTCCAGCCTGGTAATTTTTGAGAATTTTCAATGAGTTCTAGATGTTACAACACAGTAAGAGGAGTAGAAGGACCTTCACTATAAAAATACCAGATGTGAGTGACTGAGAAAAAGCTACTGTGAGCTGCAGCATTGCTTCTATAGTCCAGGAAGAACAGCAGAGAAATGCTTTCAATGTGAATTACTATCTTGGCTCAGCTGGATCTTGCCTCATTCCCTGACTGTTTGTCAATGATTTTGTTCTTTTAAATATTTGTTGTTGCTGTTGCACAATGTAGTATTCTGAGTTCTCTGTTTTGATGAATCAATAACATGTTGCATGTACATATATGTATAGGTATAGATATAGCTCCAATGTCATACCATTTGAAAGTCCTTTATGTAGCTTAATTCTAAGTTCTTTGTCCATTTTTGTACTCATTACTAACCCCATCCTCTTGTCTCTCTATTCCCCTCCTGATTTTTATTGTAATATTTCATCTCACCTGCTGCAGTGTTTAAAATTAGATTAGGACTACCATTCTGCCAATGAGGAGGCCCAACATTGTAACCTTACCTAACTGATGCTGGTTCATCTTTTCACTGTGCGGATAGAGGAAAATAGCACTTTTTTTCTTACAACCACTAGCTTACCCTAAAGAAAACAGACAGAAAGCTTTGGATAGAATGACCAGGCCAACACCTGAGCAGCTGAAATACTCCAGAAGCGCTTCCTTGTCTGTAGGCGATGTATTAGGCACTGTTTGAGCCTGAAGTTGGAAATAGGAATAAAACTACAAGAGTAGGCGTATGGGGATTTTCTGAAAGAGTAGTGGAATCTATTGTGCCTGCCTTGGCACCTCAGTATAAATGATTATTTTTCTTCCTAAAGATTTGATTTGGTTGACAGAATCATTTTCAACTCTCTCACAGGTTCTTCACAGCCAAATTTCCTCTATTGAGAAGCAGCCCACCACTGCCACTGGTTGCCCGCTTCTGATCCGGTGCAAAAACTTCCAGGTGGTCCAGCTGGTCATCCCTCAGGAACGAGACTGCCATGACATTTATATCTCTCTGATACGTCTGGCACGACCAGGTATGAGAAAGGAACGGGCACAAAAGTCAGTCCTTCCCCTGTTAAGGGAGGGAGAATATAATGGAAGAAATGTAGCTATGCATCTTTGGTCTTTGCAGGCTAGGGAAAAAAGGCTTCATTAGGGATGTGTTATGAGGGGAAAGGTCTCTGAACAGACAAGCATCTTAAAATAATCACTTATGGAGCAACGAAGAAGGCACATTACAATAAGTAGTTCATGCCACAATATATGACACGAAGTTTTGTTTAAAATGACACTCTAGGGTGTCATGGGCAATAAAACATGCTATTTTATGTGTAGCTGTTCTTTACTGGATGCCTTGTATAAGTGTGAATTCAGGAAAATACTGACAAGTCTCTAAATCCAAGCAACTTTTACATTCCTGCTGTGACAAAAAAACAACCCAACTTATGATATATTTAGTGTTCATATTAAGATTTGAATTTTTCCTTTCTGTGAAAGGTTTTGCATCAAGTAGTTGATTTATTCCTCTGGACTGCTTGTGTTTGGGTCTATTATTAACTACAATTTGAATGTGTCCCTTTTGAATTTCTGAATTCAGATCAAGATCCTCTTGAAACCTTACCTCTTTCCAATGAAAATCCAAATATGGCATCAAAATCCAAAATCTGATCCTCTGCCCTATAGCTGCTCTCCTAAGAACCAGTTGACAAGGCTTCTGGATTTTTCATTTTAAATGATAACTATACAACACCAACCTCTGTCCTTTATTAGTATTTTAACAGTATACAATGAAAGTGTGCCAAAATCTGCACAAAGATGACAACATTGGCTTTAATTTTTATCTTACTGGGAGAACGCTGATTTTATCTGCTATGTAGAGAGGGGTAAATTGTACAGTCAGCCAGCATAGCTACTGAACTTTTATAAAGTACCTTCTATAATTAGGTTAGTAGTAATACTAGCAATATGCAGCTGCCGCAGATGTAACTTGACATGCTAGGTGATGCAAGATGAAAGTAATCAGAGAAATTTAAAAACAACATGACAGTTCAGTCAGTGGTTCTGCTGATGTAAATCTGGATTAATTCCACTTCAGCTGCAAGTATGTATTTGTGCGTGCTGGAAGGAACGCAGTTCTGTAATGCTCTTTGGCTGGATCCAGGAGAACAGGACACTTTGATCCAGGCATACAGAGGGAAGAGTAGCTGTGAACCTTGAATACAAGTTCAGTGGCAGACTGCAATGACCAAGAAAGTTCAAGTGAAGAAGACGCAAGACAAACACCATAGAATTAGCTCTTTGTATAGTTCAGTTTCATGGTAGTTTTCCTTCTCCAGAAAAATACCTGATCTTCATGTGAAGTAGGATAAAATCTTGCTTAAAATTAGAAGGCTCTAATTTTAAGTTGAGCCAAATGTACTGTGACAGTGCTCTTCCGTGCCACTTTGTCTAGGCACAAACCTGTACTTTCTTTAAGCAATACGTTTACTCAGCATTAGAAAGTATACTTTAGTCCATGAGTAGAAAATTTGACTCATTCAGGATCTATTTTACATTGTCTGCCTGCTCCTTTCATTCATTCCACCACAGGGGAACCTGAGTGAAGCACATGTTGTGTACGGGCTTAACATATTCTGTGCTATCTATCTGATGTCCTAATTACACTAAAGGAGAAAAAATGTGTTTGATTTTATTCTTGCTAGTTGTTAATGACATTTTAATAAGGTCAGACTGTGAGTTGAAGTTGGCCCTTTTGCTTAACTAAACCTTTTTGTGAAACAAATTGGCCATAACAGTTACTACAGGTGCAATAGAATTGCAGATGCTTATGAAAGATTAGTGAAGGTCCTATAAATACTGGCAAAGTGGTGATAACCGAGCTTTAAGGCACTGGCTATTAATACTCAAACACTTTTTTTTTACTGCCTGTAGATACCACCATGTAATAATACCTGTAATGTTGAGGCAGAGTTCAGTCATAAATAACTTGGATACAATTTAATAGGTAGATTTTTAAAGACTTTCCATGTACTTGTGAACAGCAGGTCCTGTTGGAAAGAAACTCCGGATAGATGCTTCTACCAACCAAGCAGTGAAAACAAGAACTCAGATTGCTACCAAAAGTACTTTATTAAAAAGAGCACAGATTGATTTATGGATTATGCTAAAACTTTATTACAGCAGATGAGAAGTAAATGAAACTGTCTTCTAATCTGTACCATGACAGAACGCTAAAATCAGAGAATACAGAAAGAGTTTAAACTGACAATGTGCAAATCATTCCTTACTCTCAACTTGGTTTACTTTCACTACTTTCATGAGAGTTAATAGGAATATTCCTTTTCTTATGTACATACTTGTGTGTACACAATTAATTTAATGAAATTTAAAAGAGAAAAAACTTCCTCAGATTAAGCCTTTAGAGACATAATCAAAGTAAAAGTAAAGACTTCCTATAGAAAAAGGTGGGAGCTTTATTGCTATTAATATCGTGGTTGTTTTTGTGGTTATTATTTTTATAGCTATAAATTCTTTGCTGTAGTATTCTAAGACTATGCATATTAGGTACATTTTATTAGAAAAGAAGTGTAATATTTAAATTTACTGATCTTACTAAAATTATGTTGTGGATAACTATGAAATTAGAGAGAGCTCAGCTTGTGATTTACTTCAGTTCTAAAGTTAAAGATCTGTTGGTCAGAAAGTTTTAAGGAACTTAGAGTAACAGGATGTAAGATACTGTTGTGACATAGCAATATCTTAAGTATCAATGAGAACATTAGTTTCAAGCTATATGGTGAATAGTTATTGGTATGAGTGACAACTGGCATTTAATGGCAGTGGTATCTGGCTGCCACTGGTCACTCATTAGCATAAATGCAGAAACACTCCTTAAAAAACCTAAACACTCCAGCACCAGCAAAGTTTCTTATATGGTCCTTGACCAAGAGTGACAAATGACTTAGCTACTTAAACAACTTCATGTTCATGATAAAGCGATTGATGTAATGTGCTATTTTTATGCTATCACAACATCTGTATCTCAAACACCTTTGCTGACAATTCAAGGACAGAATTTTGCAATCCACAAAACTAAGAATTCATTGAATCTATTGGAAACTTCCATATTTAGGGACAAAGACTTGTAAGTTAGTTCATTTTTGGAAGATTGTGCTACACAGTTCATTGTTCAGATCTTTCATCTTTGCCACAAGACAGATGTTACGTTAATAAAGGGACTTTAAGCTACTTCTGGCCAGCAAATTTTCTTGCAGAACAAGTGCTTATTCTGGCACTGACTTCAGTTTTCTTTGGAAGAAAGCATAGTATCACTGACATTTTGTCTTTCTGCTGGGGGAGGCTTTTAAAATTCAGTAGAGAAGAGGTCTAGCAAAACAGTACATTTTAAGTAGCACTATTAATAAGGCACATATATTGCAACATACACAAATAGCAAAAGAGTGCAGCACTTTCAAAATACGAAAAATGAAAATAGTTATAAATCAGGATATGTGCTGCTGTATAGGAACACATACTATCTTAAAAGAAGCTACATAAAGTACAACACCAAGTTCTGGTTTTGAAGTGCGATTTCAGGATGAGAAATCTGAAGTGGTTTACTGTTTTTGTTTGTCTGTTTTTCTGATTTATTTTTTTTTCAGTGAAATATGAAGAGCTGTATTGTTTCTCATTCAATCCAAAGTTAGATAAAGAAGAACGAGAACAAGGCTGGAAGCTTGTGGACCTCAGTGAAGAATATAATCGGATGGGTATTCCAAACAACTATTGGCAGATTAGCGATGTAAACAGAGACTATGGAGTGAGTTGTCATGATTTTTCTGTTAAAGAGGCTGTCTGTAAAGTAAATCAGCAGTCTGACTGTGGATCCCTTTGTGCTCAGCGCTGTACACACACATAGTAAGGTGCAGTTCTGCCACTCTTTCATGTTAAAAAGGCACATAGAAAGTGGGAGAAAGGATGTGTCTTTATTTAACGTGTGGAAATGAAGCACAGAAAACATGTCCACAGTGTTTTAAACGTTAGTGCTTGGCTGCCTGAGAAGTTTAAATTATACCTAGTGTTACATGCCGGAATGTTTTCCTGACTTGTACGGTTATATAAAACTACTACATAGTCATTTTAAGAAAAAAAATAATTGAAATAGTGAGTTTAGCAATATGTTCTTTACTCACTGGCTATCCTCACAATCCTTTTGAAGCCTCTGTGATTGACTATTAGGGGTTTTCACAGTCATCCCACAAGTCATATATCATCCTAGCTGCCTGCTGTCCTTCGTAGTTCAGTCTTGTGTGATTGAAGTCCCTAAAATGTTAATTATTTGTGAGAAATAATAACCAAAGTATATTTAAAGGACGTTTGTTCATGCACTTCGTTGGCTCTGTTGCTGGAGCATACCCATGTTAACCAAGGCCTATGAAGTTCTTCTCAGAGAAGTCTGAATGTGCTGTCAGCATTTGTTTTCTTTTTGCTAAAACAACCAGAAAAAAATGTTTGTCCTCTTTTCAGATAAAAAGTAGGAAAAATGGCATCATGAATAAAACCCAGTTCAACACAGCAGCATCCGTAACCACAAATCCTTCCTTTTCTTTCTCCTTTATTACCTATTTCTGACTATCAGAACCTAATTTCTTACTGGGGATCCTAATTCCTTTAGTCATCTCAAAGTCCCAGTGAGATACTGGATATCTTTTTGGCCCCAGCCAGAATGCCACAGGCAGTATCAGGAAAAGGAAGTTAGACCAGGACCCCATTTAGGGTCCCACTTGTCTCCAAAGGAACCTCTGGGCTTTTTTGCAGACTCATTCAGTTCCTTTCAGAAGTGGCTGACACTGTGAGTGAGGGCTGCTTGTCATTTGCTATCCTCATTTCATGTGGATTAATTTATTTTCTCCAAGTCCTTATTTTTGTTATAATTTTTTAAATTATCAGATCGTCTGGAAAATTTAACTCTGTATTCTCCTTCCATTATAACCATCCCATATAGAGAGGGTGTTTGAGACCTTCGCCCACTCCCATCCTTACTTCCAAATACTGCTACAGAGGAAACTGCAGTTGTAAATACAATCTTGCTATACATAATTATGAATCTTTGCTAGTAGATGCACACAAGTCTATGGGGCCTAATGGTATCCATCCAAGGGTACTGAGGGAGCTGGTGGACATGCTCACCAAGCCACTTTCCATCATTTATCAGCAGACCTGGCTAACCAGGGAGGTCCCAGTTGACTGAAAGTTAGCAAATGTGACACTCAACTACAAGAAGGGCCATAAGGAGGATCCAGGGAACTCCAGGTCTGTCAGTTTGACCTCAGTGCCAGGGAAGGTTATGGAGCACATCATCTTGAGTGCCATCATGTGGCACATAGAGAACAATCAGGCAATCAGGCCCAGTCAGTGTGGGTTTATGAAAGTAAAGTCCCGCTTGACTAACCTGATCTCCTTCTATGACAAGGTGACTCGCTTAGTGGATGAGGGAAAGGCTGTGGATCTTGTCTACCTAGACTTCAGTCAAGCTTTTGACACTGTTTCCCACAGCATTCTGCTGGAGCTGCTCCCACAGCTCTCCTGGAGAAATTTGGATGGGTGTACCCTTCACTGAATAAAAAATTGTTGGGATTGCCAGGCCCAAAAAGTGGTGATGAATCCAGTAAATCCAGTTGGCAGCTGATCACAAGTGGTGTTCCCCAGGACTCATTATTAGGGCCAGTTCTGTTTAATATCTTTCTCAATGATCTGGATGAGGGGATCAAGGGCACCCTCAGCAAGTTTTCAGGTGACACCCAGTTAGATAGGTATGTTGATCTGCTTGAAGGTAGAATGGTTGGACTTGATAACCTTAAAGGCTTCTTCCAATCAAGATTATTCTATGATTTTATTGATGTATGTTATACTTGTCTGTTCTCTATGAAGCATGGATTAATATTTGGAAATACAGCTCTTCAAACCTTCTGCTTCAGTTTTGCCATCTGTAAGTTAGAACTAATACTTTCCAGCTTCAAAAGACTGTTTTGAGAAGTGTTGGTGACATGTATACAATAATGATGGAATATTCCCTGCGATTAGAGTTCCTTGCGTGTTTTGTTTGTTTGTTTGTTTTTCTGTCGAGGTGGCTAATGTTACTTGTATTTTGTAGTACAAAAAAAGCAGTATCCTTTCACAGGTCTGTGATTCCTATCCTACGGAAGTGTATGTACCAAAGTCTGCAACTGCACACATCATAGTGGGGAGCTCTAAATTTCGGAGCCGAAGGCGTTTCCCAGCTCTTTCCTACTACTGCAAGAATAACAATGTAAGTGTGAATTCGTAGCTTTGAAGTATTTGCATATTGTGGACTTGTTTTCATGATTCTTCTAGTAAGCTTTCACAAGAAGAAATCAGTGATTATTTTATTTTAAAAAAATAAAAGATGGCTACTATAGTCTGGTTAGAGTGGTTTGTGCATATGGGCACACACTGCAGTTATGGTTAGTTCATTAATTGGCATTTAATGTAGTTATTCATCAGTCAATTAACCCCAAAAATTACAATTCCTGTATCACAAGGAGGTGGAATAATACAAGAGGTCCTGAAACACAGATAGCGGAAGAGTGAAGGCCAGTAGCAGGTAGCTTAGCAGGGGACTGGGAGGAGAACAGAGCAGTTTAGAATCTGATAGCCACAGCCTGAGAGCAAGTAAGGAGGAGAAAAACTATACTTGCAGCAATTAGAGAATTAAGAGTAGCCTTTCAAGAAAGGATCTGTGAATAGACCCAAAAAAAGATGGATGAAAATGCCGCCAAAGTTTGGCTAATCGGCATGTTGTGGCTTTGTTAAAGAGACTCTCTATGTCTGTAAAATCAAGGAGTGACACCTTCGCCTCTCCATACCAGATATTCTCAGGGCTGAGTGAGTAATTGCCTCATTTGTCTGTTATGCATTGTATCTAGACTATTTGTATTTCCGATTCTGGCAGCTTAAGTAAAAGAGGCCCTGGAACTGAAAGATCCTGTGGACTAGGTGTTCTTACTCTTGTGTCCCAGGCCCTAGAGATTGGCTTAGCTCAGCTGTCATTACCAGTTAGGAGGCTAGAGTTCCCTTTGTACTCACAAATGATCTGTGTGTCTAGTATTTCCTTCTGTTTCAGTCCCAGACCAGCAACTGCACCAAAAGTTGGGCTGGTGGGTGGCCAGGACTTCCCAAGACACACTGTGGGATTACAGGGTGTCAGTAGAGTTTGCCACACAGGATGGGAAGTACTTCCGTAGGATATCACAAGCAAGAATCCTAAACTACAGTCTCCATGGAAATTTTATCTTCTTGGTCTCCTTATCATAGGTTTAAGCTCCAGAAGGAAGGAATGAGTCATTATTTTGGCTCAGAATTCTGCTTCCATAAAGATCTGTGAATTTGACAACTAAACAGGAGGATAGGAAGTTTTAAGTAGCAAATATAGTCTCTGCATAAATTGCATGTTATCTTTAATATTTCATTAGGGTCAAAATTTTCCGAGTTAATCACCGTGCATAATCATCTAAGTCCAAATATAAACATCTAGGATTCAAAATACTTGGACATTTCCAAATCTCACTGAAAGAAAAGGTCTCAGGGATCAGCTGGATTCTAATATATAGTGATCCAGCTTGGATGAGTTTCAAAGTTTTAGCCTGAATGTTTTCCCTGTTATGGTTGGAGTTCAGGTTAAGGTGCAGACCACCAGGATCTGAAGTATTGTATTTACTCCTGGATCCTTCGTGGTTCAAAGGACTAGGAAAAGGGTTGGGAACATTGGAAGAAATACCTCCTTATGAGTTTGGAAATTAACATGAGTTGCCAACTCATAGAGTAACAGGCAGGAGCAGAGTAAGATTTGTGATGGTAGACACTGAACACCTCTGGTAACAGCAGATTGGGAAGAGGTCTGCTGCATGCAGGAGAGACAGGTGTCATTCCTTCAGTCTTTCATATCCAAAAGTTTCCCGCAGCTCTTTGGTACTGACAAATTCAAAGATGATGTGACACCTTATTCTGCGTCTTACAGGATCTGTGTGAATATGATAAGATCAAACTCTGGAACTATCTGTTCAATAGCAAAACATGACCTTATCTTTTGCCCTACTCTTAAACATAGTCCAAGAAATTTTATAGACATGTGTGCTCATTCTAAGCAATCGGCCTGGCTCAGCAGGAGGTGGTCTCTTCATGGATATTGTGGGTAATGATTCTCGCTTATGTTATCCAATGGTCACTAGGTCAACTCATTTTCTTAGTTTTGCAGTACTGGCAGGGCAGCTGTTTCTTGGGCTGGGGTGAAACATGATCTTAGCCCCAAGCCTAACTTGACAGACAAGCCATCTCATGCTGGTGCCAGCACATACCTTAGCCCTTTGGGCCCTCGAGATTATATAACGTAGGGGATGCCAGCCCATACTTTCACAAATCCTAACCTTCATGCACAACCCAAACTTCAAACTTAATCTTAAGGTCTGTATCTGCCTTGTGTGTGGTACACTGTGGATGAGAAAGAAATGTCTTCCTTCTATTCACATGGCAGGTTGTGGACGTATCCATATGTATCTTTTGCTTCATGCAAAGGAGATATAAGCATATATTCAATCACTGGAATGTGCACTGATCAGCAGGCAAGACTCTAGATAACAATCCGTTTGCAAAAACTATTAATAAAGTATGAATGGGCTCTCACACAATTCAGGGTTTCTGTATTAAAGACCCATGTTTTACTGACTAACTACTAATAAATTAAAGACTTAACTGAAAAAGGAGCATGTTGTTTCTCACAGTAATAAATTTGTAGGGCAGTCTGCATGGGTCATGACCTTCAGCAGGCAGATTCTCTTCATGCTTATGTTCAGTGCTTAGAAAGTGCATGTAGTAGCTCCTTGCCCTCTGCAAATCTGGGTGCCTTCTGCCTAGAAGAAACAAAAACCTCCCTGATCACCCATTTCACATTCTGTTCATATTTTCCGTTTCCTCTGGAGGTTTGATCCTGATGGGTCTGTGGAGAAACTCTCTTGCCTTCTCCAGTAGCACTGATTAATAAATATATTCCAGTAATCAGGCTGCCTGACCCACTTCTCATGCAATAAGGTCTTTCTCCAGAGGCAGTGCTAAAAATAAACCACCATCAGTGGTCTAGCTGCATGTTGTGCATTTTTGTTTCCTGGACTCACGGCATCAGGCTGTTCCGAGTGGCAGTGCAAAATGGCCCATTCTTCATGTTAAATCAGTGTTCTTGTGATTGCAATGTTGCACTCATCACATCCTCTAGAGACCACCTTTCAGGAGTTACCCCACATTAGGGAAATACTATATCTAAAATAGCTCTACAACTTGGATTCAAGATTAGACTCGTGACAATGGGTCTATATTTCTTGAATATTTTCTTTCCTTTAAAAAAAATGCTATTTATTATTTAATATATTTTAATATATATTATATTTAAATAAAAATTATGCATTAACATGTAATTAATTTTGCTATACTGCCCTTCCCATGTGACTGTACAGTTATGCAAACATCTAATGAGCTGGTTTTGTAAATGCTTCTGTATGCTACATAATTTCTGCTTAATAATTATGTTGATTTTTTTCTTTTTTTGTCTGTTTTTCTGCAGGCCTCCATATGTAGGAGCAGCCAGCCTTTATCTGGCTTTAGTGCTCGATGCCTTGAGGATGAACAGATGCTCCAGGCCATTAGAAAAGCGAACCCAGGCAGTGATTTCATATACGTTGTTGACACGCGGCCCAAAGTAAGGACATTAAATTTCTCGCACATAGCAAGACTAAAGCTGACTGAACACATTAGGAAAGGTGCACAGTCTAGGTGACTGACCGTACGTCTGACCTTAGTCACACCTGTGTAACTCCACAGGTACATTGGGATTTATCAGGGGAATATTAACTAGGAACCTCGCCAATATTTTTATCCCTTAATTTTTTTTTCTTTACACTGCACTTTTCTCTTTTTTGTTCTTAAGAAAATGTTAAGATACAGAAAAATAAATAACTTGTAAAAGTAACTGTTTCCACATGCAGAGGAGCTATCAGTAACTATATTACTGATGAGACTAGTGAAAAATGATTCCCATTATAAAACTGTCTTTACAATTGCTTGTAATATTGAAAACCTCTGCCTGCTTATGCTAAAATTTTCCATGCAAGATTTCTCCTGCAAGCGGGAAAATTTCAATGATATCTGCATAAAGCTAAGGAAAGATCATTTACCAAGGTTATAAGAATTGAGGAAACCTTCTTTGAATATCTCCAGCGCTTCTGTGTTTTTGAGAGAGAATGTGAAATACAGTAAATAGAGATCTCAAATACAATATCTCTATAACTGACTAAAATATTTGGCCAAGATAAAAGCTTTAGAATAAACTATGCTCTTCAGAAACACAGAAACTCAGTAATGATCTAGAAGAGGTTGGAAGCTAAAAGAACCTTCTGTCCAAACTGCCATGCTAGCAAACAGCTCAGGATGATGAGGAATAAATAGGCTTCCATGTCTGGAGGTGGGAGCAGGGATATGTTGTTTCTTACACCGTCGGTGAGGAACTCATCTGGTTGGTGATTGACTGAAGATCTGGGGACTGGAGAGAAAGTGCTGAGCACTCACAGCTGTAATGTGAGACAGTAGACAGAAACTCAGGACCTTGACATGTCTCATTGCAGTTTGTAATTTGGTGAATACTTTGATCTTCAATTTCCTCTGTTTTATTGGAAGTTGAGGATAGTACCACCTTACTTGTGGTCCTGAAGCAAGAGAATTACGATGAGCGCTAGGAAAGGATTGGTACTGCTGTGTTCAGAATAGGATTTAGATAGGAAGTACAGACCTAGCTGCCAAAGTAATGCTTATTTAATGGTCTTCTATATGTAATAGCAGTTTTCTGTATGTAGTAAGAGTTACAGCCTAATGTTGTTCCCTGGCTGATGACATTGGTGCTGTTCCCTAAAAGGAGGTTGGTCACTGATGGGATTTATTACTAATGACTTACTGACTTGGCTATTAGTAATGTTTCACAAGGTATCAACAGGAAAGTCCCATCGTGTAAAGTTTTCTGGTAAATAACTTTGGTGAGAAATCTACTGTGTGTAGCGAAAAAAAAAAAAGCCTGTACTTTTAAGTGGAGAGAGTAAAATTGGCTCACTTGACCATGAACAACAGTTTACTTCCAGCAACTCTGGCTTCTTCAGGAGCCAGTCAGGAGATGAACACTGTTTTCATTGAACTTCTATGGAAAAAAAGGTTTTGGTTCCTACTTCTCTCTCTCTCTGCACTGATTTAGTAAAGCTCCCAGGTGTCAAGTACAGCTTTGCACCTCCTAATCAGTATATACATCTAGAGCATGTAAGAAGTGATAGGTATCAGTGCAAGCTGTTCCTGCCATTCCTCCACCTAGAATGAGTCTTGTGCAAGGTTACCCATTGCTTTAGGAGCTGTAGTAGCTGAAAATCTACCCACCTCTTCTCTCATCGGAACTGTTTATTTTCAAAGATTACTAATACTGGTTGGCTCTTCAATTCAGTATTCCCAAGTGCCCTTCACATGCTGTCCCTTGTTGTGCTTGACAATCTTCTAAAAAAAAAAAAAGATTTGGCTGCAGAAGAAAGCTTTGCTTCCACTTCATTTAAATATACCAGGATGACCATATGCTGAGCTTTACTTAGGCTACTGTCTTTCTTCATTTTCGCCTTCCTCTATGTGTTTACAGAAGAAGCTAGTATAAACTGACTATAAGTAAAACAAGTTAGCTCTATAGTTCTTTATAACAAGTCAGGACTTGGATATCCTCTACATTAAAAAAAGATGCTAGGAAATATGGCAAGTGAAGTCTGTTCCCTTTAGAGGTTGTATCCTCATATTCACTGAGGCTAAGCGAGGATAGGCACATTTTAGGGAGCTTTTCAACTACTTTAAGAGTAACAGATGGAATTTTGGTGGGTGATGTGGAAAACTTGTTAGTGGACACTGTGGCAGCTGCAAAGTTTGGCAGCTAACAATATTTAAAATAAAGGAGCGTCAGAAAGCCTTGCAAATTTAACCTTAAATTTATTTGCTTTTAAAGAGGGCTATTTCAGATTATCTTTTAAGAAAGGATTTCTGTGATAAAATTGCTCAGATGCAGAGATAGTTAATAGCATTTATTGTACTAAGGATCAGGTCAGTTAGGGGCTCCATGTTTTTCATTTAGTATTTCATGAGTTTGTGGTAGCTTAGGCTCATGCGTACAGATCTTTCTTCCTGAAGTTATGTACTATTGCAGAAAGAGACTGCTTCATTTTGTTTATACTAGAACACTGATGTCTACTTCAAAAAAGAAAGATTAAGATTCAGCAGATAGTTTATATCTTTCTAGCAAGTCACACTGAGGACTCTGTCCTTAAAGGACATGCTGTTCACAGGATATATTTTTTTTAATTGTTCATAGATAGTTAAAACAGCAGCAGACTGCTGGTTCGTAGACAAGATTTTTTTTCATCTGCACTTTTCCCTGAATTGCATACTACAAGTTAAAAGAAATTTTAAACAAGACTTGAGGAAATGAAAAATTGTGGGGTTTTTTTGCCTAGGTTCCCATTCTTAGAGTATGATTCCTTCAATTGTATCATAAAATTCATGCAATGTTTCAGTTTCTAATAGTGGTCCACAGCTGTAACTATGTGTTCCTATTGCCAAGTTTTGCTCATGGGAATGGATGCACTTGAAAGTGTGAAGATGGGAAAAAATCCCTTATCTTCACATATTAAGTTGGACAGAATAAAAGAATTGAAAAGTGGTCCCACCTGTTTTCATATGTGTCTAAATGAAATTGTATATGACATAAAAAGGTTTTAGTCTTTAGCTGTTTCCTTTGAAAGTTAAGAGGTCAAATATAGTCCGTGGAAACCTTCTTTGACACTTGACATATGACAGGTAAGTTGGCAGGAGACAATCAATCCTGCTCAATTGCATGCATTTGACTCTGGGTATGTGAGTTTGGGGTGGAAGAGATCAGGAAGGGACATATTCTTGTATATCCCATGATACCATTAGCCGAGTACTGAAGCATATTATTGTGAGTTTCAGAAGAGACCACAGAAGCATCAAATCAATAGTACTGCCTGCAATATTGGGAAATAACTGAAAAAGGGGTTATCTGCATAGTCTCTTGTACCCCAGGCAATGCCAGAGAGATACTTTGTTTTGATTTTTCATGAGCATTGGCTCTCACTGCAATGAAGTTGAGGCAATCTTTGTCCAATTGATGTCTCGTGACGTCTCTCCAAAAGCTTTGTTAGTGCCCTCCAGTCTCGATGCGCAATAGCCATTGTTGTTTAATTCTTAAATCTGTCCTGAGCAGAGGCTGTTAGTTTTGCTTGGGAGCACAAAGATTCTGCAAAGTGGGCCACTTTGTTTTTCCTGGAGACTTCATATTTCTTAGGAAGTTCAAAGGCTCCCTGGCCTTACAGCATGCATTTCATAGCACAGCAGGGACTTTATGCAAAAAGACTGTTTCTGTTGGACAGAAATAATAATAAAAAAATTATATAGGATAATAAAATAAAAGTACTTAATTCATTTCTATCAGCTCTAGTATTCAGCTCAGAGATCAAAATTTGGCATAAGGGGCTTGGCAGAGAGTTTTCTTTTCCCACAAGAATCTTAAAAGGGGAGAAAATAAGCATTAAAAACCCCATTAATGCTATGCTTCAGAAAATGGACTGAAAGAAGCATTTAGTGACATTCCCATGCCAGGAAGCAAGTAACAGATTCAAAGATAAAACTCCAGCTTCCAGCTGAATGGATTTTTTTGCTGAAGCACAGCAAAATATTTGGTAATGCTGAGTTACAGATGAAAATATTTGTGGCAATTTTGTCAGTTCAGAACTTTTGTGGTCTTACAAAAATAGAGCTGAAATACTGTGAACTCTCCATTATTCGAAGCTTCAAAGAAGTAAGCTGTATCAACTTTTGGATGATTTGGGCAGTAAAACACAGTAACTTGGGAAACATTGCAGTGTACATATACTGTGAGACTTTGGCATGGCAGATAAGACACTGCCATCTCCTGGGTATATTCTGCTAGTAAACACAATGTTTATCAAAAATAGAATATATAGCCTTTTAAAAAAAAATGAAAACCTTTATGCTCTTGCAGAGGAACCCTACATAAGCTGTGGGGTTTTTTCTGTCTAACTTCACTAATGAAGTTTCACTCAAAGTGTGTGAAATAGAGGATAGAGCCTCAGCAACCCAGTGCCCTGAAACAGGCTGTAAACAGACCCCGACTCCTAACCCATTGCCTTGACACTGTGATAAATGCTTCCTATTTATCGCTGACTTAAATCACTTGGATTTATTGCAGTAGACCCCAGGCTTCGTTTTGAAAAAAAAAAAAAAATCTGTTTGCTACTGGTTTTAATCCAATTTTCCTTAATTTTTTCAGCTCAATGCAATGGCTAACAGAGCAGCAGGGAAGGGATATGAAAATGAAGACAACTACTCCAACATCAAATTTCAGTTCATAGGCATCGAGAACATCCATGTCATGAGAAATAGTCTGCAGAAGATGCTTGAAGGTAAGGGGATACTCTATTTAAAACTAGAGGAAAGATTTGATCCTTCTGTCACACAAATCAGGATAGCTGCTCTGAAATCAACAGCAGTAAGAACAGGTATGAAAAAAGGTCGTTGCAGCTGTCTCCTTGCTAATGAGACTTGTGCAATGGAGCATCATTGCAACTAGGGGTGATTTCCTAATTGTGCAAACACCTTGTTTCACAGGTGAAATCCAGATTATTATTTACTTTAATGACAAAATCATTTGACTTCAATACACCTTACTTCTACTATGTCCTCTTTTGTGGTTTACAACTTGATGGTATAATGAAAAAAATCACTTAGAGCTGACTGTTGCTAGTGGAAAATACAGGATTTAAATTTTTTTGTAAGCTCAGAAAAACTATGGTTTGATTGTGAGATGTGGTCAATAAGGTTGTCATGCATTTTAGACTGTGAATTTTAACAAAAACTTACTCATGCTCTATATTGAGCATGTCACTTCAGGTTTATTTATAAAACTCACAGTCAATGAGTGTAACCACTCAGCACCTTCATAAGCCCATGGAAATTAATAATAATTGCTTTATAAATACTTCTCAGTGTATAAATGAGCACATCTGTACTGTCATTTAATATTTTCAGTATATTACTGTTTAGAGACCCTCTGGGAAAAGGGTAAGAATCAATAAGCTATCCGTGACCCTCAACAGCTTGTTGATTTTTAACAAGCAAACAGTAAATAATGCTCACTCCACAGTCTCAGGATTTACTTCATGTATCTCAACACCTTCTGTTTTGAAAAAAAAATCTGTATCAGCTTGATCTAGCTACTGACTTGATGCTCTGCCCATGCTCTTTTATTCTTCGTGTGTCTCCCATCATCTGCATGTAAATGTCCATTTTTGATCTAAGAAGGGCTTACGTTTTCCATGACAGGAGAGCTGTGCTCTGCTTTCAAATAGGAGCAGTTTATGGCAACCAGCAGTAAAATGTGATGCAGGTAGAACAGTCGCTCTCTTCATGACTTGTTTTTACTTAATTCCTTGGTCTAAGGGTCTTAAGAAGGAAAATAGAAGGATCTTCAGTTCGCTACAAAGTCTTACTTGGCTAGGAGAGAGGCTCTGTGAATAAACCTGTCCCTTTATTTGTTCAGCTTGAGACCATCGAAGTTAAAATAGTAACCAACCAGTCTGGCTGCATGGGACAGTGCTGTGTATTATTTTTGAGCCAAAAGGTCAAGTGACAGGCCCATGGCCCAAATGGATATGTAACAAGGTAATTTCTAACGCATTCAACACTTCAGGCAGCTTGGGAGGGGGCATAACTTCTTAGCATCTATTTTTAAATGCTCAAAATATCTGCTTTTTTTCATAGGTTTTATATTTGCTATGTTGAAATCTCATATTCGGTGACATGGCTGATAGGATTAGAAATTAAAGAAGTGAAGTCTGTGATTTCAAGTACTTGAGACTTTTAAGGTGGTTTTTGGTTGGTTGGTCTCATTTGTTAGCGTTTTTTTTTGTTTTTTTGGTTTCTTTTTTTGTTGTAATCTTTTGACTTCTGGTGTACAAGCAGTGGTTTTCTCCTGTAAGGGGCTGCAAAGTTTTTTATCTTTCTACATTTGTGGCAGTGTCCCTTCATTTGCTTTCCTTGTGGAAGGGTATTTGTTACCTGACCTGTGCATAGAAAGGGAACCAGACTCAAAAAGGCCACTAAGGCTCATGGTAGTATACATTTAATATGGCTTTAAATTTTAATCAAGGAGTACTTCTACCTAGGTGAATCTTTAAGGGAAAACATCGTATTATACTACAGGCATTCATTACAAAATATGTCTGCTGCTTGTGATCTGCTGCGAGGTGTTACGGGGTTCATAAAAACCTTTGAAGCTGTTGAAAACTGATTTTAGTTTAATGTGTGCTGTATTGTTGCTTGGAAGCGTACAGCATGGAAAACAGGGCATCAAAACATAACAGGTCTTATGTGTTGGAGGAGCACAGCAAGGGGAATTTTATTCAACTTACTGGAATTAAGTAGAAGTGAAGTTTGAAAGATTTTTTTTTTCACATGGGAGACTACAGATTATTTGCAACATGCAATTTTAAGTAACTTCCAGTGTTGAGGAAATTTGAACAAAAATCGATCACTCAGTTTTCCATTAGAAAATACGTTTAGATTAGTGATGTGTTTATTTCAATGATGTTTCTTTAGGAAAAAGCTGAAGAAATTAATTTATACTTACAACAATGTCAATAATTTATTTGAGTATATAAAAAAATTAGTTTCAGCTTTGTGATTTTACTGACTTTAATTCTAGCAATTTTATTTATCTTAACTTTAAGATGCATTTAGTCTTGTATAGTGTTAATTTTTTCACAAAGTATGTCAGCATTATAAAATGATTAAATTTGTAGAATAATGAGAATTTTTTCAACACATGCAAAAAATGTCAAGATTTGACTGTACTCTGGAAGTAAAGTGCATTTCAACGTGCTGGAATTTCATCCAGTAAAAAAAAAAAGTTTTGGTTTTGTCTCTGCTGCCTCATATTGCTTTAGGACAGTATTGATTTTTTTTAAATATTTTTTTCATTTAAAGAGGTGTCCATGAAGATCCTCGTGATAATTAACTGAATAAACCCAGGCTGCTGTTTGGCATTTGTGGTGGGGTGAGCTTTGCTGTACATCCAGGGGCCAACCAAGGCTTGACTCCCTTTTGTTGTGCATTGAGATGATGACCCCAAATGCTCCCTGTCTGTATTTAAACAGCAAATACGAGCTTCTCCTCCCCTCATAGCAGGAGTGGTAGTTGCTGATGTAATGGCAGCCCTCTGATCCTTGGACTTCAGTGACAGATCAGCCAGAGAGAGAGCCTGAGGGTTTGGCCCACAGCATTTACTTCTTTTTCTGCCTATGGCTGCCCTGACAGAAATGGGGGGACTGGCCCAGCATCCCCCTCTGGTGCTTTTGCTGGTGGAAGAGGCAGTTTCCACCATGTGTCCTGTTTCTTCTACTTCTGCTGGGGAAGGAAACACCACTGTCTTGCTATGAGCTCTGCTCAGGGTATCTTGATTTTCCTGTGACCACATAGCTGGTGCAGCTGGTCTTATTTCTCCAAGATTTTTGGTACCTTTTCTACTGAAATGAAAACAGCTTTTCCCCCTGAGATAAGCCTCATAATTGAATTCATATTTGAACTCAGTATTAAGGTCTAGATCAGCAGCCAAAATCATATGAAATACACAGTGTATGCCTTTAGGACAGTCTGAACTTTGCTCAGTGAAGTGGTCAGTAAATATTGACTGCAATTTGGTAGTGGGAATGAGCAAACTGCTGTTTCAGCCTTACCTTGGGCTTCTGTAAATAAAGACAGCAGCTTCAGCCAGAATTCAGCTACTAATTGATCATGTTTCCATCTGCACAGGAGCATTAATCATGTGAAAAGCTGTTTGCTTTCAGTGCTGCTATCTACGCATTTTTATAAATATCCTTCAAAAATGACTTTTAAAATAACCACCTGGAAGAGGCTGTATGTACAAAGATTGCAAGACTCTGTATGGACACATTAGACTATTTTGCCTCTGAATTAAATGGAGTTAAGATAATCAGATACTTTCAGATGTGGTATAAACTCTGACTATGGCTTGTGAAATTAAATTCCAATTACATTGAAGGAAACTATACTTATGCCACCAGTCGTAATGGCCATAATTAACAGTCTTTCAGAAGATTTCCAGAGGACAAGAGGCCTACTATGGCACTACTAATTCACAGATCATAGAGTAACTCAGTAAAAAACAACATTTTTCACTGCATTCCTTAAATGAGTTTTACTGGTTAATATCTTTTTCCTTAAAAAGCAGGATAATTCTACATGGATCAAATTTATTTTTGCATATTGATTGCATCAGATATTGTTGAGTACTTGTTTGCTGCTGGACTGAGGTATCTGAATTAGATTCTGATTGCCCTTTTTTTTCAACTGATGTCATAAACTCTGTAGCATTAAAAAAAGAAGACGCTTGGATACAGCAGGATTGAAAATGTTGTAAAAACTGGGAGACATTTGTTTTTCTTTAAACATGGCATTGAGCTTGGAAAGTTTTCAGGAAAATATTTTCCCTGATGAATTATGACTTTTCCTCACCATCAGAATAATTTTTTTTTTTACTACAAATAAAATTTTAATAAGGTTTCATTCAGGGATGGAGAACTGTTGAGTGAAACACTTTACCACAGATGATGGTGTTTGAGTTAATTTTGAAGGTTGCATTTGGTGGACCTGTCCTCACAGAGCTTTATCAGCAATTGTGGCTGGGAATAGGAGGCTGTGGCATCATTTAGGTGGCTGGCTGCCTATCCCACAGCAGAAATTGTGTGTTTTCCATTTCCAAGCCCTGATTATTAAATACACAATCCCCTCTCAGGGTTTGAAATCTTCATTCCTGACACAGTTTTGGAAATTCTGTGCTGCACAGAAGGGTGTATTTGGTAAACTGCTTGCAATAGGCTTTGTAACAGCTTCTCCTTTTAATTTAAATCAACGTGCTGGGGGAAATTTGGCCCAGCTTAATTTTTTAAATATCAGGAGTTTTTTCAATGGTAAACTTTGACTGTGAAGTAGCCGTTCTTTTCAAAAGATTAATGTTTTACACAGGGGATGTCTGAAAAGATAGCTCTTAGGTTGAACAGTCAGTGAAAGCTTACGGGACTATAATTACTGTACATTTAAGACATAGCTTATTTTGCAGTTTGTGAGCTGAAATCGCCTTCAATGAGTGACTTTCTGTGGGGCCTAGAAAATTCTGGCTGGCTGAAGCATATCAAAGCCATTATGGATGCTGGCATTTTTATTGCAAAGGTAAAGTGCACAAAACAAGAACAAATCTTGGACTAACCAGACACAGAAAGTGAGGACCAAATTCTCCACTTGTGGCTAACTTCTGTTATCTTCAGTGATGTTTTATCTGAAAAAAAAAGCCACCTTACAATGCTTCATATAAGAGAAGACAATTCTTAGGTGCTGTTACATGGATGTTTTGCTAATATTAAAAAAAAAAGTCTGTGTTCTTTTCACCAAAGAATTCAAAGTACTAAAGCCTCTCCTATCCTATATCTTATTATGTCAGGTATTGGCTTGTCCTTACTTTACTCCCCAGCAGTGACCATCACTGTTTCTTTCCCTGTTTCTCCTGTCTCCTCCACCGGTTCCTGGACATTTCTTTTGTTGAATGTTTCTGTTTGAGGACTATTCCTTCTCATGGTGGTAGTAACAAAGGAATATTAGCTACTGTGTTATCTCCTCTGAGTTATTTAGTGGCCAACTAAATTCATCTCCTAAACCAATTCCTCTGTATTGCCACAGCCAAACTCTCCAGCAGCTTCTACTCTTACAGATTTGAGAACAGTTTCAGATAACGGTTGTTGGCTTTGGTAAGAAACTATTTCTTCTAATCCCACTCAAAGTAACACAGGTATTTGTCATCTACCAACAGTAGTTTTAATTTTATTACCCCCTTCCTTGTGCTCTGCCTTTTACTGTTTCAATTCTTCTTTTTGAGATTACTATTACAATTTCTAAGAGGCCATTTTATTCACATGGTCTGCTACATACAACTATATGGGTAAAACTTCATGGTTTCCTCTCCTCAGTAACTGCTTGTTTCTCTGGCTTTGCTTCTTTCTGCTCAGCAGGCAACTGCAGTTTCTTATCTGAACAGCAGCTGCGGGATAAATGCACGTTATTTTTTTTCTCCCAGCCCTACTAGCTTTCGTGAGCTTATAGAAATCAGGTCATTTGCATTAGCTCTTGCCAGCTTTTCCCAATGGCTAGTCTTAAAATACTGTCCAAAAACATGTATCTGTTGTCCGTATGCTTGCTAGCCTCGTGTCTCCTCAGACCTGTATTTTGACCCATTCTTACTTGTACGGTTTCCAGTTCTCAGCTGTTGGTCTCCTGCCCACAGGGGTTCTATTTCGGTAGAATTTACTTGTCTCTTGAGATAAACATAGAAAGTTTATTATTGCTTGTTCCCTATTAAGCCCAAATTTAACTTAAATGTTTGTTTTTTCTAAGCAGTATCTTTCTTAATCTATTTTATTTCTGTACTTTCTAAATTTAGCTCTCTTTAGAAATGACAAACGCCAAACCCCTTAGAATTTAAATAGACTCTTCAAGTTCCAAAAATAATGCAACATCAAACTTTGGAGAACTTAACAATCTCTGCTTTGTGTGTTTATGTATAAAACAGAATCCTGCATCCCCAGTTATTTACATTAAAGGTACTGCTACAACCTTGCTTGTTAGATGTGAAAGTTTACCGCTACCACAGGCTTCCCCACGACCCTTTAGAAGTGCGTGATCAGTGTGCAATGCAGCATGCTGTATTAACCACCACGCTAGAGCTGGCATCGGAAGCAGACATTGCCATTATTGACATTACCTTCAAGATGAAAAATGAAGAGCCATCCTGCAAGTGTGGCTGTTCTGTTGCTGACATGTGAGTTAGAGCTTTAACTGCATCTGCGTCTGCCTTAGGTAGATGTCCGCTCTGATAGGGTGATGTATGTTAATTGAAACGGATCCTACATCCTCCTGTAGTGGAGCATACACAGACGATGCTGCAATCACCATATTGCATGGGACGGGATGAGATTAAGACTTTTTTAAATGAGAGGAATAATACTCCACATAATTCAAGAACTCCGTGGCAGAATAAAAAAATGAACAAGGTTTCCTAGTTCCAAAATTAATATTCTCTATATTGTGCTTTCTCACTGTTCCTCCCTTACCATTGCCTTTCTCCCTGCTTATGAAATTTCTGACTTTTCCTGTATCCTTAGGCTGTGGCTGAGGAAGGTGTGAGTGTTCTTGTTCACTGCTCTGATGGCTGGGATAGGACAGCCCAGGTTTGCTCTGTAGCGAGCCTTCTATTGGATCCGTATTACAGAACTATGAAGGGATTCATGGTAAGCAGGTTCACAGAGTAAATAAAGTATTATGGTATTATGGCATCATTTAAGATGAATATCTTTGGCATTAATGGAAAATAAACTTTCCTTAGATTTTTTTTTTTTTTTTTTTTTAAGTAGGAAGGAAGGTTTTTAACTGTCCAAGTTAGTCTCCCAGTTTCTGTACGAAATGTTATCAAAGGTGGGCATCTGTTGGGCACTCTTTTTTTTCTTTTTTTTTTTTTTTCCTAGCTTTGACCAAGAAACTTTCTTGCAGGCCAAGGAGCTTTTGTGCAAGCAAGAATTTGTACTCACCTGCAGTGATCAGTGATGTTTCGAGTGTCAAAAATATGCGCTCCTTAGACATTAGATTGCAATGAGAGCTACGCTGAAAAATCTGTTCCTTTCCCAAGCAAGTCAACACTGGTAAAGCATCTAGGAATGCTTGTCAAGTTACTGGTCACATGTTAAAAAGATGTTTGAGATGGTTTTATGTTCCATTTTAGAAAATGATGAATCAAGCTAATTGAAGTGATGAAATACCAGCATCCTATCTGCATCCATGAAGAGTGCTACTTTCTCTTGAGCTGGCAGCAGTGCTCGACATCTGCTTATTCTCAAAATTATCTGGGATTCTAATACTGCTTGCTTACATCATTCTTGCTTGTCACTTTTCTGCTTATTCTAAGAATTAACTGGGATTCCAGTACTGCTTGTTTACACCACTCTTCTGCCTGCTTCAATATGTGTCAGCTCTGCTCCACAACATTGAATGCAATATTCTCATTTTAGGTGTTAATTGAAAAAGACTGGGTTTCCTTTGGTCACAAATTTAACCACAGGTAAGGTAGCGCTAACGGTTTTTCTCTTTGTATTTTTATGTAGTCAGTATCTGCTGCCATTCTGATTTTATTTCCTTGTTGCCTTAGAAAACATATCAACAGAATGCCCTCAGGAATCCACTGTACCCTTTTCTCCTACTATATAATTTAGCTACCTGGAAAAATCAAAGTGAAATATTTTTGTATCAGTCTTTTCATATATATGCACTCCAAGACTGCTATTGGGAATCCTGAGCGCTAGTCTTGCAGGTGCTACAAGCATTAGAAATCCATGTGAGAAAAAAGTACTGCGCATGTGGCTTGCAAAATCCCTTTGGACTCCAGAAGATTCTTCAGTAGTGTCAAGACCCCCCACATTAGTCTCTGTTCAGCAAAGTCTGCATCTTCTAGGACAGTACTTAACTCACAGACGTGTCTAAGATTATCTACTGTGTAAAATATACTCTCCTATTACACTCTTGTTCTAATGAAAGCAGTAGGGTTTGTTCAGAAATGTCAGGTAAAGACGGGAAGTGGAAAGTCATCTATGCGTACATCCATTATGTAAGTGCTGTAATGTAATTAAAATGTTTGAAGACTGTATATTTGAACATGGATAGATATCCAAATTTTCTTTCTTTCTTGCATTCCCTTTCAGTTTCTGTAAACATGAGAAATGAAATTTTTATATTGGAGTTTAATTGCATTATATTGCTTGATTTGAATATAATTTTGTTCTAGTTCCAAAAAACACACCAAAACTTTCAGGAAATTAGTGCAGCTCTACATCAGCTGTGAAATTCCAGCAGGAATTACTACATTTAATACGATACCGGCAGATCACTGTTGTTATAATTCATGAGAGATACTATGAAATGTAATTACCACTAATAGTTTTGGTTTGCAGTACAATACTGCTATATTTTCTTTGATGCATAATAATAGTTGAATTAAAAGTTTCAATTTTAGGTATTTATGGGATTCTGTTGACACATATATATGCACATATGTATATACACCCACACTAAACAAGCAGAATAATTGAAAAAGCTTCTTCCTATTTTGTAGACTTATGAAATAGGTTTTACTTCTGTGGTTTTTATTTTCAGGCTCATTTTCTTCATTACAAGTAGTTCCAAGAGACATTTTTACAGACAGAAAGTTTGATGTTCACTTGATAGTTACAGTAGCATGTAAACATGTCCCACATTCTAAAAATTTCACCAAGTGAGGACTGCTTTAAACTTTCTACCATGCTTACTCTGTTCTTTGCCTGCTAAAGTTTTTTGGTTTTGGGAAAGGTCTGCCATTAAGTGGCCATCTAAGGTACATTTTTGTCATTAGGTCATTGCAATCGTTCTGAGGATGGCTTATGTTACTGTGGTATAACTTTGTATTAATAGCATTAAAACATGGCTATGCCTCAGCCAACTGTTAGTAGCTGTAAAAGGCAATGAGACACCTGTCAAAGTTGGTTGGTTGGTTTTTTTGTGTGTATTTGATAAATTCTGCCTTCATTCTACACCATGAATCTTGCAGCACTTTTGTAAATTAAAAATATATAGTAGTAATTCAGATTATAGAAATGAATGCCTATGATGTAACTTGCTCACTAAAACCAAAGGGTTTGTTTTTATTAGTGTTAATTAATTTTTCCTAGAGGATTTCAGATTATAATTGAATGTATCCTGTCTTGTTTCAGGTATGGCAATTTAGATGGAGATCCAAAGGAGATATCCCCTGTTATTGACCAGTTCATCGAGTGTGTTTGGCAACTAATGGAACAGTTTCCTTGTGCCTTTGAATTCAATGAGAGATTCCTCATCCACATACAGCATCACATCTATTCTTGCCAGTTTGGGAATTTCCTGTGTAACAGCCAGAAGGAGAGAAGAGAACTGAAGTACTAAAGTCTTTTCTTCAGTAGACTATTTACATGTAGGGTCTGTGGGTGCTGGTGTATTGAGGAGACAGACATTTGCTCGTCTACATGTATGTGCTTTTGTAAGGCTAGAGGTGCAGCGTAGGCTTCTCAGCTATCCCCTTCTGGCAACACAGACTAATACCAAAAAAAAGCTGATCCTCTGCACTATAGGTCTTCTGGGAGTGTAATCCATGGTGTGTGCGAGAGGGATTAGGGAAGACTGACAAAACCATGATCCCTTCAGCCATATGGCCCTACTTCAATTGCAGCAGTAACAACATACAAGGCAAGCTCGTGCTGTATAGGTCTAATACAAGCTGGTAGTAACTCTAGTTAAGTTCTCAGTTTGAGAGTCACTGCACTTCCATGGTTTAATCTGTCTTTGGATCTCATGTCAGGACTGTTGAGTCCTCATCTCTTGGCTATTTTCTTATAAACAGCCCTTTTTTTCTGGTATCCAGCCCCATGACTGAGACAGCAAACTATCCCTCTGTTGTCTGGCTCCAAAGAAATTAGGAAATAGCTCCTTGCCCTCAGGCTTCAACAGAGACAACAGTATCACTCTCAGCAGTGCTGATGTTTCTGTCTGCTTCTTGGGGCCCTGGCTCCTCAGGTACATAACGCCCACCACTTTTCTCATGCATCCTCACTATTGCAGCAGTAGAAATGAGAGGAAGGTGGGAGTCACTGCTTGCTGATGCCACTCGGTCCCTTTCCCTGCTTAAATGCAGAGCAGCTTCAGTGATGCGATCCATTTAAAATTAAAACCTCCACAGGGCTTCATACCCCAAACCCTAACTTCAAGAGAAAGTGCAGCTCAATGGTGTAGGTATGCTTTTAAATGTGGGGATCCCATTGGTGTAGTGATTGATCTGAAAGCGAGTTTTATGGAAAGGAACTCGTCTCTCCTCCTCCTCTCTCCAGCTGCTCTGGCTTTATGGAAAATGGATTGGATTTTGCATTTAGTGTCCCAACTCACATTTATTTATTTATTTATTTTTCAGAATCCAAGAACGAACATATTCATTGTGGGCTCACTTGTGGAAAAATCACGCCGATTACTTGAATCCTTTGTACAGATCAGACCACAGTCAAACCCAAGGGACCCTGTACCCACGGATGGCTCCATGCAACTTCTTGTACAAGTAAGGAGTATCATTTGCTACTGAAAATTGTGGGATGTGTTAGCAGAGAACAGAGTGCCTTGCCACGTAAGTACTTCTTGTTGCACGAAGTCGCTTACAGAGAGTAAATTCAGTCTCGGATGCGATGTGATCATTCCTTGTGCGCTCACTGAGACTCAGCCAACACCCCTGCACCATTCCACAACAGAGTATTAGTCTGAAAAGAGGCTTAAGATTAAAGCTATATTGATAGCTGCATGTCCTAATTTCATGGTTGCTCACTTCTTCCGCTGAGAAATGTCCCTTTCAATTCTGTTCTCATCTGTGGTTTCTAAATTTAAAGTTGCTTCAACTTCTCCAAGATTTTTCTGATGTTTATCCGGATCAACTGGTGTTAAAAATATAAAGGGACATTACAAGAAATCCTATGGTTTCAGTGATAAAACAAGTGTTTAGTAAAACAAAATGCAGACTTTCCCTATTTTGTTATACTTCCAAATATACAAAGTTTTACTCGACATTTTTTTCAAAATGCAACAAAATACTATAATTTTAGAAATGTTACTATTGACATTCTGACATGAGTAACTAATTGTGCCATTAACCTTAACAAACTTAAGGAGATCTTGAATAGACATTCATGACAACTATGATTTAAGTAAAACTGATCAGTTTGACTTCCAGTTGCAAGTAAAAGCACCTGTTAAAAAGTCAATTAAATATCATAAATGACACAAATTTAATTCCCTCAAATCTATTATTCCAGGTCACATCCACTTTAAAACTATTTTAAAATAGCCAATCATATTCTTTACGATAGTGAGATCTATAAAAGAAGTACTGATACTGCAAATCCTCCATCAGATGAGTAATCTTGATTTTAATGCAATTACTCGGGTGCATAAAGATTTCCAAACATGATCTCGCAGCTCATGAAGTTAAGGGAGCATGTGATTTAAATAGTATACTACTGGGGTAGGAATAATAAACCACCAAGGAGCACGCATGTGCTCCAAAAATATCCGTCAGCTACTTGGCAGGGCAGCTGCAGCTGAGGGCAGGTCTCTTGGTTACTTAACCTGTCTGGTGAACTAGTTACACACTCAAGAGTCTGGCTGTGGCCACTTACTGCATTGCCATGAAGGCAGAAGACAGGAGGAGTGCTAGAGTAAACCCTCAGACTTACTGTTCGGTCTTTTCCACCTGAAAATGAAAAATCAGCTCACCTGTTGAACTAGAAATGTCTTAGAACTTGCCAGTGTATATGCTGCATGCAATTTCCATTGGCTACTTTAAAACATCAGTTTAAATTTTTAGAGGACACCATACTGTTTTTTACTCTCGATTTTTAACTTTTCTTTACAGTGGAAAAAAAAACCCTGTGAACTAGCTTTACCTAAACACCTCCCAGCCTCAACCCCAGCCCCATCCAAAAACAAGCATGTAGAATTTCAAAGTTGACTTCATGGGAAGTTAAGCAGTTGAGAACTAGGATTATGAAAAACTGTCTTTAACCTTGACTGTTTTATAGGTACCACTACTCTAAAGCCCATAGTGTAGAACAAGAAAATAATAGAGCAAAAGTTTCTGTTCAGTGAACCACCGTCAGCCATGTGATGTAAGTCAAAGGTACCTTCACCTTTCTATTGTATATCAGAATTGGTTCAAGCTCTGCATATCCACAGAGTTCCACCTTCAGAACAGAGCCAATGCAAATGAATCTTACCAAATATTCAATGAACTTATTTGTATGCACTCTAGTGATGAATAATCTATGGCTGGATCGTGTAGGACAACACGCGTCTGAAAATAACCCCTAAAATCTGTGACTCAGTTTTCTGAGGCCACCTCACCGAATGACAAAATTGTTGACGTTCTCATCCATTTCAGGTTCTGGAGTGGTATGTACAACCGCTTTGAAAAGGGGCTGCATCCTCGACAGTCGGTTACTGACTACCTAATGGCAGTGAAGGAAGAAACTCAGCAGCTGGAAGAAGAGCTGGAGGCCTTAGGAGCGGTAATAAACACTTGATTCTCAATGCCCTAGGCTTAACTGAGGGTAAATGAAACCCAGCCCCATACGCTGCAAAGTCCCCTACATGCTGCATGCTTTTCTGGCAGGAGGATGTTCAGCTGTCATCTTTGATCTCACATGAATGATTATCAGTGTTTTAGCATTTAAGACCCAATAGCGAACTTTTCTTATTTAGAGATAAAATTTCACCTGTGTTGGTGCACAAGCACTACTCCTGAAAGAAATTCTACATCCTTATGCAGCTCAGAAGGAACTGTAACTCAGAAGGATGCTGTAATTCAGCATCGGCTTGTGAGAAATTGTGCACCTCTCATACTACAGAAATGCAAATAGAGTTTTAAAGGGTGCCAGAGGGGTTGGGCTCTGAACTTTGTTTCTTTCATTATTTTAACAAAAGGCAAAGACACGTAAGAGGATTACTGGGCCCTAAATGTGTCCATGTAATATATACTGTTTCCTTTATTTCAGAGATTGGCAAATCTTCAGAAATCACAATTAAACGATAATAAAGTCAAGAGTAAGCAACACGACCGAAGCAAACAGTTAGGGCTTTCTACTTCCAACTACAGCTTAGCTAACACTCCTCAGGAGTACAGCAACGATCTGAAATCATTCCCATCCCGCAGCCCTTCACAAGGGGATGAAGAAGATTCAGCCCTGATTTTGACGCAAGACAACCTAAAAAGCTCTGATCCTGACCTCTCAGCTAACAGCGATCAGGAGTCTGGTGTGGAGGACTTAAGCTGCAGGTCCCCAAGTGGGGGTGGCTGCTTGCCCAGTGAAGACAGTGGCAAGGATTCAGATGAGGCTGTATTTCTGGCAGTCTGAAATACCTTCACAATGGCAAGGATCCAGATGAAGCCGAGTCTTTCACAGCCTGGAATGACATCTCTTGAGCAGATGAAGAATGGGAGTGGTCTGTGGCCTAAAGAAATAATCCAAAGAAAGGGAACTGTGCAATTGTGTAAGTAAAGATCTAAGCAGAACAAGCCATTAGTTTTAAGACATAATGCTAAAGAAAGGGAGTATCTGCTGTTACATTTAGCTAAGCCAATATGGTATTTGTTTTAATTTCATTATGCTGTACATATTTATTCCTTCCTTTGTACACTTCCACATTATTATACAAAATAATAGTTCTCCAAAGATGTGAAATTCCAAAGTACTCTTACACACAGGGACAAGGTTGGAGGTTCATTAGTGTTAGCCCTACTGGTGAATCAGTCAAAATTGTTTTGTAGAGCTCTTTTGCGTTCAGACATACTGTGTATATTCTTCACTTCCCCCCACCCCCCCACCCCCATGGGAGGTGTTAAATTTTGAATTCCAACAATTATTTTACATAGTCTCCTACTATAATCCTTTATGGTAAAGTAAAACTAACAACTAGACATGCTTGTTTAGGGGACAAAAGCAGCTTTAATCCTGCAAAAATATCATTTAGCAAGCAGCCTTCATGGTAAAGTATCCCCTTATAACGAAAGGTACGTCAGGCAGTATACTCTAGCCTCTCTGTTTTGCTCTCAAGTTTGATTGTTGGTATCTTACCCTTGTTCTAAACTGCCTACATAAGATGTAAAGGTAAAATTTTAAAGGTAATAAACCCCCAAATTTTCCAGTCTGAGTCCTACTTGAAAATGTTTTATTTGAGAGGGAGTGAGGTACATGTACATACAGTGGAGAGAAAAGGGAATCCATAATCACTTCTAAAAAATCACTTATGAAATCATCACTCCAAAATCAGAATTAAAGGAAGATTATGGCCGAATTTCATTGTTCAAAGTAAACTAACCACAACCAAGGGGTTGTTTGGTTTTTTTCATCCTCGTACAAAATTTTGCCTTTAGTATTTGCCAACCTGAACAGAGCATGGCAAGGCTAATTTAAGAAAAAGACTGATTCACCACACCAGAAAGTTTAATCTTGTTTGAGAATTTTCATAGTTTTTAAGGGTAAGATTAACAGCTTTCATAACCATAGGTACGGAAATAAACCACTGAAAAATATTTCAAATTTAGGATGTGTTGAAATTCACTAAAAAGGCTTCCATATCAGGATGTAATTCTTCCAAGTTTCTCCCTCTCTTTTTTTTTTTCTTTTTAATTAAAGCAAGCAGTTAAAAATATAATTCATATGGCTGCTCTTACCTGCTTGGAGACAATGTGGTATTGAACTCTAGTAAAGCAAAGGGGCAGTAAGTTTACTTTGATTGCATTTCGTACTACTCCTTCAAATACAGTCGCACAGGCAGAATTAAATTACATAAACAGACCTCAATTTAGAGGCTCTAGATTTTATTATTCAGTCTGCTTTTATGGAATGGCTTTTCATTCTGTTCTGTGTACTTATGTTATTAACAATGAGCACATAAACTTCAGTGACATTAATATCCTCTTCTGGGAGCTGCTGTCTTTGAACAAATCATTCAATTCCTAACAGCAAAATTTATCTCCGTGTCACACTTGGAAAGGCCAGATCCTCAATTTGATAAGTCACTGTACCTCAACTGAAATAAATACAGCTACCATTTATACTCTATTTAGAATCTACCCTTCTGTTTTTTAATCTTTATGGATTTTTAATAAATTAAAGCCCTGATTTTAATTGCACTTTTAAAAATGTTTCATATTTTGAACACAGCCTGTAAAATTTATGGTATTAAAGGATATTTTGATCAGCAACGAAAACAAAACACACAATATTCTGGCTAAAAATCAGCTCGAAAGTGGGAATTACTGCTCATCTTTAAAATGTAAAATTGTGTATGATGGTATTGTGTCCCATTAGACATGGCTAGAAATAAATGCAGAACAGCAGTATAAGCAAATTCAAAGCACTGCCTTCATGTCGCTTACGCAACTCCTTGTAACTAGCTTTACGACTAAAATATTAACATATTAGCATTTTATATTACGCTTTTACTTAGTAGTCCTCTGTGATGTGTCTTTCACTCCTTGGAATTCTGCATTACCTCCTACTGTTTTCATTGTAATGTATGTATTTCTGGCAGTATTAGCCTGCTGAGAAACACTTTCAAATAAACACTTAGGTCATTTAGTGTTACGTTATTTCACATCAGTGAGTGAAACAAAGGTTTGTTTTCCCCGTTCTTGTAATATAGTTCTTCATTTATGCAAGAGTTGCTTTGTCACCGAGATCAAGAGAGTTTAGTGCCTTCCCTATGTTGATACTTGGATCCAATAGCTCAAGCTGTGGAGGTATCTACAACCAATAACTAAGAAAACTGAGGCTCCTGTCAATTGAGTTAGTCATATGGGAGTGTGTTACACTCCACATAATTTCTTTTTTCAGGGAATGTGTAACTAAAACTATGAGAAAAACCATACTATGAACCACACTGATGTCTTGCAGCCTTGTGGGGATCTCCCCTCTGCTGCAAATACTTGCAAATTCATGTACAGCCCACTGTAAATGAAAACAAGACACATAGGAACATAAGTAAACTGCTGGAAAGAAAGGATTAGAAGGGTGTGTTAGATTTCTGTGGTGCAATTCTAGCCTCACTAGGTTAATGCTGTTCTTTAGTATGAAAACGTGCATCTAAAAGACACTGAGGGTAGTAAGATCAAACACCCGAAGTTTTCTCTACAAAAGATCACCATCTAACGAACGGTAAGAAAATTTATCTGCTAGCTGCTTTTATTGGTGGCTCTATACAAGACACAGACAAAGGTGGTAAACTGGAAGTGGATTCTGAAAAGCTGAGAAATAAGAAGTTGAAGGGCACAACTTGGACCAAAGGATATCATTAAAAGTAATGAAAGGAAAGGAAAAAAAAGTAAGCAAAAGGAGAGCAGCAGGGAATGAAAGCTCTGTAAAATCAGCAGCAAGGCAGAAAACCCACATTCTTTGAAGACAGGGGCAAGCCAGAGCACCAGTTTACACAGCGTGAAAAACATCTGATGAAACAAACTAATAACAATTAAAAGCCAACGACAAAGTAGTAACCTTTGGAATGAAGATAAGCAATTTATCATTGTTGATCAGCTAACTTCATGCTTTTCTGTGGATGCTGTGCTGATCTGTACACAGACTCCTCAAACACAACAGCCGAAGAAACGGGCCGCTGCTGTGCACAGGCTGAAGGTTCAGGCTGGCTGGTCACCCTGACACCCTGAAGTGCAGAGACAGGTAAGCACTACGGTGACTTTAAAGGCCAGAGTTGTCCTTTAAAGGCCAGAAACAGGCTGGTCATTCCAGACTGTGACAGGACACCTCTAGCTAACCCAGTACACCATTGCTGAATACAGAGGCTTCTGTGCCTCCTTTCCAGAGGATGGGTCTGTGACTGCAGAAGGGACTAAAATATAGGGGAAAAAATCCTAAGAATAGGAACAACAATATGAGAGAGAGAATAGAACGAGTGAAAAGAGAAGACCTTAAACTTTCATATCCCTAAACAAGAAACACTACTAAGAACTTGAACTGAACAGTGACATCTTCTTCTAGGCTCTCTTCCACTACCATTAGAAGGACTCCATGGAGAAGTCTGAATTTGTAAATTTACTCACAAAAGTAATGTAAGAGGAAAGGTTGAAGTGTTGAGAACTTGTACTACTTAGGAAAGCAAGTCCCCTGAAGGTGACCTGGGAAAAACCTTCCGTCAAAGTAGAGCACTTTAATACAGCACATAATATGCAACAGGAAGAGCCAGATGAGGACAGAAGTCTGTCATTTCATGCCATTATAAAATTTATAAAGAAGATACTAGCCCAACTCAGGAAGGACACCAAATATTAGGTCATCTGTTCCTTTCACTGCTCACAAGCAAGAAAGAAAACCGAAAAACCCAGCCCTGTAGAGCACTGTGTATCCAATGTTTAAGACTATTAGCTAGATACTCAGAAAAAGATCCAAAACAACTTGTACGATCTGCATAAAAACGGATGGAGTTTGCCGAGAAGGTAACACTGATGACTTTAACTCTTCTCTAGAGCTGCAGAAATCACACTGCTCCCAAGTCTAAAACAATCTGGAAATAGCACATTAGCTAAGTGCTATGTCAATATACAAGCAGTATCATGCAGTCAGTAGCAGTATTTTTTGGAAGAAGATATACACTCAGTATTGCTTAACCATGGCACTTAGAACCTGTTTATTTTTTCAGGCACCTAAGTATCTCCTTTGATTTAGACCACAGAATATTTTCTTAGGACATTTAATCTCAGAATCTGGACCAGCTTTACCATGAAAAATCCCATCAAACACCAGTGAACAGTTCACCCTGAAAGGCGGTAACTTAACACAGACAACCAGGGTACTGTAAAATATGACAGGGCTGAGACTAAAGCCCCATTTGAAGACTCATTCACCAGCCTGTGGAACAGACTTCTTGCACCTAGGTGATTTTTGTAACTCCAAATTTACTCACTTTTATCCAATTCAGAAGAAATATCTTTATCGCATCTTGCTAGAACAGCATCGAGTTTAGAATTGACTGAAGATTAGCGATACAGAAAAGTACTCATAGGGACTGATGTGCTTTAGTTTGAGACTTGAATCGGTGATGTTCTGTGACCCTGTCTAGGTAACAGAGGCAGTGTCTTGGCTAAGAGGTTTATCTGCAGACTGTTTCCTGACAAGAAAGACGCAGGATTCCTGACGCATTACTTCAGTGTTTTATCCTGTTTATCTGTCAAAACTGTAGAATTCCTTATTCTTCTGGACGTGACTGTCTCCATGAAAACCCAGTGCACTGACAAAGCTGAGAGAAAGAAGGTGTCTTTTTGCAATAGCAAGAGAGAACATACATGTATTTGGAAGTTGTATTTTTTCTCCTATAGAATACTGCACTTAGTCCTATCCATTCTCATCAGAGAGTGTCGCATCCTAAAAAAAGGAAGCTCACCAGAGGCAAGACCCAGTGATTAAATGGCAGAATTAAGTCTTGCTTCCAAATTCTACCATTGGCCTTAACATGCACACTATGCTACTCCAGCCAAATTAGTTTCTTTGTTCCCTAAAATTATGAAAAAAACCACTGCTACTTCGCAAAGAACTTCAGAACTAGTTTTTGTATAGTGCATTCAAGTTCCTCACATGATGGACATATATTGCATAAACTAGAAACCGGAAGGTGACCCAATTATTTTTCCCTTAAGTAAAAACAAGTATGAAAATGAAACTGTTAGATGAAAATTTTGTTTAATTACAGTGGTAGGTACCAAGCTACTCCTGAAATCAAGTGTATCAGTGCTACTGAGCAACGTACCACCAAATCTATGCAGAAATCATTTGCTCCATTTTGATTCCAATATAAATTTGCTCCAGAACATCCTTTGCTTAATCCACACCTACTTATCCAAAACACAATACAGGCTATGCTTAGTTTTGTATTATAACTTAAAAGTAAAAAACTTGTTCTATAAACATTTTGGCTTAAAGAAAAAGACAGCTTGTGAATCCACTGACAATCTCAAATGGTGATCATCTTCAGTTTCCAAAGTCCTACCACCACTTATCTTAAACGCTTTCACAGATGAAGCCAAATCTCTGTCTAAAGTTCAAAATACAAAAGATATGAATTATGTTTTATAAAAATGTAAAAAGCTAGTCGAAATTACATGTTAAGTTATTTAATCTCTAAAGAACAGGAGTATAGCAGCAGGAACTTAAATATAATAAGAACTATCAACAATAAATACAAGAAATTAGTGCAAAGATTGCAATAGAAGGATTCTTGAGTACAATGAGAATATAAAGAGACATTCTAATTTATACAAAAACCATCCCAACTCTGTATACAATCTCTTCTATAAATACAACCATACAAGATGAAATGCTTATTTGCAAATAATAGTTATTAAAAAGTGTGCTTTATTGGGATTTTCACTCGTTCTCTTGGCAGGTGTAGTTTGCAGAAGTCTGTAAAGACAAATTTCCATAATTAGATATTTTAACTCCTCCAGAAGTTATTTTTTAAGTACAACTAACAACAGATGCAGTACATACTCAATTTCCACAGAAAGCCCTACTAAAACACTAAACATTGCAACAAATCCATTTGCAGTTAGCAACTTCTATGTGTATGACAATGAGGTAAACTGTAAAAAAATCGACCTCAAAAAATGTCACCAGAAATATTAGAACAGTAGTTTACCTATAGTGGAGCATGAAACTGGCTGTGCATTGCTATGGCCTGTTGAAGTTTTTCCTCTTTGGCTCGTCTACAGTGGCAAAGCTACGAAACAAGACATAGGAAGAGTGAATTTGGAAAGGAATTTTTTATATTGCATATTACAGTTTCTCTTTAATGATTCAGCTACTTTTCAGGCTCTTAAAAAAATGTTATTATTCCATCCACTATTGCTTACAAGAGAAAAGAATTGTTTCCTATGTTACAAACTGCATTTATTGAGCATTTTTAAAGAAACGCACATTACCTGGCAAGTTGCTCTTGTCAAAGCATGAGCAAGGACGGTGGTTTCTGTATCTGTTACTTATTCAGCGATAGTCATCAACAGAATAATTAAAGAGTTTAATTAATTAAACATTAAGGTTGCTTAATATAACATATCATTCTTTGTTGACCTACCAAATTTAAAACTGTCCATGTGGCTATTCTCCCTATATCTATACAGGATATAGAAGAAAGTGAAACAAAATATCTGCAACAACACGTGACTCAGGGCTAATGCAGGGGACCTTTACACTCCCACCTTAAAAATATGTGCCTTCAGTATGCAGATTATATTCTAAATAGACTGAAGCCACTTGGGGATATACTTTTCTTCTTTTGGAGCTTACTAAAGTACTGCTCTGTATCACAGGACTGCTCAAGCTCCAAGTCTTAAATTTACTCAGTGTGTTGTATATCTCTCAGATCAGAATGATCTGTATATTACATACCGTTCTCTTTTCCATGAAACTACTAAGAAAGTCATCTATTTCTGTTTTGCCTTCCAAGAAGTCTTCTGCAATAGTGTCAGATTCCTCTTCGGCTTCATGAGCAGCTACTTTAAGTCTGGCTTGCAGAGCACTTGGACTGCAACTCTAAGAAAATAAAAACTCCTCTGTAATACTAAGATGGCTATCAAACCCTACATTTCCAAGAAGAGAGATAAATGACTATATAAATAGGGAATAGGTGAATAGACCATTATTATCACATAAAGGCCTAAGTGACCAGATGAAGCTTTGTCTCCAAAAACAGCACAGCTTGTTAAACTAGAAAGGATTCAACGTGAGAAAAACATTGCGTTCAGGTCTAGATTCACAATTATTCTCACAAATGGCATGAAGTTTTTCAACTTCTACCCTACACTGTACAAAGCATCCAACTTGGAAATCTGGCAGGTTCTTGAGTGCATGATTTCTGAGTAGAACTAACATTTCAAGTGTCTTCGATAAATAGGGTCTACTTTTGAAACTCACTAGCGGACCTGAGAACTATAAAAAGGTAAAAAACCACTTAGTGTTCAGCTTTCAAATATCTTTGAGATGACAGTGGAGAAGAAGACAGGAAAGGAAAAAGCATCTACTCAAGAAGCAGAAGGATGGCTAATCTAAACCAGTATACTTATTCTTCTGTTCTTACAAACCTCAAACCTTGCTTGGACTACACTTCATCTACCCCCAAGAAAAATATTTTACTTAGATACTGTAAAACTGTAATGTAATCAGCTATTTCCTGTTAAATTCATCTTGTGCAAAACTAGGAGAGTTTGCTCCAATAAAAGATGACTAAAATTCAGCATAGTACTAGCAAAAGGCTCATATCAAACTTCGAAGAACAGGTAATATGAGACACCATCTAGCACACAGTGAACAGCAATACACGAAGATACAGCATACGTGAAAAAACAGCACAAAAATCCAGCTTCAACTCCCAGTCTCCTAACCATCATTAAATCAAATCAGTAAATCTAACAGAAAAAAAGGTAATACAGCAATGAGGTCTTATGTCCTGCTCTTAAGGTTTCTTACAGAAATACAAGTTTCTCAGTGCCAGCTACCTCTGCTCACTTTAAAGCCAACTTACATCACATTGAAAGGGCCATTAGGAGTCAGATGAATCTGCTTTTCAAGTAAGGAAACATTTAATGTAGATCACGTATGAAATTATAGAGTTTGCTGTCATGTGACTTTTTTGGTGTTTTGAAATTCAGGTCCTATGTACACTGTTGTACGCTCAGGTGACAAGTCTTGCAAATAATGAAGATTTCAGTGCAGAAACTGGTTTATGAGAAGTTACATCTTCTAATGCATATCCTGGTAAACACACTAAGACATTATTCGTCTTCCTCAAACTAGTTTCTGAGGTAATGACTTTACCCTACTTCTGCTTCAGAACGTGCAAAGTTTGACAGCACATATAACAAACTGCCCAAAGCAAGCACACTCAGGGAATCGCAGAATTCTAGATTCTAAAGCAATAGTTTTAATAATTTTCATTTGGTACAGTTTTACAAGCTCATTATGTTAAACGTGTACCTTAAACAAGCCTTTAAAAATTATTCTATTCTTAAAAGTGGTTTAACCCAGGATTGAACTTAAGAACAGCTCTGAATGCTCAACACACTCCTTTCTTCCAGCTTTCCTTCTGTTGTGGCGTTAAAAAAACACCAACCACCCCAATAACAGTAGTGCTGTCATAACACTGTTTTGGTTTCAAACTGTTTGGTACTTCATTCCCATTTTATTTCATAGTTGATGTGAATCTATTTCATATAGAATTATTAGAGTTTAACCAGAAGAACGTTCTTTATGGATAAGATACATATCAAAATTTCAGTTTTATTGAAGTGCTCTCAAAGGACAATATGATATAGACATTATACCTCACTAAGTTCATGCTGTCTTTGCATCTTTTTTTCAAAGGCTGCTTTCATCTGTGTGAGTTGCTCATACTAGAAGGAAGAAGAAAAAGAATGTTTTCACCTCCAAAATAAAAGCAGAGTATTACAACTAACACTGTCAAAAAAAATTTATTATTCACTTACTTTATCCAGCACCATCTGTCTTTTTGTCTCAAGACTAGGCTCCAGGAGCAAGTTTTTTTCTGTAAAATAAAGTCACTATTACTACTTTTTTTAAAGGATTCATTTTGCAGAACACAGCCACAGATCCTAATGTTTTGATATCTTACTTGCCAGCTCTTCAATGCTTTTCACTAACTCATCTCTATCAGTAATGACTTGCTTCAGTTGTGGCAGAGTCACAAACTGTTCCAGTAACACTTCCTCCTGCTCGTTCATATTGGTCAGCTGTGATATGCTAGATTCAAACAGAAAGAAAGAAGATATAAGCTCACAGCAAACATTACCTGAGGAGTTACTCATTTCTGCCAAAAGTCAAAAGTCAGAGTCATTTATTTGGACTACAGATACACTTGACCACTTATTTTTTCCCTTGCTTCTGGATAGTGGGCTCACCCCCTACAGCACCTCACCCCCTTTTTCCTGAGGCTCAACTCCACTCCTTCATTCCCAACATCTCTGCTTCCCCGTGCCCCAAGCAGCATGAAGACTTGGGGAGGAAGTGCAGGTGTTGTAGTCAATCTACAACAGTCTGTCTTTGTTGCTCCTTCCTGCTCACATATTTCCCCTGCTCCCGCACGGGTCCCTCGTCACACACTGCAGGTCCTGGCAGGAAAGCCTGCTCTAGTGTGTGCTCTCCATGGCTTCAATTTTCTTCAGGGCATATCCACCTTCTCCAATGTGTGGTCCTCCATGGACTGCCACTGTGGGTATCTGCTCCAGCATAGTCCTCTACATGGGCTACAGGGAAATACCTGTACTACTGTGGTCTTTTCCAAAACTTCCATGGTCTGCAAACAAGTATCTGCTCTAGTACTTGGAGCACCTCCTCCACCTTCTCCAACCTTGGTGTTTGCAGGATTCTCACACTTTTCCAACCCTCCCCTCAATCCTCATTGACTCTGTAGCATTTGCTCTTTTTAAAATTCTTTTTCATAGAAGCACTACACACTTCACTTCTCACAAAGGCCACCTGCACAGCCTCCACCACGTTACTAAAACATTTGTCTTGGTACAGCTACTCAGAACAGCTGCAATACCATTTGTGATTTAACTCAACTACTACAAGAAGAATCACAGGAATTTTAATCCAGTCTTCATGGAATGACCAAACTTAACAAGAATGTTTTGTTTGAACAAATTACACTTCCAAAAACTGTAACTTTCTGCTATGTAATAAGGATGCTGCTAAAATTTACAGCTGATTTAGCTACTTTAAACAGGCTCTTAGGAAAGTGCCAACAGAAACAAAAAAAAACCCCAAACATCCCAGAACTCCTTCCTACCAAAGGCCTTTGCCTTTTTGAAATAACAGAATTTTCAATCTCTAAACTATGACATCACCATAAAGATGTGAGATGAGAAAGAACCCAATCTCCTAAAACCCTTTTCTGAGTTAATAGCTAATTTGTATTCTATTCAATCCCAGATAACCGATGTAGGAGGCTGTCTCATTAGATCTGAGAAAACTGCTGGTAACAGTAACATATTTTTTAAAAAATGTGACAAGATATGCTTTTGATGAAAATCTATGTCTAATATGTGTACGAAGTATTTAGATGTGGAAGTGATTTGCACTGGTACAGCCGTCACACTTACCATCTGGATTTGCCTAACCCAATCTCCCTGCACACACTGAGCTGCTCACAAAGCAGTCCACTGTTTAACCTGTGCTAAAGGTCCTTTCGGATTTAAGAGAATGTAATTTGTGAACCAGTCTCAAGTGCATTTCCCTTTCCTCCTTCCAAAACTTACACTTACTCTATTAGTGGAAATTATGTCCCTGGCAAGGTCCCAGAAGACAGCAGAACACTGACAGTTAGGAAAAGTAAAAATAAATGCTCTTTTTCCTGGTATCCTAATGTATTATTCCTGCTGAGAAAACCCTAAGCAAGCAGGACACTTGAATACAAGGCCGGCTTACTTTCTGACTCTACAATTCTGGTGAGTGGTAGTTCTCCTGCTTATAATTTCTACAAATACCTTTCAGTGGCATATAGAGACTTTTCAGATACAGACCAGAAGTAATTGCCTTTTAATGACTCTGGAATGTTTCGCTACCTTCTGGAAATTTACCTTAGTTCTGCAAGTTCTGGAAATGTATCAGGAATGTCAGGCATCTTGTAAGTAAATCCATTCTGGCCAACCTAAACGGAAATTTAGAAATGCTTAGTAGATTTTTTTAAGAGCAATTTCTTGATGTTTAACCTGATTAATCCAAAACTGGAGATGAGTATTTGCAAGCAACAAGAAAAGTAGGAAAACCAGTGAGAAGCAGTGGCACTAGTCTCCAAACAGAACGCAACTCAACCACGGCAAAAAAAAAAATACTTAGGGATGTTTGGGGTGGTGAGTCATAAAAGATGAGACAATTTTGGAGGAAAATAATTGTGTCTTGCTATGCCCTCCATTTGACAGCAGCTGGAAGACCCAAGAAACACATGGGAGTGTAACTCAGGGAAGGGAGAACTGAGAAAGAGATTGACATTTTGATCTCTTTCATGTGGATAATCCCTCAAGAAAAAGGTTTTTTAGACAAGGGAAAAAAAAAGTCTGCCTTCATAGAACGTAGAAATTTTAAGTGCTACAAAGCCAGAAAACGTGTCTTCCAAGGTTAAGAAAGCTTTTGTTTCTAAAGACAAAATTTGATGAAAGATTAAACACTTAGACAGGAAGTTTTTGGAAGATATTCAGTAAAATCCTTCCAGAGTAAGAGCGCATCAGTGAGTGGGAGTTTGTGAGTACACACATAAAATCCATGAAGAGAAGCTATTTTAAGCATGAAAACGAGAAATAAATGCTCTACATATAAATGCTTGAGACTGCACATCATTCTCACCTGGTAAATTCTGGGCAGGAAATCCCGTATAGAGAATAAGATCTCATTTTCTATGGCTGGAGAAATAGTCACAGCTGCACAATGGGGGAGTGCAGCTCCACAAAAAAAAAAAGTATATTCGAAGATCTTTAGCATAACACTAGTTTCACTGAAACTCAGAAAGACAAACTTCTCGCTCAGACTTCAAGATTGTTCTAAAAAACTTTTCAGCAAAGTCAGAATGACAGTTTCCTTTTCCTAGTACCAGCAAAATCATGAAGTGTAGTCACTCAGACTGCTCCCTTGAGTTCTGTGGCAATGCCCCGCGTGCCCTTGAAGGAACTCCTACCCAGTGCCTGATAGCTTAAGCAGCAAAACTCAGCGCACAGACCTGAAGCACTGCTTCTGCTGTCGGAACAGGGAGAGGCAGGTCAGCAATGAAGCCAAAAGAGGGAGCAGCAGGCTTGTCTGTAGTGTAGCTTGAAGAAACGGATTCGGCAACCGGCACGGCTGCCATTGCTCTATTTGTTTCTTGAGGTGGGTATGGAGGAAGAAACGGAAACCCCTGAGAAGCATAAGGAGGCATTCCAGCTGGTTTGTTGAAAACGCTAAAATGAAACACACACAACCATAAGCAACCCGCTGCTTACAGCACATTTCTTATCATTTGAATCATAATTATTAGACCACATACCAAGACATAAGATTCAATTTTTATACAACCGCAAAGTTTGCATTTTCTGTTCTCAGTTACTTCCAACACAAAGTAGACTTACTTATACTGCAACACAATACAGAACTCCATTAAACTATATTCTTGTAGAGCAGCTAAACACACACTCGCATTCTCTTCAAAAATTTACAAGAGCATGCATTTAAACTGTTTGCATCTAGAAGTCCTGAGAAGTGCAACTGTGCCATCTATTAGTTCTTACTTACGGTATAGCATTTAACAGCTTGGGCAACACACACGTAATTACTTCTAAGTAACATAACCTTTTTTTAAATTCACAACTGCAGCTGCATGTAAACCCAGTATTACTGTCAGACATGAGAACCACAAATGTGCTGATAAAGCTGTAATGTCTCAGACCGCTTTTGCACATTTAATGCAATTATGTAAATTGCACAATTTCTGTTGTGCAGTTGTGCAAAAGAAGCTGCCTCTATGCCTGTAAGTTAATACACGGTTCCATTCATTCTATTTATTGATACATACTATGGAAATGATGTTGAGCTAGGAGCCAACACTGGAGGATTCTTCCAAAACTCGTCCAGTAAACTTTGAATAATTTTTCCAAGATCTGAGTGCATTGTAAACTGGTAAAAACAAACAAAAAAACAAAACTCAATGCAGAAGAAAAAATATGCCTGGAATCCAAGAGTTTGAAAACATGCTGAACTTGACCATTTGTTATACCCACACAGCACTGCTGGAAGCTATTTTAGAGACAGTTAAATATGAACTGGGTATACACGAGCTCCAAATAAAGTGATCAACCAACCCAGAACTGAACAAAAACTAGAAGTCTTTTGTATATTCCATTATCAATGGAGAACTAATCTAGTAAAACATTCCTGCTGAACAACCAAAAAAACCCACCTTAGTTAACATGTTACATCTAGGAAAACAAAGAAAGGGAAACTAACAAATGAACAAACCAATCCACCAAAATCTGAGACAAAATGCATTAACTGCATTGTGAAAAAGTCATAACTAACCCCCAACCCTGACCCCAACATCCTTGTTGGCAGAGAAAAGAGGGAAAAAAACCCCAAACTAAAATCCCCTGCATATTAAATTCCTGAATATTAGAGCTAAAACCTTGACACGTTTCTAATAGGATTAGGATAGAAAGAGCTACATTACAAATAGTCTTAAAGCCTCCTTCTCCCTTATATGGAATACACTGTAGAGAAACAAGAATGGTGCTACTGGTACTAACAAGAAGTGTGATAGGAATTTCCTACGCCACCGTAATTTAAGTTTTCGATATATGGAATACTCAAATCAGTAATGGCAGCAGTAAAAGAGTAACTAGCAATATACTGAATGCTCCTGAATTTTTGTTTTCAGACCCCTCAAAACAGTTTCAGAGGGATCAGGATCTGTACTAATCTTTTTTACCGGAAGTATTAGCAACAATCAAGTGTGATGTATTAAAATTGCTATTAGCAGTAGGTATATTTGAAGCTACAAATTACACATACATTATTTATTAATGGACCGGTCACATATACTCCCTGCTTGTCCACTAAATGGTGTCTCACAGGTGGGAAAACACTGATGACTGGTTTTTCCTGAGGAAACTGAGGTGGAAGCAAGCTGCAAATAGAAGGATAATCATTACTACAGCTATATCCCGTGATAAAGTTTACATAAGAAGGCTTCTTATGCAAAGAAGAAATACTATCAATTACATGAACTTACCTTTACTGGAAGAGTTCTGGAGAAATACAGATTGAATGACGCACATGAGAGGATTATTTAGTTACAAAATTAGAAGTCAGACAGATTACAATATCAGACTTCCACAAAACTGAAGAGAGCATTTATTGAGCAAAACTGTAGTGTAACAACGAAGCGATTATGTTCACGGACAAAGAAAAGGCTGTAGTGCAAGGAGAATATTTTCTAATACAAACATTATTACCACAAAGTCAATGTAGTGCAACCTGCAAGAACATTACACTAGTTATCAGGCTAAAGTAATAAAAAGTTGTGAATAGAATAACATTGATCCTTGTCAGAGTTTTTGCACCCTCCAAAGTAAATTCATGTGAAACGTTACATATATTACTTCAGTTCTGACCCAGAAGCTTCAGGGGGGCAAGAGTTAGGAGAGTTACAGCAGATTAGTAAATTACTAATTAAGTTTATTTTCAGCAGTAAGGGATTAAAAATCAGAAATTCTCAAGCATTTTCTCCTACTTCAACTAAAAACATGTAGACATCTTAGCAGCTCAGCAGAACAAAACAGTTTTGCTTTCAGCTGAGCATCTGCATCTTGTACAGGACTAGTTTCAGTCACATCACTACAACTACTAATGCAAATCCAGGTTATAGTTCCTGAAATTAGTTGTGAGATGGAAGCCATTTATGTTCTATCACTACTTTTTTTTTTTTTTTACCCCAAGATGTGCATAGATATATCTCTCGCTACTTACATGTTAATATTAATTGTCAAGTTGTTTACAGTGAATGGCAGTCGATATTCCACATCCTTCTGAATTTCTGCAATGCTGCGAAAGAAGAAATTATTAGCATCCAACTCAAGGTCAAATTAACAGCCTAAAGTCAAAAAAAAAAAGCATGACCTCAGACCTTTGTATTTAGTTTAGTCTTGAAAAGCCTTTTAAGAATAAAACTGAAAATGCTGGCATGAACTAATATGCTTCAGAATATTACACTGAGTAATAAGATGAATGAAAAAAAAATAGATTCTATTTTTTAACCTCACACATGATCACAAGCCATGGAAATACAGCAGGAGAAACTGTGCTACTCGTTTATCCGACAACAACCTCGATTTATTATTTCTTCCCTAACAGAATAGCTTACTATTTAACAGTATTTCTTTACATATGCACCAAGTTCTATGCACTTGCACAGATATTTTCAAGAATTACTTGGAGAAGAGCTACTTGCAAGAATGTAAAGCTCGAACTCAGTGACACTCAAGACACAGAACCCTCTGAAAGCACTGAGTGAAGAAATACATATCTTAGAAATCTGGATTTGGTTTTACCAGATTTCCTTTCTCCTGTAACAGGTAAGTTATTGAGAAAAATCTTTAAATCAGGTGCATTAATAGTAAGATGATTTAAATACACAAAGCACTCTGTAATTTGTACGCACAGCAAGACTGTTTCAAAAGATGATGTCCCCAAAGAACGCAGGGGAGGAGTAGAAGACTTAGCTCAGAAGCATAATTTCTGGACAGTGGGAACATACCTAAACCAGGACTGGGAGAGAAGGGAGGTCAGAAAATTAACTTCATCTCGCAGTGCCTCAGTCAACACACACTTAAAAAGCAGACTGATTCCTCTTCCATGTATTTTTCCTGCCTGCACCTTCTCTCTCACCTCTCTAAGGATCCCTCATAAAGGGAGGGAACACGGCTCCAAGTGGGAACACCCAGTTGCTGTTATTCCCAGAAAGCCTCTTTGCACCCAGCTTCAGAAATGCCCCTCCATCCACCACCAGGTATATTTCCATATAATTAACTACTTCCTCAAAAAATCCAAAACTTGTTACCTGTAAATGTGTATTAAGCGTAGTGCTAGGAGTGTTTTGCCTTCAAAGTGTCACTTGCATATATAATTTAAAACTTTTGTTTTCAGAGCTTTGAGAATAAATGGAGAAAGACAACACAGACCTAGTTATGCACCTTGCTTTCCGCAGCCCAACCTCACTCCTCTCACAGACAATTCAGTATCTGCTCTTTCCCTGTGAATCACATTCTTTGAGGAAACTATCAGGTATCTTCAACAGGAGAATTCAAATCAGAGTCCAGGGCTCTACTGTGATACACCACATACTGAAATCACCACCTCCTCATCCTTAACCGAAGGATTCTCCCCGGAATCTCTCACGCACATTTCTGCCCTGTAATCAGCTGCCACACATTTTAATAGCCTGTTACAAAATCCTTTTGAGAAGGGTATATAATTATGCTCCACTCACAGGTACAACCTATAGGAACTGGGGAGGAAGAGGAGAATAGGGAGACAGAAGGAGAAAGCCAGATTCTCACTGAGCTGTTCAAACTGCTACAACCTCCTTTTAGCAAAACCCTGAACTGATTATTAACTTGGCTGTCCCTGCTCCAAGTAGGAATTGGTTACATTGGAAAAATGACACATTCTTAACTTTGGCTAGACCACCACCAAATGTAAGAAACCTGGGTTTTTTCTAAACACAAAAACTTGATGTCAAGCTCCTAAGCTGTAAGAGATCCTGAAAAGGAAGACCAGCTACTTCAATGAAATGAAGTTCCCATATACCTGGGCTTTCACGACCTACAACACCACAAACCCACTTTACCTAACTTAGGTAACTACACTATGCCAAGAATTTTGTTTTGAGCATTTCAATGAGGAGCAGCTGGGATACACATAAATGACTACAGAAATATACTTATCAGACAAAACAAACACTAGATGGATGTTTATTTAATCATTGCTTAGGAAGCTACACTGTTGCAACACTTAATTCATACTCCTATTCTATAGATCTGTGGTGCTACAAAGTCCATAACCAAGCACGAGTCCCACTCAATAACATCTTTGCACTTTGGAAAAGTTGCACAAGTACGCAGTACCTTTTTAAAAGCACAGAATTTGAGGGACTCTTATTCAGTAATAAGTAACGCTTAGGAAAAGTGTACACTTTGCCAGCATTTACCCGTTCTCTTGCTTAATTTTTGTTTGGTTTTGTTTGTTTGTTTACACCTATGTTAAGAGAGATCTGGTGGGATAGTTTTTGTGATGGTAAAGTTACGTTGGAACAGCTACCACCTCCCTATCCTTCATCTCCATTCCTGGCTGCAGGGTCTGTTCTGTCTGTGTCTGTGCTTGAATTGCTGCTTGCTCCAACAGGTAGTAAACCAGTTCAGCAAGATGACTTTGACAAGAAATGAACACCTTTTATAAGAACTTAACTTGGTGAGAGCTTATCTCCCTGGTAGCGTAAAATGGTAGAAATAAAAGTCTAAGTAAGGCCAGTACAATAAAAACTAGTTAGGTAAGCTGCTGCATATCCACACACACAGCTCCCTAGAGAACTGAACCATCTTTCAAAAATATTTGCAAAATTGGCTCTGAACAGATTTAAGTTTAAGCAAAGAACGATACTTAGCGGTAGTGTCATACTCATGCTTCCTGTGTGACTGAAATTCAAAGGATTAGGATAGTTAGCGACCTGCAATTATACAACTTGGAAAAACAGTAAGTATCTCCTACACTCCTAGTCTCAGTTTGACATGACAGAAAACATTCCCCTCCTTTTTTTCTGGATCGTTTTGGAGGCATGCATCATTCCACTAGAATTCACTGGAATCACGCTAGAAAACATGATGAAGCACGTATCTCCTTTAAATGATGAACACTATTAAAAGACTAAAATTTAGGCAAAACTGACGAGCATACTGACGAGCTGGTGTATCTCGGGATAAAGGGAGGTGTTCTGCTGTAAGAAGTGCGACTGCTGAAGAGGATGAAAACATCCGCCTCTGGTGAGCACCTAAATGAAACAAGTTACTAAGGAACAGTCAGTTATTAGTAAGTTAGCACTGCACATCAGAAAAATAGCGTGCAGAGCCAGCAGGACTGCTATGCCACTGCTGGTGAGACCGCTGGGACGCACAGCGCCTTGATACCCCATGCTTTATTTGTAACTTTTAAAGAACTACGCTCCTGTGACCGGTTTCCAGAAAGATGGCTCTACTCCAACACAAGCAATCTGTACCCCTTTGTAGACTTTAAAAATATCTGAGACGGTCAACCGGCTGCTGTACCTGGGCACGACGACCCGCGCCCACTCACCCGGCCAAGCCTCACCGACAAAACCTCCAGCCAGCGGGGACGGCCCCCCCGCGGCCCGAACAGCAAACCTCGCTTTCGGTTGCCGAGCGCAACCTCCGCCCTCGCCAGCCCCTCCGGTTTCCCCCCGCCGTCTTCCGGCCGCGCACCGGCTCC
>VWZK01000709.1:228245-247967 GCA_013396935.1 Baryphthengus martii
CCCTCTGCGGGCGGGGGTGTTTGCGTGGGCCGCGCGGAGGCGGGCTCGGGAGCGGAGTCTCTCTCGGCGCTGGGCCGGGGCGGGGAGGTAAGCTGGGGCGGCCCTCTCCTGACTGCACCCCACCGCCGCGCACGACGGCCTCTGCGGCTCCCCGAGGTGTTCTCAAGGCGTTGCAGGCGTAAAGAGGCGCCCGGGAACCCGACCGGGGCGTGACCCTCGGGCTGTTGGACCGTGGTTTGGTCCCCTTGCGCCGCTCGCTGTTTTAGCGCGGCCCGTACGAGCTGAAAGAGCTGCTGCCTAGGGAGGCTGCCAGCCTGCCTGGGCAGCTGTTGGTCGTCCCTAGCGCCCCCGAGTGTGGCGTAAGGCTGATAGTTATTTGCCGCTGCGTTTCATGTTGCACGCAGCCGTAGGATCCACAGGAATGTGCCCTTTTAACCCGTGGGGTTAGAATAACGCTCGTGGTTCTTCTGTCTCTTGGGACTATAGTGTGCCTTGCCATTTTGCCTGGCTTTGTACAAGCAGGAGAATTCCTAATGAAATTGTAGGATTTTAGTTTAGGGTAGGAATCTGAACTCGCGTAACTGAAGTCCACGTGGATTTGGTGGTGTGTTGCACTGCTTTTTATGAAATTCTGAAGATTAAAGCTTTTTTTCAGGTAAATGAAGACTAAAAACTTAACTCTGTGCTACTTTTGCTTTCTTTGTCTCGTAGGTTAAAAAAATAAATAATTAAAGTCATCTTTATGAAACTGATCCTCAGTCACATGTAACTTTTGATGTATGGTCTCTAAAGCCCCCCATTATGCCAGCAGCTACCGTAGACCATAGCCAAAGAATCTGTGAAGTTTGGGCTTGTAACTTGGATGAAGAGATGAAGAAAATTCGTCAAGTTATACGGAAGTATAACTATGTAGCTATGGTAAGTGGGAACTTGATGTTTATCTAGCAGATTACCATAAAAAGCACGACTTCATTGGATGTGAGTAAATTAAAGCTATAAACTTGTGCATCTGTTCTCATTGAAAGAATAATGGATTCTTATGTTAAATTAATGCTGTATGAACTTTAGGATCCTGACCTTTTTAAAAAGCTAAATTTACTCACAGTACTTTTTAGCTATGAAACTGTTTTTGAAATATGTTTTATTAAAAATGAGCAATGTATATTTTCATGGATGTCTTTTGCTGAAATTTTGTTTCTGTTTTAACAGGATACAGAATTTCCAGGAGTAGTTGCAAGGCCTATTGGAGAATTCAGAAGCAACGCAGACTATCAGTACCAGTTATTACGCTGCAATGTAGACTTGCTAAAAATCATTCAACTAGGACTGACATTTATGAATGAGCAAGGAGAATACCCTCCAGGAACTTCAACTTGGCAATTTAATTTTAAATTTAATTTAACGTAAGTCTTAAAATTCCTGTGTTGTTCAATGTGTGTTTCTGACCTACTGAAAATTTACTGTAGTTTGTGAGAGCCGTAGTAAGTCTTTTATCAATATGATTGGAATACCATAGATGCTTTAGGTGAGGAAAACTTTTGTCGGCCAAACACATGCTTGCTTTCCTTGTTGCTGTGCAGTCTGTCTTACTGTTGGTAATTTGGTCAGAAATGCTAAACAATTTCAACAAAAGTCTGTAAAAGAGGTATTTATACTCAGTGGAAGAATTAGCTCTGCATTTTCATATTTAGCATTTCAGAACACTCCTACCTCATCTTAGTTTAACTCTTACTAGTTATAGAAGTCACATATTTCTTTGCATATTTTTAAATGGCAAATAGCAACATGTGAAGAAAAAATATGAAGTAACCAGTGACTAAAAAAGAACTATGTCAAATGTCAGCAAGTTCTACAGCAAGTGTCATCTGTCCACTTTAAAATAATGTTATCTTTGTTAAAAGACTTGCCAACAAGTTCTAGATATATTCTAAGTCAACTTTTTAATGCTGCAGCAGCTTTTCTTGTGTTTTCAAAGCAACTTATTCTACTAAGCCACTGTATTTTAATTTTCTTCTATAGTAGATTGAAAAGGACTGCTGATTCTACAGCATAAGTCCTGTGGAGGTTCTGGATTATTTTGTGTACAGTGTTGATTAACAAACAAGCTGACTTTTACTATCTATTGGACTAGTACTGTGAACTTTATTTCACAATGTGATTTTTATCAGTGATAAGCCTTTAAGTGTAAACCTAGCTTTTCTAGGGGGGTGAGACACTTCTTTGGAGCTCTGATTATATCTTTAGCAAGTAGCTGACAAGGTTACTAGTATCTTGAACTTTTTCCTGAAGTAAATATAATTACCTGGTATGTTTTCATATGGCCAGAGTTGAGTATCAGTGCAAACACTTCTCAAACTTAAATGTGTTGAAGGGTTGGAGTTTTTCTGGCAGTTGTGTTAAGAGCTGATCATGGGACAGCTTGATACACAGGAGTTAAAACTACAGCCTATGAAGGAGGTTTAAAGAACAGAACTTTTTTCTTTCTGCAGATAAAAAAAGACTCGTTTTCAAAGTAATTTGGGTTCTTAGAAAGGAAAAAACCTGCTGCTGTCTCTCTCGATCTTTCTCTTTTTCTAAACAAGCATTTCTGTGGCTTGTCACAAATCACTTTGGTCTGAGGAATGACATGCTCTTTTAAGTTTTATTTGAAAAAAGAAGTACAGATTTCGTATTTCAGCCAACCATATTCTGGGCTGCATCAAGAGAAGTGTGGCCAGCCAGTCAAGGGAGGGGATACTCGCCCTCCACTCTCATGAGACGCCACCTGGAGTACCGCGTCCAGTTCTGGAGCCCCTATTACAAGAAGGATATGGACATGCTGGAACATGTCCAGAGAAGGGCCACGAGGATGATCCGAGGGCTGGAGCACCTCTCCTATGAAGACAGGCTGAGAGAGTTGGGGTTATTCAGTCTGGAGAAGAGAAGGCTGCGAGGAGACCTTCTTGTGGCCTTCCAGTATCTGAAGGGGGCCTACAAGAAAGCTGGAGAGGGACTTTTTAGGATGTTGGGTGGTAATAGGACAAGGGGGAATGGGTTTAAACTAGAGGAGGGTCGATTTAGATTGGACGTTAGGAAGAAGTTCTTCACCATGAGGATGGTGAGACCGTGGAACAGGTTGCCCAGAGAGGTGGTGGGCACCCCATCCCTGGAAGTTTTTAAGGCCAGGTTAGATGGGGCTCTGGGCAACCTGATCTAGTGGGAGGTGTCCCTGCCCATGGCAGAGGGGTTGGAACTAGGTGATCTTTAAGGTCCCTTCCAACCCTTACAATTCTGTGGTTCTATGATCTCCAAATTTACCTGGCCATATAAATGCTGGATGGAAATTAGTCATTGTCTTAGTAGAAGAATATACTAATCCTGCTAAGTGTAGGAGAAAGAGAAGGAATGAATTGGGAACTTCCAAACTGTGATCTGGGAAGAGGAGCTTGTGTTAGGTTTTATTTAATTTTTGAGCTTCGAAGGTCTGCTTGCCAAGTGAATGAAAACGAAAAACAGATTTTCATCCATTTATACTGGATGCTGCACAGATAAGACAGCTTAGTAGAGCAAGATACAGGCAGTCAGCTAACTACTTCCCGGGTCTCTGGGTGGATTTTATACAGTGCGGTAAGCTAGGTAAGTGCTGCATCTAACACCAATGTTTATTTTTTATGTGAGTGGAGAAATTACTTATTTTTGTCTGTTTCTAAACTTACATTTGGGAAATGATGCTATGCCTACTGCTCCACTCCTAAAGCAAAACAGCTCTTGGCTCTTCCTAGAAGGCATTTTTCTTGTTGTGGTTCCAGCCAAGTCTTGTTATAGTGTGTTTTTAAAGAGCATCAGTATTTCTCTAAACTAGCTACCCACCTGATCAGTGCAGAGCACCAAACTAGAATTAAATCTTCTGTTCGTAAAATAGACATGCTTGTTTGGGATGGGTTCTTTAATATCTAACAGAGATGGACAGGTGTTGGGAAGCTGATGCCTTGAAGCTGGAGAACTAATGAGCAGCTGTGTGGGAGGGAGGAAAAAAGATGCAATGCAGCTTGAGAATGTTCTGCAGAATTATGACTTGCTGTTAGGAGTGAGGAATATAAGTCTGCAAATGAATCTAACAGTCAGGTTTGATGTATCGGCTGTCTTGTCTGTTTTGTTGTTTGGTTTGGTTTTGTATTAAAATTGAAAACTGTACCCTGAAGACACTTTGTCGAATAGCATATTGTGGACAGTAATATGAGTGTCATCTCCCAAGTAGAGCCACGTTTGATTATTTTTTTTTCTTTTTTTTTTTTCCCTGCCACTTAACCATAACTTTGTTATCATGATATAGATTGAAATTTAGGAAAAAAAAACCCATCCTTTTTATTACAAAATCCTTAAGACTTCACAAAAATACTAGTGGTAAAGGGAATAAATACAGGGCTCGAACAAGGCATAGAGGGGTTTTTTTCCATCCTGTTCAATTTTAGGTCCAACTTTAATAGCTGTGTTTTGAAGTTGGTCATTTAGAAAGAAAATGTTAGGCTACCGGAATTTTAAGGATTGAGTAGATGGAGCCAAGTACTCAATTTCCAGTTGTAGCAAGAAGGAAGTTTTGATAAGCGTGCAATTTAAGCCTGCTTAAATGTTTAGACACAAGAAATGCCTGGAAAGTATAATCTACAGAACTAATACAGCACTGGGATCTGGAGCGTGCTGTTCCTGGTTCTGTAATGTGACACGTTAGTGCATCAGCTGTTCCAGTGAGTTGCATAGTGGATAAGATCCATTGCTTGAACTGTGCAATGGATCTTACTCAGTAAAATACCTGTATTCATACCTTCACTTTCCTCTGTAGAGGAGGGGAGTTCTAGATAAGCAGAAGAGGAGCAGGAACTAGTTTTTTATGGAGGAGGGGAGATTGCAGGTGCTGGTAACGGTGAAATGCTACTGAAGGTTAACAAAAGCTACGAAAAATGATTGGTTTTGTAATTAACGTGAAACAAAGTCAGGTTGGTCCTGCTCTATGCTAGTGAAGTCTGTGGAATGAATAGTGAAAAGGTAATGATACCAGGTTTGTAGATTTTGAAATTTTTTTTTTCTCTCTCTGTTTTCAGAGAAGATATGTATGCCCAGGACTCTATTGAACTGTTGACGACATCTGGCATCCAGTTTAAAAAGCATGAAGAAGAAGGAATTGAGACACAGTACTTTGCAGAACTGCTTATGACATCAGGAGTTGTACTGTGTGAGGGAGTCAAGTGGCTTTCCTTTCATAGGTAAATTCTACATGTGAAGTATTTGAGCTTTCAATATTGATGATTGAATTCTAGAGCTTGGATTGCACGTTTTGTGTTAAGCGGTATCCGTTTGGTAGTGTATACAGCACATATCTTGGTTGATAAGGTTCAGAATGTGTTTTTGCTGTAATGTCAAAAGCACCAGCCTGTATTAGAAGAATACGGTGCACAGGGTGATACTGGTGTTTTATTTTTGGTGTTTACACTCTAACCAGAAAACTGTGAACTGGAAAAAAACCATGAAACTCCTAAACCAGCAGGTGGCATTGTATCTTTTAATATCACACATGCAAGTAATAATAGTAGCAATGATAAAAGCAAATTATTCCTAAGTAGTTCTTTAGCAAATATTGTTTGTCTCATGAGCAAGACTGCAGAATTATCAGTGAAGAGGTTTTTTTTTAAATTTGTTTTAAATCTCTTGGTAGTCTGGGCAGTTGAAAATTACTAAGCTTGGAAAAATCCTGATAAGCCTTAATTCTAGCTACAGTAATGAATACACTGTACTATTTATTCCATCACAGGAGCTGATCATCTGAGTAGAAATGGAAATGTGAATGCTAAATCTCTATGAAACTTGAGATACAAAAGATCTTCAGGTGTTAATGTGATTTAACACAGTAAAACTCAGGCAATAGTGTTGTGGTTTAACCCCAGCCCGCAACTAAGCACCAGGATTGCACATTTCTCTCGGCCCAGGTGGGATGGGGAGAAGAATTGAAAACAAGTAAAGCTCATAGGTTGAGATAAGAACAATTTGATAATTGAAATGAAAATATAATAGTAATAATAATTATAATGAAAAGGAAGATAAGAGAGAGAAATAAAACTCAAGAAAAGACAAGCAATTGCTCACCACCTGCTGACCAATGTCCCAGCAGCATCTGCCCCTCCTGGCCAACTCCTCCCAGAGTATATACTGAATGTGACATCCCAGGATATGGGATATCCCTTTGGCTAGTTCGGGTCAGCTACCCTGGCCATGCTCCCTCCCAGCTTCTTGTGTACCTGTTCACTGGCAGAGGGTGGGGAACTGAAAAGTCCTGAACTTAGGATAACTACTATGTAGCAAGAACTAAAACCATGAGTATGTTATGGAGATTATTCTCATACTAAATCCAAACCACAGTGCTCTATCAGCCACTAGGAAGAAAACTGACCCTATTCCAGCTGAAACCAGGAGAAATAGTCATTGTGTAGTCAACTCTGTGCCAGCGATAATTTGGACTTCTTGGAAGCAGCAGTGGTTGTAGAGGGTTATTACTGTGTAATGCTCTCAAGCTGGCATCTTAAATGCTGGCTTGTAAGCAAGTCAACAAAGGTAGAGCAAGTGTTTTAGCTGAGGTTAGTAGTTTCCTTACAGCCTTATTCTTGCTTGTAGCACATGCTACATTGGTGGGTGGTAATAAGTAGATGAAGAAATTAGAGGGGAAAAAAAACCAAACAACTTCATCCTTGAGTCTTAAAGCTTGGATGAGAGTTTGAAGGAGAGAAAGTGACGTGGAATTAGAAAAGTATTTGTATTACTAACCAACTGCAAAATAAGGATTGCTTCAGCAAGGAATGTAAAACAGTAGAAAGGTGCATATAACATCCCGTTGCAGAATTAATCATTGACTTTGTAGAAAGCAAGTGTTAGATTGATTTTTCCAAAGCGGGGTGGAGTAAGAGAAGAAAGGACAGTTAACAAAAAAAAAACCCAGAGGATCCTCTTTGAGTATGCTTGCTGCCTAATCCACCTACATCTTCCACTTGTAGCAGTCTAGACTCACAATCTGACTCCAAAAGGGTCTTACTCTTGTTATCTTGCTACTGGGGCCTACCCTTGGGGAAAAATACTGGAACAAGAATGCCATGAATTGTCAAAATAACTACAAAGGCTGAATTAGTGAATTAAGGTTCTTTCAGCTTCTTAAGCCCGTTGTGATTTACACTTGAGTACAGTAAAATACCTTGGATGGTTCAGTAGGGGAGGCATGTTATGCTTTTAACTGGTACAACGACAGACGCTGCCACGTAGGAGCAACTATAGCTACAGAATCTTTTTCCAGTATCAGCCAATAACTTTAAGGGCCCAGTGTGAGCTATCCCAGCAAAAGAAAACCAGAGCCATTTCTATGTTAGGGATTCTTCTTGAAGCATGATTATACTGATTGTGTGTGATTCCTGATTAATATGCTCGTCCAAGTGCAGTGCAAATTATGTGCAATAATGCCATTTTTACATAGCTTATGAAGGGGTTTGGGAGTGGCTTTATTAAAGTCCAGTTTCATCAGTGCTAAAATGAGTTTCTGTTGTGGGCTTCAATGAAAATGTCTTTAGAAGTCCTCTTAAGACAGATGTTCCAGCACATGTTTGTCAACCACTGACTATCCACAACTCTGCCTGAAGTCAGAGAGCGTTTAAAGGCTTTTTGTGCTTGACAGAGCATGTCGATATTATCTTGAGCGCAAAATGCTGGAGTAGTGGGTTAGTTCTGAGGAAGCGAAGATTGTACAAAGCTGTAAACGAGCCTGGGTCACACAGAATGCCCCAAAGAATACTGAACAGCTGTTTCTAAATATATTGTGGCTTGACTGTGTTCTCTCAGTGGAATCTTAAACCTCCAAACAGCTCAGCTGAAAATTTGTTTGATGCAGGCTCTTTGTACAGTAGTTGTTTGGCTTCTGAAAAAGCTGTGCTTGACAGTTGCTGACTGTGCTCTTGCTTCTGTTTCCTTAAAAAGCTTTCATTGCTTCTAACCCTCAAAATTCATGAGTCTTACAGAGTAAGCAGAGGGGAATCGCTCCTTTCTCAGCATGTGAGGTTATGTTTTGGTTTTGTTTCATTTCCCAGAGTTTGATTTTGTTCTGTACTCTTCTATAGTTTATTTCTAAGCTCTTAGCTTCTCAAATAGTTTTCTTTGTGTGCATTTTATTTCTGCACTTGATGTAGCTGCCTTGGCATCCTGACCTGTTGGCAAATCTCTGTGGACCTGCAGTTCTGCCAGGCATGAGTGAAGAAACATTTGCACTGTCACAGATTCTTGTATACTGCAACTTCATAAGTGACTCCATCAAATCTTTTGTGTGTTATAATAGAGAGGAGGAGGAAGCCCTAAATATCTTGATTTTTGTCACAGTCGAGCTGTGAGTGCTTGGCAATCTAACAAGTTAGACGACAGAACAGCTCAAACACTGGTTTTGTGGGTCTTCAACTCACTGATTGACTGAAGCTTTGAGTGTCTGCCTATGTGCAGCCTCCTCAGTCTACCTTTGGAGACTCTCGGCAAACATGCCCCTTAGCCCCGATGTTTTTGGGAAGCTGGAAAGTTCCAAGTTACTGTATTGCAATAATAATTTGTATCTAACTGATTTTATTAAAAGTTAATTTATTGGCTCATTTCTATCAGCCAGTTACAAAATGAAGTAAAGCTCTTATCAGCTCTGTCGCATTTTTATTTATTTCAGAAACTGTTGGTGCTTGAGTAGAACTCATTGTTAATTGGATTTCTGAATAGTAAGGGAAAGAAATACATGCATATTTGATCTTTCCCATAGCTGTCCATATTCACTGCAGGGGGGGTGGGCTGAGGAGAAGAAATAAGTGTTTGTCAGAGTGCTTGTGTTGCTTTATAGCTCCAACGTTTGCGGCCAGCTGCACTAAGTAACTTACATTAGAACTGGGGAAAGGTTTTTGAGGAAAGGGGGAAGCCAATGTGCCTCAGGGTATAAACCAACCAGTAATTGCCTGTTAGGGGATTAGAAGAAAACTTCTTTAATGAGCAGATAATTAGATAATTGCCCACTGTGGACTTTCTTACCCTTCTGTTAGCATTCAGCAGTGGCCACTCGAAATAGATACATCTTAATCTTGAATTGGAGTGACAGTTCTTATGTCTGTGTAAGCTTGGGTAACTGGAGCATATTGCCCCAAAAAAGTCTGCTGGAAAGTAAGTAGCTCGATACTGTTGTGATTAGTGAAGTCTGCTTTGTGATGCATGTAATGAGCACAACGGGACTCAGTGTAAGCAGCTGGACCTGAAGGCATGTGAAGCATCATTTGGTTGAGCTGACCGAAACTAACCCATGCTTGGGATCCTAAAACAGATACCTGACTGAATGCTGTCATGCAAGGGAAATCATGACTGTTCAGATAGCCTGTTCCCTTTTTCTGCATGAGGATCCCAGAGTGAAAGAATCTACTACAATCTCCAAGGGAAAACTAAATAAAATTCTTCATTGAAATAGTAGATTTATGGTAGCCTGCTCCCTCTCAATACAAATAGCAAATGAATCTTGAGTTTTCTTACTGTACTTCCTTCTTAACAGAAATTTGAAGTGTTTGAGAGCATCTGTTTTCTAGTAATTCAGTCATATTCATAATTTATTTTTTTTTTGGAAGAGAAGCACAGATACTGTTTTCTTCACTGCAGAAGTTTTAATATGGCTGTTAGATTTGAGCCACAACAATGACTGATGTCAGGAATTAAGTGAATTAAGCTCTCTGGTCTCTAGAGGAGTAAGTCTTCTTAATTCTGAGCAGTCTTTTTTGCATCTTTCCAAATAGCCTTTTTTGCTGATGTGGCTTTTTCTTTTCTTCTTTTTTTTTTCATAGAGGGCTTTATGCTGATACAGGCTTCCTCAATACTTCCCCCCCTCCATAGGTAATAAATTCCCAATCAAATAAACTTCCAAGCTACTGTTTTGCCAAGTATACTACTGATTTTTACTTTATAAGATTTGGCTGTAGTCCTTCTTTATCTTGGGCTCCTTTGCTCCCTGGCCAGTGGCTGCTGCTGTGGAGTTTGGAGTGGTGCCAGCACAGCTTCAAAGCAGCAGATGCAGCACAGGCTTCGTTCAACAGGAAATTTCTGTTCAGAGCACTGGAAACCCCCGTGGGAGAGCTGCAATAGTCCATACCTGTAGTCTTTCTTACATTAGCAGACTTTTAGTTAACAATCCTTTCATTTCCAATATGTTAAAGATTTTCTACCCTCTGTCTAGAAGTTCATAAAGATGTGTAGAGAACAAAAAGTACAAAAATAAATCCTTTTTACATTGAGTATGCCGCCTAAAGCCTTGAGCCTACATCGGAAGTCACCAGTCTTTGTGGGTGCTAAACATCCACAGGATCAGTGCTACGCTGCTCTCAACTGGTTTGTCTTCTCTGTTGCTCATTTCACAGTTAGAGCTCAGTCAGGATTTAACAAGCTGCAAAATGCTTGGATCTGAGTATGCTGCTCGTGTAACCAAACATGAACACGAGTCTTAAACTGGCAATTTGAAGTCTGTGGTGGCCACCCGTTTGTTCACTTGAGTTGTCTCTCAGCTGTACGCTAAGGTTCCTTAAGCAGCAAAACTGATAGAGCCTTCAGTAGAGGCAGCTCTGGCAGTCTCTCTTCATCTGCTGCGTTAGTACAGGCATTTTGAAAATTGCCTGTCAGTGAAATCTAGGAACTGGTTTGGTTCAAGGCAAATGTAATAGCAGAGAAGAGAACGTATCAGTTCCCCATCTAGTTCAGTGCCTATGTGCGTGAGCAATCCTGCAAGTGCAAGGGATCAGAACAGATCAGATTCGTGATCAGATCATGAATAATCTGGTTTGTAATCTCTGCCTTCCTCAGGAAAAGGATAGCTAGTCACTGCTTTGTGTTGTGCTGTTCGGTCCTATTTAGTATCTGATATCTGTCTTTCCTGTGCTTTAAACCCTCGGTTTCCTCTCTAAACCCTTTGTAAAAGGACATGGTTTCCCCTTTTACTGCCGCACCTCATTCCTATTGCCATCTTTTTCTCAGTCAAGGGTATTGAGAAGGAAGTCTTCCCAAACTTCTCTCTGTTATGCGCACACTAAAATACTTTGGTTTCTTCTACCAAACCTGTACTTCTTGGATATCTTGCTGCCTCCTGCTGACTTAGATGTAGACACAACTTGACTCTACTGTTTTTGGAAGCAAGGGCAATAGTCTGCAACCTAATAGAATTTTCTGTTGTCTAACTGTGTGCTGATTTAATTGGGAAAGTTGAAAGACAAAACACTGCATCCTCGCTGAGACTGTAACTTGCCTCCAATCATAAAGGTGTGTTGGCTTCAGAAACCCATCAATCTTTTGGATTTCAGGAACTGTAGAACTACTCTCAGTTTGTAGTGAGAAACTTCAGTCTGTGTGAAAGGAACCAGCTGGAAATCTTTCTGGTACAATTTCTTGTTACCAGATGGAGTCCCAGCAGCACTACCTTGTTTCAGGATTTAGAGAAACTCCTTGCTTCTTCACTTGGTCTTATTCAGAGTAAACGAAAATGTTTTCTCTGGAACCCACAATGGGGCCGTTTACACCGAAGCTTAGTCTCTTGTAAGAGTCAGTCTTGGTTGCATTGAAATTAAGCAAAATTTGCTGCTAACGTGTAATAAAGTCTTGATGTTGGAAACGAGTATGATGCTTCTAAGTTATTTGCTTATATTGTTTTTGTTATGAATTTGCAGTGGCTATGACTTTGGCTATCTAATCAAAATCCTGACAAACTCTAATTTGCCTGAAGAAGAGCTGGACTTCTTTGAGATACTGCGATTGTTTTTCCCTGTCATCTATGATGTAAAGTATCTCATGAAGAGTTGCAAAAATCTAAAGGTAAGTAATCTGTTAATGGCTCAAAGTAAATTTTGCGTTTGGAGACAGTACTTGCTGCTTAAAAACACTTATTTTCTGTATTTTTATTTTCTGGTTTTGTTTCGATGATACCTATTAAGCATTGTTGTCTCAGGCTTTCTATTTTTCTTATTAACGGCTATTGATAGAAGCAGGCAGGAGCGCACATCAATTTTTCTGACTGCTTGTCACTTAAAAATAGCATGTTGGAACTGTATTTACAGTGCCCATCAGTCTTTGTTGACAGATGATAAACTCATGTTTGGAATTAATCCTTCACTTTTTGAGCCATAAGAATTGCTGGGTTTCATATTTATTCCTCGTTGTGTGCCATCTTGGCAAAGGTAATTGCGACAATGACGACGCTGTGGAATTGTCTTGGGAAGAGGAATGGTGTGAAGAATGTTTCAGATGGCCCCTTAAAAAATAACAGCATCTGTTCAGGGACAACATGTGACTTCTAGGAACAAAATACAGTACTAGAAACTAATCTCTCATGTCAGGCCAGTGGGGCTCCTGGTTGCCTTACTTGGTCAGGCATAAAATTTGGATACTTTATTGGGCTGGAGAAGGAGTGGAAACTGAAAGTAAGCGTAAGAAGGGGAAGACAGCAAGTGAAAGAAAGATGCTGCAGGGACTGTTAACAGCTTTACTTGCCAAAGGGCTGTAAGAGTCTGGGCTGCTGCTGGAATGAGGTGCATCGCTCAGATGAGGCAATTAATGACTTGCTGCTTTTATGGAAAGTGACTTGATTCGTTTGGCTTTCTTAATGAAAACCTACAGAAAAAAAGAACACTGACTGTGGTAGTAGCCGTTTCTGTCTAAGGGATAGCTTGCTGCTTCATCGTGCTCAACTAGTGACCTCTGTGGGTTTTATAGTCCTCTCTTTCCTTCTGAGAGAAACTAATAGTGTTTCACTTTTAAGCAGTTGTGTACTTGTGTGGACAGTAAATTGAGTTATTTCTTTTGTTAATCAAATCATTGTTGAAAATGGAGACCTCCCAGTTAGTAAGAAAAGTACGCCTTCCTGGGCTCGTCTAGAACTGTCATGGGATCGATCGGCTGGGCAAATGGCTGAGTACAGAACATCTTAGAAACATTTTTTTCCACAGAGGCCAGAAGAGAAAATGAAATGTTCCTAAACCACAGGAGTCTTAAAGGAGGTGCAGGGAGAAACCCCTAACAAAAAGCTTTCTCCCACTTTCTCACTCCCGGCTGAAGCAAAGTAAAGCATCTGGTGTTGTGGTGGCAATATAGTTGCCAGGGACAGAGTGTGCAATCCAACGTTAGTGGTGTAGGAAAGGTGACAGAGTGATGTTCTGTGTTACCATTCCAGAGGTAACATTCACAGTGGGTTGAAGAAGGAGGGGATTTTATTTCCTGTCATTTCATTAAGACATAAATGTATGTAAATTGCCTTGTTTAGGGACCCCAATATTTTTTAGAAGACAAGAACCACCTTCACAGATCTTATTTCAGCAAACCTTAAGAACAAGGGTGCTGGGTTTTCAGAGCTGAATGTATAGGTCAGCTTTCCTGCAGTAAATCTTGATCCTGTCACCTACCCAGCTAACCTGTAGACTGGTAATGACAGCAGGGGAAGGGATGTGGGCTACTCTATCCCTCCAGATTTTACCGGTGATGAAATGATGGTAGACTTGTACTATACTGAGAGCAGCCGTCCGAAACAAACTGCTGAACATTCAGCGTTGCGTCTAAAAATGCACGCGTTGCCTCCTCATGAGTGCCACTTTTCATCTCTATTAAATTGCTGGAAATTGCACTGCTGTGCGGTTGTTCTTTATTGACTTTTCTGTTGATACAACAGTTACTGTCTTGCTGTGGGTCCTCCCACTCCATGCCCCCAAACACCTAAAAAAGAATTTTTGACATTGAGAAATACGTTTCAGGTGCTCTTAGATGCTCTTTTTGTGGAATTAAGTAGTCATGAGTGACAGTGTAAATTCACATGAAGGTACTTTGCTGGCATACAGGTTGGGAATTAACTTGAGATATTAATATAATGTATGTTAAATTCTTGTTCTCTACAAATCTTTCTAGGTAGGCAGTTCCAAACCATTTAATAGTAATGGCAACTCTAATGTAGATTTATAGACATTGTTGGAAATGTACTCTTAATACAGAGGTTTGTACAGATCAACAAACTCTTAATAAATAACAAAATGAGAGTTTGAACTGGATTTGTTGTTGACTATGGTCATGTGATTATGTAAATCATCCTGTGGCCTTTTTATTGAAAGGCTGATGCTCTGAAAATTTGGGAAGAATTTGTCTGCTTCCAAGAGTAAAATTTTCTTACCCGGAGTGCAAAAATCTTGTCTGAAAGAGGATTTCAACAGCCTATTAATTTTCAGAGACAGGCAGATTTTTTTTCTGTAGTTGTTGCAGTTGCAGACCAAGAAGTTTCACACGAAAGTGGCGTGTGTTCTATTTACGAATAGATAAATACCATTAAAAGCAGTATTCTTCTGCAGGCAGCTATTTCTGCAGATTTTGAATTACCAAGTCTGCATTCCACACCTTGCAGCTGCTGTATAACTACTACTGATTTTTAATCTTAAGTGTTTTTTTCTCCAAAGTTATTTGAAGCTAGAGTTGGGTAGTCTCACGGCTGACAGAACCTGATGATGAAGCACTGCTAATTTGCAGGTTGAGGAAATAAAGACTTTAAGAGTAGAAGATGGTGCCTTGTAAGAATGTGAGCCTAACTGCTGTTGCTAACAGCTTGTTACTGAAGTTAGAAAAAGAAGATGCTTGTGTCTGAGATGCACTTTTTCCCCCTGCCCACGAAGCCTCAGCGCGGTTTTGAGAGTGCAAGTTAAATAACCGAGCGTATTTTGTAATATCCAAATGTTGTATCCAAGCACATAAAGGCAACAAGCTACCTTCAGTGCTTAACTCTATAGTGTGTAGACTTACTCTTACCTTAAGCTTCTTTAAATTATATTCCTGCTGCTCAAGCTAGAATAAAGCTGGCCATACCAGTACTAGGTTTTCACAGTGGTTTGTGGGTGTTATTTGGGAATGTTAGTACTGAAGCTTCCATCTTCTTAAGCAAAACAAAAACCTGGACCCAAACCTGTTGTCAGAAGATTGACAGGAGTTTTCATAATGTTTGATCTGATTTTTCGGACTTCATTGTTCTGTGAGTTTTAAGGTTGACTGTTGCACTTGTGCCTCTTAAGGCTTTCTTTCCTGTACTTGAAACAGGTTAAGAGTGCGAGGTGACTCGGGGTACTACGCAGCCTTTCTTTAGAAGCATTGCCTCTGTGCAGCTTTTTTGCCTTACAAAGCTTATGGCAGCACTAAGGATTTTGTCTTTGTGGGTTTGCTCTTTCTAGACCTTATTGTGCATGTGCTTTAGTCTGTTTCAAGTCGCTTTATGGCTTAATGATTAAAAAGGATTGATGTATAATATCATGTGCTAAAATTGTAGTTTACGGCATTAAAAGATTGCAGTTACAGTATATTATGGTTGTCCTTCAGCTGATCTGTGTAAAACCAAACCAGCTTCTGGCTTTGCTTCTACACATAGTGGTTATTACTTTTTTGGGGAGCACTAAAGAGGTTTATTCAGTCACTCTGCAGGTAAGGGGATAGTTTTCTCGCAGAAGCTTATTGGGAAGAAAATTTCCTTCCGAATTGGAGAAGTTTTACCTTTAAGAGCAAATAGATTTACAGCTTTGGAGTGATATTTAGAGTGTCACAGTCTGTCTGTTTAAACCGTGTCTGGACATTCAAAGTAGACAATCACTCTTTTATATGGTTCTCCTTTCTGTCTGTGAGATGTTTATTTACTTTTTAAAGAAATGGGTTTCATTACATCTCTCACTTAAATAGCCATCTCTAACAGAAGAGCTGGCTATACCATTGGATTTGAGTTTCTTAGAAAACTAGTTACGTGGCACTAGATTTTTTTAATTTTAGTTATTTTTTTTTTAATGTTGGTTTTTTTTTTTTTTCTCCCCTATCCTCTTGTGGGAGCTAATGAAACAAACTTTAGAGAGGGGTAGTATGTCTTGTAGAGATGGAGTGGGCGCTTTCTTCCTTTCTTGACTTTACCACCTAGTTTCTAAATGACTGCTGTGTATCGTTTTCCTGGACTCCCTGTAGTATTCTAGATACTTAAGAATACTCTCAGTTTTTGTGAAGGGAAGTAGAAAATTCCTCAACTTAATTATTGAAAAGTAGCTGAAAATTCAGAAAAAGATCTGTTTGAAAGGAAGCCTAGATATTTCAACATATGGAGGCACGTGGGTGCCTCGTTTGTAAGCGCTTGAATTCTTGTGTTTGTAGAACAGCTTTTTAACCTTTTAAGCTTTCATTCAAATAGGAGTAGTACAGGAACACCTGGTTTTGTTCTTCAGCGTCGCCAGTCCTTTCCGCGTCTTGAAGGAATTGCGCTGTCAAGTAATGACATATGGTTGCTGGAGAAGCTGGAACATAAAGGAGTAGTTTTATTGGTGGACATATACTGCTTTATTTAATCAACACCGACACTGAATTCTAATGCTGCTATTGATATGGATAGGTTGATTCTCCAGCTCTATATTTATCTAGTATAATGACTGTTTCAGCTACTGTGCAAATGTTAAAATATACCTGAGGTTGTATGATTTGTGTAACAGATTTCCCCAAATACAGCTGCTCAGTTTTCTGACTTTATTTTTTGCAGCATTTAACAAAAATCTTTTCTTTTTCAGGGTGGATTACAAGAAGTGGCTGAGCAGTTAGAGCTGGAGAGGATAGGACCACAGCATCAGGCAGGATCTGATTCTTTACTCACAGGAATGGCCTTTTTCAAAATGAGAGAAGTAGGTGGACATACTGGTTTTATCTCCATGATAGTAACATGCTGCGATAGTCAGAGGGAATGGCTGCCGTATTTTTAAAAAGTCTCTGAAGGGCTCCTTGGGTCACTCCTTTTTTAACAAAAGTAAGACCACCTGTATTTTCTCCAGAGTAAGTGTGAACCCTCCATACTGTTTCCCTGCATAGCTGCTGTGAGTGAGTATGGATTCCTGTTTCCTGCCTGTGCCTGACTTTTCGGACATTTTTTTAGTGGGTTTTTGGTTTTGTTTTTATTTGTTTTATCCTTCCCTGTTTTGCAGGATACCTTTCTTTAGGTGACTTTTGCAGTGACTTATGAGCTGCTGGAGCCATACACCTTTCTGGGTGACCATACACAAGCCATTTCTTTGGAGCTTCTGCTCAGTGTAATACCCAGCTGGTGTGCCCTGCTGCTTGTGACAGGCCTAGGGTAGGGGAGGGAGTGTCAGCTAGCCACTTTTTGCTGAACTTACAGGCTGTATTAAATATAGCCTCTCATATACATATTAAATAACTTTCAGGCTGCTGTGAAGGTCTGTGCACTTTTTTTCCTTGCCGTTGAGTAAGAATTAACTCAGGTCCTAAAAGTTTATACATCGTTCAAGGTTTGCAGGAAGGGAAATGGGGTCTTACAGGCTTCGCATTTCCTTGTGTGCGTACAAGAGGAAGATATTGGGATATTTTGTGTTAGCTGAATGAGCAGATGTCGAATGGGCCTCTTTTGGGAAGTGGTTGCACTGGACAAATGCCGGTGGATCTGAACTTGGCACTCTGCCAGTGATTTGGTGTCCTTTACCGTGTCAAAATGGATGGCAAGTTGAGTGAAGTTTAGTATTGTCTGCTGAGCTGCTTGCCTTCTGTAATCCAGCCTTTTGTGCAAAGGAGAAAACGTTCATGAATTTTTGACGGATACTGGTGAGACAGCAGGTGAAAAGTAGATGCTGTGATTTAAGCTGATTTGCTCATCATAACACTGTGTTCTTGCTTCCACTGGAACTGTTAAGAGTTGTGAAGCAGGTCATGGGCTAGAGATGCTAGGGAGAGGATTATGTCTCTGGTACAGCCAAGCCCAGTGCAGCTCACTGCTGTCTGCCTGGCATGTGGTTAATCTTTCGTGCTTGAATTTGAAACAGAATCCAAAGCAGATAAAGGAAGGGGGAAGTACGTGATAATCACGTCTATCCTACTGCCTTTCAGGTTTGTTTTCTAGAGGAAAAGGTTCAAACCAATGATCATTTCTCTAATGACATGCAGTTTGTGTTACATGGCAAATTTCATCAATTTGTTTATCAAAAGCTCTTACTGGGAGAAGTAGAAATCTTTTATTTTCACTTTTTTTTTTTAGTGCAAAACACTTGTTTAATTAAACCAACAAGGGTAGATTGATTATGATTTTTTTTCTTTCACTAATTTCAGAGATTCTTTGCAAATACAGCATTTCTAAATAAGGATACAGTAGTCACCAGAGAAATATATTTAACGGGCATTTTTAAAGCCTTTTCAGTAGAGTTCATTGTTTAACAAGTATTTTGGAGTGAAAAAACATCATTTTACAGTGCTTTTAGAAGCACAAAATTTTGTTATTAGTTGCTGTGAAGGAGTTGCAGCTTGCTTGCTGGGTTTTGGAGTGCCAGCCAAATAAGATTCTGATCTTTTTCTTTACATCAGAAATACTTAAATACTGATACTACATCAATAAAGCTGGGTTTTGGGTGGGGGAGGGGGAGTTCTTTAAGAACTGCTGGGAGCTTTAGAACTTTGGAGGTTTCCAGTTCCTGCAGACAGAACTTTCCATCCCAACTGTGCTGCTAAGAGCAGAGCTTGGAGGGAGAAGTTTCCAGCCTGTCTTGTGTACACAGCCCTCCAGTTAGATGGGTATTGTGTCCACCCTGCTCCTGCATGAGTCTGGCTGTCCTAGATTTCTGAGCTTGGTGATGACGACTGAGAATGACAGCCACTGAGATTTCCTGGGTTCTCAAGAAGTTTTTTAGGGTGAAAATTTTTTGTCTATGTGTGTGTATTTTTGCCGAGTAATTTGTGGTTTTGGTTGTAATCCAAGTGTGAAAGGTAGAACGTCAGAGTATCATGGGGGTTCGTATGTCTTCCACTGAAAAGTTCTGTTTGCAATTAGGACTTGTAAGGTGAAAGTGCAGACTTAGTACAAAATTTACTTTGGTTATGCTGTTCGATATTAAATGAAACCCCTCTCCCTGAGGAGCTAAATAGAAATGCATCTTTCTGCGTTTCTCTAAATTCCATAATGAGTGTTGTGTTCAAACGTCCCTACCCCCAAACCTTTACAATACAAATCAGGACATACCTGCATATGAAGGCAGAGTATGATGAAACCCCCCACTACTGAGGGGTAGGTAGAGTGCAGGCTCCAGCGATGGATGCTAAGCATACGCTTGTTGTGAGAAACTCTGCAAAACTCAGCGGGGGAAATATCCTTGTTGCACTTGCAGAAGAGTGATGACTGATCGTGCAGAGTTATCGGAACAATTCATTTGGCCACTTCATCGGGAGAGGTGCAAAGGAGGATCGGTTGTGTTCCTTGACTTTAAAGAATCATGTCCTACAGCACATTTTGATAATGTGTTGAGATTAGATCTGTGATGTTAATTATATCATCTGTTGCACCTTGGGATTTGATATCATCCTATATTAAAAAGAAAGTCAGATTTTAAAGCCTTTCTGTGGTTCTGTTTAAACCGAGCCTTTTCTTTGCCAATAATTTGTGTGTCTCTCTTAACTCTTCAGATGTTCTTTGAAGATCACATTGACGATGCCAAATATTGCGGCCACTTATACGGCCTTGGTTCGGGGTCATCTTACGTACAAAATGGCACGGGAAATGCATATGAAGAAGAAGCCAACAAACAGTCATGACATGAAATGAAAGGCCATCTTTTTGACCTCCATGTGCTTGTATATAGATTTTATCTCTGGTTGAACCCCTTGGACAATAAGGCTTCCGCGCCCCCC
>VWZK01000709.1:247989-289803 GCA_013396935.1 Baryphthengus martii
CCCCCCCCCCCCCCCCCCCCTTTCCTCACACACTTTCTTTTTTGCCTTTCTATGTAGTAAACTTGACTGTTCCTATCACAAATTTTGATCTTAATATTGATATGTAAAATTTTCTGGGTTACATTTTGGCCTCGTAACTAGCCCATTTTTAAAGAAGCATGTATAGGATCAGTGTGACAGAGAGAAGGGGAAAGTGAAATCATTATGAATTGTCTGGTCACCTTACCTATATCGATCAAGTTTTTTGTCTCTTTCCCCTCCCTTCTCCAAATTAACTGGCTTTGATTGTAACTAACTTCCCCATTCATGTCTGTTCCTTCCAGTATGCAGGCTTTTTAGCTATCCAAGATTGTGGACCATCAAATTTGCACTTTAGAGAGCGACTCTGACTCAGATCCTCTGTTTTATTTGAAGTTTTGCTTTGTTTTTTTTTTTCTTTTGCCCTCAGCTAGAAAGCAATCATCTGCCAAGTTCAGCAGCTTCGCGCTGTGTGTCCTTGGCATCTCAACCCGCAGAACGCGACTGATTTGCTGCATAACCTCTGTTGAAACAAAACAAACTACTGAAATCGTAGTAGCTGCTGTTATTTTACTAGTGTTCGGTCATCTTCAGACGCATCCTGCACGTGTCAACTGCTGGTTGGCCTGCCGCTTTAAAACCGCTCTGTGATGGGGGAAAGAAGCTTGAAAAAACAGTTTTACACCCTTCAGGAAAAGAACAGCCGTGACTTCAGCACTTTTGCCATTAAGCTGAGCGTTGAAGGCTATTGAAATAGTAGGAGTTTTGTAATGGCACACTTCCCTTGATTAACTCTCTAGGTTTTATTCTAGTAATGTACACCTCAGATATTTTTTATGAAGTCATATTTATTATGTACTTGATTTGGTGAGTTTTGAAAGTCAGTTTAGTTGAAGATAAAACCCAAAGATCTGAAAAAATACTATTTAATTGAATTATTGCATTAAAAGGACAATTAAATCATGCTTTTTTTTTATAGTTGCTGCAAAGACAGATGTTACAGATATTTGTTGTAAAACAACAAAATATAAATAACTTATAGCTACTAAAGTTACCTGAGGAGTGTAATGCTAGTTTATTTTTGAGTAAATCTTAGCAATATATTTTAGATATATTGTCTTAAAGGACCCTAAAGTACATTCTTAACTCTGTGTAGCATGTGTACAGAGCAGTCGTGCAGGAAGGATTTTTGGTACTGAATAGCTAAATAGTAGCCTGGAATGATGGAATGTGCGACGCTGGGCGCCTGGCTGTGCGCGCGCGGGCTGGCCGTGTGCCACGCAAATCGACAAATGTTCGCCAAATTACTCTGTTTTACCTTGTACTTAAAATCAAAAAAATCAAACACCTTTTTTTCATTGGGTTACGACGATGTAACTGGGTGGTCCTTTTTAAACAACAAATAATTTACATAACAGAGGGTATTTGTTTTTAAAGCTTTTGTAAATAAAGGCCTAAGAAATGTTTTCTTACATAACAACAGACTGGTGGTTTTCTTGCAAAGTTTTCCCTGGAATGTGTATATGTAGTCAGTTCAGTTCTGTATTTATTTAGGCAGGATAGAGCTCTTCACATGGCTCTGGGGAGACTTTAATGCAGCCTTCCGGTACTTAAAGGAGGCCTCTGAGAAAGATGGAGACTAATATTTTAGGGGGGCCTGTTGCAATAGGACAAGGGTTAATGGTTTTAAACTAAAATATGGGAGATTTAGACTAGGTAACAAAGAATAAATTTTTGAGAATGTGGGTCGTGAAACACTGGAACAGGTTTCCTGGAGAGTTGGTAGTTGCCCCATACCTGGAAGTGTTCGAGGGCAGCCACGTTGGATGAAGCTCCAGAGCAACCTGCTGTAGTTGCAGGTCTCTCTCCTCACTGCAGGGGGTTGGGCTGGATGACTGTTAAAGGTCCCTTCCAGCCCAAACCAGTGTACGATTCTATAAAATGATATAACTCACTGCTCCCTCACTGATTCCGCTTTGAGAAGAATTCTGTTGGCGTTTCCAATCGCTTCATGCCTACTGGCCTGAATTGCAAGAGCACTGATTACAATTTACTGCTGAGGCACCCAAATCCCATCAGCAGTTGTTTTGATACCATTATGCATCAGGTGACGGTGACTTGTTTTAACTTGGGTTGTGTTTGGCTTTAATAAGATAGCGACTGCCTAACAGGAAAACAGGATGGGTTCTTACTGCAGCATCAATCTGTGTCTCTTTTCACTCTTGAACAATAGGCAGGTGTGGAAAATTTGCATGCGCATGGAATGAAGAACCCCTGAAGTCTGACTCATTTGCTTTAAAGTTTAGTAGCTTTGCCTGGAGCACACCGATAGAGCGGTCTGTGGTTAGCTTGGGAAGGGAATGACTCTTCGAAGAACTTTGGGGCTTTCTTTTGAAGTTATGTTTCAGTTGCGGATCAAAGGAAGTTTTAGAGTCTTCCAAGTGTGCGCCTACAACAGAGGTTATAGCTCAGACTGGGATGTGCTTTTGAAGCTCCTGCTGAGCATCCCACCTGCTGCCTTGTGCTTTGCTTCCTGTCACTAACCTGTCAGAGCCTGGACTCCTTCTGGAAGAAGCTAAAGCCAAAGATGCACCAGAAGCGCGTGTCTCGTGTCCCCGACTGCGATTGAGTACATGGGCTGCAGGACCAGGCGAAGTTTGCTGAAGTGCAAGCCTGACATTCTCGTGGGGTACTGGACTTGAAGCGATTGTGCTTTTTAGTTTTCTTGCTGTTAAGAAAACCTTTTTCTCAAAAGCCACCAGTCTTTGTGACATGAAGATTATGCTTTGTTCTGCGTGAGAACTCTTGGTCTGACCAGCATGATCTGTCTGTTGAGAGCGGATTACAGCTGGGGAGACATCCCTGCGTCATTCTGTTTCTGTGGCAAAATTAGATTTAGTTTCCATTAAGGAGTCATTTAAATGGTGAATAGTAGAGATTATGGAAAAAAGTAATTTCTTACATGTAGGACTGTTTCTTGCAAACTGCACAGCCTGAAATCTGAATCCGTTTCCAAAGTGGACAGCTTTAATTGCTTTTGCAAAGTAAGTGTGCAGGCACAGTTCCAGCTGTCTAGACCTGCACCTTTTACTTCAGAGACAAGAATTCCCTTTCCAGGCCTCTGCTCTTCCCAATCCATTTAAAATACGTTGTTGTTTGAGTTGGTTTGTCAGCAGAAATGCAATATCAAAAACTGTTACATTTGATCTTCCTGGAAGTTTGTTTTTTTATTCACTTGTATTTTTGGCTTCTGGAGTCAGATGAGTGTTCCAGGAACATTATGTTCTCTCACCTTTTTTTTTTTTTTTTTTTTTTTTTTTTTTAAGCATTTAATCCCTTTGCTCATTGAAAGTAGGCAAGCAGGATCTCTGAGGTGGAAAAAAAAAACCCAGGTTCAGAACATATTCAGAGTATGAGGCTTTTTTTCCCATACGAATTTGGGGATGACCTATAACATCTGACATCCAAGCACTCTCTAATGATACCTGCCTGGTTACTCCAAGCTCAAGAACGGTCCATTCCCTCGTGCAGGAAGTCAAACAAAAGTAGCAGGAAGCCTGCATCTGTGAACAGGGAGCTTTTGAGTAAACTCAAATATAAAAAGGAAGTGTACAAATGGTGGAAGCAGGGACAGGTGACACTGTCTTAAGTGTGCAGGGGTTAGGTTAAGAAAGCTAAAATCTTATCTGGAGTTGAATCTGTTGAGGGACAAAAGCTTTTACAGGGACATCAGGAGCAAAGAAAGGTTAGAGAAAATGTGAGCCCACTGCTGAACAGGGGCAGGAGACCTAGCGACAAAGAACGTGAAAAAGACCAAGGTTCTTTGCTTTGGTTTATACTGTTAAGACTTGCCTTCAGGGATCCCAGGTCCCTGACATACCTAGGAAAGTCTGGAATGAGGAGGACATCCTTGGTGGAAGAGGGTCAGGTTAGGAGCATATAAGTAAGTTGGATTTAAAGAATTTACGAGGGCCTGATAGGATGCGCCCTCAAGTGCTGAGGGAGCTGACTGAAGTCATTGCGAGGCCATTCCCATAATCTTGAAAGGTCGTGGTGATAAGGGTGGTTTCCTGAGGAGCGGAAGAGAACAGATGTCACTCCTACTTTGAAGAAGGGCAAGGAGGATGTAGGAAACTGCAGGCTGTTCAAGCTCACCTCAGTCCCTGGGAGGGTAATAGAGCAGATAATCCTGGAAACCATTTCCAGTCATAGAATGGATTGGAAAGTAGCCTGGATTTACAAAGGGAAAGTAGTTTCTGACCGGTTTTCTGTATTCTGCTCTCCTTTAAGCAGATATATTGGACCAAATGATGCCCACAGGTCCCTTCCAATGCTTGCTTTTCTATGATACTAGAGCAGACTTGAGTAGACCGTGTTGGATCCAGGTGGAGCTTTCCGTATGTCGACTTCTGCTTGGGCCGTGTTGTGTTTTGCTGAAAGAGCAGAGGTGTGGTTCCACTTTCAGGTACTGGGACAGGTTAAGCTCTTGAAGCAAAAGGAGACAGTGCGCTTTGGGGAATCAGTCATTGTACATCTGTTTTTCTCTGATTTAAAATTACCCTATCAAAGGTAATTCCAGTAGTAGTGCTTGAAATGTGGGAGCCTGAACAGTTGCAGAGAGTAAACAGGGGGTCTGAGCAACATCTTAAGAGGAAGATTAGTCACAGTGGGGAAGCTGGTTGGTAGTAAGTATGTTTAGCTGTACATAAATCCAGTTGAGAATATTTCTGCTGGGTTACAAATTGTGTTTCTGTTAATCACACTGCATTGATAGTGCTAATAATTTCCATGCTGGGGGGTAACCTGAAGTAGAGTGTACTTAAGAACCAGAGTTACAGAATCAAACTTGTCTTTTGAGATGTCCTTGTCATAGAAACCCACATGACTCTTCGTATAATTTGTTAGTATTTTCACTTAATAGTTCCAAGTGCAATTTCCTAGCTTATAAGCGTTAGTGCTTAAGATATGCATTTAATTACATTGGCTGAATATTCTTGAGTGGGAGTACTTGTTCAGCTCTTTAAAACTCTTCTGTGTAATTCTTTTGCAGTCACTTAGACAAATAGATGAAGGGCTAAATCAGTTGGCAAAGTGAGTGTGTTAGCCCAATACTCCTGGCCAGGTGCTTCTAGATATTCCCCATGAGGAAGTCTTAATGCTTTAGTACCAAACTTAGCTGAAGAGAGTTGTTGTCATGTGGGATTTTGATTTAGAAAAGCGATACAGCAATACACTGAAATCACAAGTGTAATACAGCAATTGTATATACATTGAATCACAATATGAATGTCATTCCCTTCACCAGTCTCTATAGCATGCTTACTGTCGTGGTGCTGGGTGATCCCAGCTGCCAGGAAGGAACACGGGTTGAAGCCAGCTCAAGCCTGTTGGTCTCCTCAAAGCTGACTGTGCTGGATGTTCAGGTTTTATACTGTGTCGGGCTGAGCTACATACAGACAGACATCTGTCCCCCATGTTGGTGTGGCTGGCTCAGGATTATTTTAGAGAAGGCCACTGTGGTGGATTGACTGTGGCTGGGTGCCACGTGCCCACCAGAGCTGCTCTGTAACACTGCTCCTCTTCAACTGGACAGTGTATGGGGTGCGGTCCCTCAGGAAGAGACTGTGCCAGCCTGGCTCCCCTGTGAGGTCATGGGCTGCAGGTGGATATCTGCTCCACCATCAACCACCATGGGCTGCAGGCGGACAGCCTGCCTCACTGTGGTCTTCATCATGGGCTGCAGGGGAATCTCTGCTCCAGCATCTGGAGCACCTCCTCCGTCTCCTTCTTCACTGACCTTGATGTCTGCAGAGTTGTCTCCTGCACATTCTAACTCCTCTCTCTGACTGAAGCCGCTGTTGTGCAGGTTTTTTCCCCTTAACATATTATCACAGAGGCATTGCCACCATCACTGGTGGGCTCGGTCATGGCCAGTGGTGGGTCTGTCTTGGAGCAGGCTGGCACTGGCCCTATTGGACATAGGGAAAGCTTTTAGCAGCTTCTCACAAAAGCCACCCCTGTAGTTTTTCCCTGTTTTCCTTCATTCTTGTCCCTCTGCACGCTCTGGAATGTATCTATCTATGGTACTGTTGGATATGAAGGTTAGTTGGTAGTGTGCATATATCATCACTAAGCTACTGATTTTTCCCTGCTACGTCTCTGAACTACTGGCCAGTTTGATATCTAATAGGATGGAGAAAATAACTGGAAATTGGTTCCTGTTGGTCAGGCTTTCTATGTATTTTCTCTTTATAACTGGGGTTCCTTTGTAGGCGAAGTGAGAACTAGTCTGTTTTCAGAAGAAAAAAAAAAAAGGAAAATTACTTCATAAAATGATGACTGTCAGGAAGTGTTGGGTCTGTTCCAGTTATGCCAATCAGTTAAACTGTGAGCTTGCAGGAGGTGGGAAAGGGGACATGGCTCACAGCACACTTCCAACTGCTGCAATCAAACTGTTGGGCCCATCTGCTGGAGAAGATTACAGTGATCTAGGATGAAGCACGGCATCCTTGCCCCAAATACTGGAGAATACACAGCCAGGCTTCAGGATGACTGACTATTTCAGTGATGGGTGCTATGAGGAAAACTTGGAGAAATGAAGGAATTAGCTATATAGAATAAACCTTGGGATGGAGAGGAATAGCGAGGATGTAGATAGCAAATGTACATTTCAAATGAAAGACTTTTCAATCTGGACTTCTGGGGAAGAGAAAGAGAGAATGATCATCAAAAAAAAAATAAGAAGGCAACAACTGAAAAACCGTAAAGGGAAAGTAGGCAAGGTTATGTCAGATGCCACTTGCTCAAATTTCACCCCAGAAGGCTGCTGCTTTTCCTATCTTAACACCGATGAACAAGTGATAGCTGCAAGAGAAGTGGTAACAAAGACACCTCACCACCCATACAGCTTAGCAGCATGGTCTTTTTTAAATCTCCTTGGTTTGGATGAGAATGTTTGTATATGATTCAATACAAATATTTATGGAAGAGTTTTAAATAAAAAATGGGTAAAGCTGAGAGCACCTACTGCAAGTTACAGCTGAACTGAGCAGGTGCAGGCTGCTTTCATCTCTACAGAACTGTTCCTGCATTTTTAGAGGCCCTTGAGTAGACAGTCTTATTCCTCTCTGCACCAGAGGTGGATCCAACGCTTTCCTAGGAGATACTGTTAGCAAAGTGCAGGGTGGACAGTCAGGCAGATCAGCTGGATGTGGCATGGGAAGGACTGGAGAGCCCTCCTGAAGCGAAGCTGCTGTGGGTGACTACCCAGTAAGTAGCATACTTCCCTTCCTTGCACCTCCTCACTTCTATAAAGCAAAGTGGGTTTAAGGACCTTGTCTCCTTTGGGACAAAATTCCACCTTTCTGACCTTCAACAGTATCCAAAGGAGTGCAGCTGTGTCTGCTCCACCAGCAGGAGGACATGGAGTGTTCTCACCCATGAAAGACAAAATACACAGTTAGTAAAACTGATGTGGCAAGGACTACTATGTACGTGACTTGCTGAACATGAAGCATTTATTTATGTGAGCAATACATTAACAAGTGGCAAAGTTATACACTAAATTCATGTAGAAATATACTCTCCCCCTCCCACACCCCCCGACTCCAGCCCACCAGTTGACTGAATCAGGGCAAGAATTCTCAGTCCAAATAATGATTGACAACAGCTACAGAGTCCCATGCACCAAAACAAACTTGCTTCCTGCAACCATTCTGAAGTTTTGCCTGAAGACCCTGATTTTAAATACAGAAACAGTTAAAAATAATTAGCAGTGGTTCATTAATTGTCTACCCCCAGTTGCAGGCTACTAAAGAACTTTCAATCTGCAGCTTAAACTGGGCAGTGTTTTTTGTCTCTCCAGTTAAAGAATTCAAGTGCATGGCAGCAGCTGTGTCAAATTGCTCAGTGGCAGGAGCTCACCAACACCTAGGTGTTCCATTTTCTTAACAAAAATAGTTCTCTGCAAAGACTTTGAGCACTCCATCACCAGTACAACCACTGACACAAAATATGTGTGAATCACTTCTGGTGCAGACGTGTATTGCATCTGTTCTAACCTACAAATTAAGGAAGCTTCTTGCGCACGTGGGGGCTATGGTTCACATGACCGTTTACATATATACAAAATAAATTTAACTCTGTTGTCCTTAGGGACTAAGGCCCATCTCAGGGGTCTGTAGAACTTGTCCAGCTTCCACTGAAGCTTCAAATGCAGTCATACCGTTAGACAAATATCAGGGCTATTATTTTCCTTTTAGCAAAAAAGTAGATTAGTAACTGTACAGTAGGTAAAAAGCAGTCTTTAAAAAAAATACAGAAATTACACAAAAGGCCATAGTAAAGTGCCTAGCAAGAATATAAAGGACAGGAGAATCAGTGTAAGCGGACAAACAACACTGCATCCTTATTCCTCCCCATACCTTTTCACAAATTCTCCTGTGTGCACTGTAACAGCATCAATGCTCAGTGACAGTACGTCAAAAAGACCATTTTCCCTTCACTATATAAAGTATTAGAAGGCTTAAAGCCAGGAGTCTAGTTGTATCAGAAATGACACTTGGGGGCACGATTAGCTCACTTTCGTCCATGCTGTATACAGTGAGAACTGCCAGGAGCCCTCAGCAGCCTGCTGACAGTGCTCTTCCTGGCGACACAGCTCGTACCCATCCTGAGAGCAGGTGTAGCTACAGCCCTCTGCTTCAAAGCTGCTGAACTTCTACCTCAGAGCTACCATCATTGCTCTTTCTCCTCCCTTCATCAGCGTATGTCTCCCACGCCTCCAGTTTTCTGCTAGAGGGACAGCTTCTGGCTACGTCAAAGCTGCGGATTATTTAGGGCTATTGTGCTTTCTAAGTGTGGCTTCTGAGACATGGAGAAGCCAGGCATTTCTGGATTCCTTATCCCTGTCCTTTCTCTACCTTGATCCCCAGGCTTCCTGAGAGCTCTCAGAGCCCTGGGCATAGTCAGGGAGGCTGACATCTGTATGAGGGAGATCCATTTCCATTATGAGTTTTGCTGAGGAAGAAATCTGTACCTTGTTTTTACATAAAAACACGGAGCAAGTTACACTGAAGCTGAATTTCAACTTGTACTCAGCATTTTCAAATGCATGCTCCATGACAAACCACCCTGTGACTAACCGCATAAAAAACCAAGACTATACAGATAGAGAACCTGAAGTGGTGTTAAAAATATATATTTTTCCTCTCCCCTTATCCCTTGACAAGTTAGCCTTTGAACAAACACTAATACGAGGTAAGCTGACAGAACAACACTGAATAAATAGCTACAAAAAACTTTTGGTTGCTAAGTGTCTGCAGGCATCATGTAAACTGTATGCTACCTTCATGCTAGTTTAAAAAAAAAAAAAAAAAAGGTGTTCTACATCAAGGGATCCACACTCTGGCACTTCTGGCAAGAAACAGATGTTTTCAGGCTGGTAAAATAAACACATTTTTCCCTCACTAAAAACCAAAAAGCCACACTTGTGCTCCAACAGCTATCACTTAAGTTGAAAACCCAGGAAAGACAAATTTTAGTTACCTGCCTGTAGAAGAGTTGATGAGAAGATTTTTGCTTTCAGAAATCTGTCACTTAGTCCTGCTGTCAGTTTTCTAAACAAACAACCGGCATCTTTACCCTGTGAACCAAACCTGCTAAGTGACTCAGGTTTGATAACAGAACTGAGCTTACTCTGAGAGATTTGCGCTTTTTTTTTGGACTACTCTTTCGATCTAGTCGCCAGTTGTTGTCAGAATAACAATTTGCATTTAAATGTAAACACTGATACCATAGATGTAGTGTATACAAAAGGCACAAGACAATTAGATTTGTGTTGCTGAAACATCCTTGACTTTGTAAATTGATAATGCATCTTTCATTACCTGGCCGGTAAACTCAGATCCTAAGCAAGCTGCTCGCTCCTAACTTAATCACGGGGGGTTTCCTAGGTGCAGCAGCTGGGCTTTTTGGTATTGCAAACAAATGTACATTGTCCTGGAGATGCAGGTATCACAACTTATAACAGTAAGTCTCCTTGATTGTACATGATATTTGTTGAGTTACACAGTAAGAAAGGCAGTGTCTTAACAAGTGAAAAAGGAAATCTGAGACAACTTTTGCTTATTAAGAAACTAGGTTTTTGAAAGACAGCGGCCCTCAGGAACACAGGTTGGTATAAAGCCTTTTGGATCAAAGTTAAGTGCCAACACTCATTTCCCAAAGAGGTTAACGGGTCCAAATGGGCAATAAAATCCCCATCTCACAGTACTGTCCTGTGCAGCTCCCCCCAAAATCCCCGGCTGGCCAGCTTCATTTCTGTATTACCCATCTGAATGCAGGCTTTTTATCGCTCCACTTAACCAGTGATCCACTGTAGCATGCTGTTAACAAAGGATTCTTTCCCCCTCCATAACTTTTCAAATTATTGGTAGTGCAGATCCGAGAGAAAATAGAGCTGCTGCAATAATGTTTTCCAAAAATGTTCCAAAAATACTCAGACACTTCACTTGGGTCTCCTTATCTTCAAAATTGCTTATCAAGCACTCAAAAGAAAATACAGTCCACCAAGCCCCTTAATTATTCATAATCAACACTGGCTGTTCTCCCAATTCTTAAAATCAGTGGTGCAAAAATTTGATTTTGAAGTCAACTACTTACAGCAATTCGAATTAACGGATGAATTTTCAAAACCAAGGCAAAAACATGGACTGATATTTAAGGAGATCACATTTTTCTTGTCCTGAACATCAAAGTAAAACCAGCCATTGAATTTTTATGATTGTAAACGCAAATACCCTTTTTTTTTTTCATTTCCTAATACTCAGAATCATCCTTTACCATTCAAACCCAGTAATTTTAAGTTGAAACATTCTTTATATGGTTCAGAAGTATTATGTTTAGTTTTATGTTTCAAGCAGTGACATGGAGACAGCAAATCATCTGTCAGTTTGTTTTCTGAGCACATCCACAGAGGAGCAGACAGGAGCGGCTGGCCAACAGGGCTGGTATTTGGAAGAAAGGCATCTTCCTTCCAATGACAGCTTTTTCTTGAACTGGAACAGAACATTCATCACAAAATAAATTATTTGAATTGATGAATACTTAAAAAATAAGTTATTGCAACAAGTCTCAATGTCAAAGGGGAAAGGGAACAACAGCTGAATGAAAATCTCACCCTGAAGAGGAACACAGTAAGACCGTTCACAGTTACGTTATTAATCCACTTCAGGATGACGGTGATTAAAAGCTGACTATGTAGCAAGCAGGCCACCAGTTCATAAAATGAAGTGAGCTATTTTTACAGTATTTCCAGGTACCAACATAAAAAAAATTCTCTATTACATTAGTGTACTCTGAGTAATTAGTCCTCTGATATACTAAACATATCCTCAGCTGGGACAGAAATTCAAATTGCTAAGAGCTGGCAGGGGCTGCAGGCTGTATTTTTCATATCAAGGATGAAATTACTTAGGTTTATTGTTGTGACTTCAGCATCTTTATTAAAATATTCTATTCACTCCCTCGGAACAAATATAAGTCAAATACAATAAAGTAATGAAATAAGATGCGAAAAGTAGTTGAAAAAATCAAGTTTTTTATATGAGGGGTCTTATTCCAGCAACTGTATGTCAGATATCTATCCCTCTATATATAGACATAGTAATCTACCTTTTTTGTTACATTTCCAGAAAGTCTTTTAAAAGCCACAACAAAATAGCTCAGACGGAGCTAAGGGTGCCACCAAACTGGCACTTAGGCTCATGCCAGGGAAATTATCAGTCCTTAATTAATGACCTTTTGAGATATGGACGTGTCAGTCGGAAGCAAAACTCACTTACATGGCTTTACGCTTACTCTTTGGAAAACGACTCCCTCTGAAAGTGGTCTCTCTTTGAAAAGCTGCACTTCAGAATGGATGCTCACAGAAGAAGAAACAAAAAAAACCCCAAACCAAACCAACAACCCCCTCAAAACCCAGGGGGTGGGGTAACTGGACTGCAAATACAAGTCTAATTGTTACTTTCTCAGACTGGACTGGAAAAAAAAACAACAAACAAACAAAAAGCAAAAAACACAAGATGTTTATGAAGCTGAACAGCTTGGAAAAAAACCCCACTTTCATCATCTTGAGAACAATCACCTATTCAGAATAATCTGAATGACAAAGTTCCAATAAAATGGTAATACTTTTCAAAAAAATATTAAAATTTAAAAGTTATTATTTAAGCAAATAAAAGTGTTAGGACTTTAGAAAGTACAACTCCAACCTGACAAAACTAGTTGCATTTAACGATATTTCTGCAACATAATCCAAAAAAATCTGTTTCTTTAAAGCCTGTCTCCAATGTTTTACTTGAGTAGTGATGACATGTAAGACATTAAACTAACTGAAGATGAATAATTTATTCTTTTCCAGAAGCTGTTGTTTTGCTGAAACAACTGATGGATTAAACAGAGCAGAAGCATGGCATTTTACATTTTGAAAATGAGATTTTTAGATTCTATTAAAAAAAAACAACAAAACTACACAGAGCAGTCAAAATTGCCGACACCAGCTGAGTTTCATTCGCTTGTCTCTTTAACTCTCTTCATTTGACACCCACATTTTCAACACTTTAACATTTCACACCATCATCAAATTCGTAGATGTACCTATATCTGGAACCGTCTGTCTCTTCATTTACCACATTACCACATAAAACCAGAATGTAAGGGTCAAGAATTTTTAAATTTCTCTGATGAATCCAACTTGACTTTTGGGACCTTTCTGGTACAAGCTACCGGCCACCTGTTGGTACCTGCACACCTATCATTTTTATAACCTCCCTTGACGGTGTAATACCATGCCAAGTCTAGTTACTAGACTACTGGGTCTTGTGACAATCACTGCAGTTCTCTCACAGCTTTCTATGCCTTCCGCTTCCTCCAGGAGTGACTGAAAGGAATCTGACAGCCATGATGGCATGTCGTAGAATGGCTTGAGTTGGAAGGGACCTTAATAGATCATCTAGTTCCAACCCTCCTGCCATGGGCAGGGACACCTCCCACTAGAACGATTTGCTCAGAGTCTCATCCAGCTCGGTCTTAAACACCTCCAGAGAAGCTGAGGCATCCACAACTTCTCTGGGCAATTTCTTCTGTAATTTTCTTTTGTGCATTCTTCAAGTGGTAAAGGGTCATGTAATAACATATTAAATACGGAGAATATTAACATACCTTTCCTTATGTATTCAGATGTTTCTTTTAAGAGAAATTAGGTTTCATTTTCCATGGTTAATGCAGGATTGCTCATACCTTGAAAGACAAAAAATGGTAGTACCATAGGAAAAGGTATCATGTCTATTTCAGCAAATAATACAATCTTTAATTAACAATCTATCTTAATGTCATTCCACGACTAACGAGTCTATTCCTGTCCTGTGTTCATTACACTGCTTTTCAGTAGTTGCAGCAATGTGTCATCATATTCTGGTATAAGCAGTTTGTCTCCAAAAGAATTACCAGGCTTAGCCTAAAACATCATTAGCACCTACTGCTGTTAGTGTTCTCGGCATCCCTTGGTCAGGCTTAACTGAGAAGGACACAGCAGCTTGATACATTGAACATCCTACAAATGTGCATTTAAAATAAGCTTTGTGAATTTTGGTTCACGAGTACAGACCAAGCGACCTTGGTCATTTTTATGCTATATCCTCCCAAACTAGCTTATTACAAAAAGAATCACTGCCACGTAAACCTGCTCCGTACCAACTTTGTCCTTTTCAGCCTTTGCACTAGTTTCTGACCAAGACGGCGTATCCGTGAGAAGGTGGCTCTGGGAATCGCGCAGCGGCTTTGCAGGAAACAGGTGGTTCTCACTGTAATGCCAATAAAAAGAACATTAGTAAACTGCAGTCATTTTTCATTATCTTCTCACACATCACAGTTTCTCACACGCAGCCTTTTCCCTACCTTACCTTGCTGCTTTCCTGATGAATCACAACAGTTTTATCACTACATATATTGCACCGTAGTTGTCAGAGGTGCAAATGCAATCTGAAAAGCTACTCCCTAGCACAGAAAGGGAAGCATTCCGATTTCTTCTTTGACAGCTATTATATATTTAATACACGTACTTCTGTTCCAAATGCACTCTAGCCATATTCTCTCCCACTACAACAAACCTAATAAGACAAATAGTGGAGAGAACATCTACAAAATCTCTTGCCTAATATAAGCTATGGATCGCTGGGGTAAGATTTAAAACATCAATAAACAGCTAGCTGAAACATAATGTATTTAATAAATAAAAGATTGTCAGTATGATTCCATTATAATTTCTTAGCCACACATTCAAGTCTACTACACTTAACACAATCTTCATTACATAAATGTTTCAAAAAAAGTTACAATATGAAATACTAAGCTATCACATTTGTTTAGTTTAAGGAGTATCTGCTCCTTTTCACACTTTAAAGATGTCATGTCCATGCAGGATAAGAATTAAGAAAATATGTCCTATTATTAGCAGAACCAAAACATGTCCATTTAATATGCAGCTTCCTGCGTTTTAGCATAAGTGCTGAGGAAAGGATTCCCTCATGTGAAGCATCTTTCATCAGATAGGAAGAAGCAGGCCTCTCCCAAAAACCTTGCAAGGTTTATACATGCGTAGGTAAAAATAGATTATCAACTATTTCAAGCGAACAACAAAAAGCAGGTTACTTTTTGGATGATGAATTAAGACCACCAGGTGTGGAAGCTTGCTCAGGATCCTGATTAACAAGGCAAGTTGGGAAGGAGCAACCATCCCCTAGACTGAAAAATTCAGAATTAGTGCCATACGTACAAAAAAACTTCCAACTTTGAAGAATCGCTTCTTCTAAAGTGAATATTATTGTATCTTATTCCAAAAAAACCCCCACCCCTCCAAACCCTGTGGATTCTGATTATTCAACAATTTCAATAAATGAAGCATTAGAAATATACCTTGGAAAAAAGTATACCTTGAAAACACAGGCAGCAACCAGTATTTCTTCTCATCACCAAAGACCTGCCTTAGGTTTTTGCTGAAGCCCAAGCTAAAGCCATTCTTGTCCGTTCTGTGACGAAATATGGGAGCTCTGAATACCTCTTAAAAGAAAAAAACGTTAGTTAGATATCTTCACAAGATAACACGTATGAAGTTTCACACTGGTATTCGGGCAATTGCACTGATGATACCATCGGCCAAGAGGAAAGGCTGTATTGCCCAGGTGACTGAGGAAGTAGTAAGATGAGCTTCTCAAACCCTGGGGTAAGAAAATATTGTGTGTTTTTACAGCTGTATAAAGAAAGACCCAGATTAATCCCCATGGATGTCCAGATGGAATTTTCTGGAGAAGAGAGCTACGTGCAGCCTCCAGAACTACAAACTGCCTGAAGCAGAAAACTCACTCACTTTCCACCAAGTGACTGACAGCCATTTAATTCCCTTAATTGGCTATATATAGCAGGCAAACCACGTCCTGATGTCCTGATAGCACAGCTCACAAAAACTATTCTGGAACAGCACAGAGATTGTCCTTCTGCAGTAAATCCTTAGCTATGAATTGCTGGAAATTACCTTCAACGGGCAGTATGTGTTAGTTACAAGGTGGGAAGAGAAAACAGATACCCATTTAGATGCCCATGTTAGGCTAGGAAAACAGCTCCCGGATGATTGAAGCACAGTCACACTTAAAGCTTTCGGGGCTTCACTACCAAACAATTAATTGCATGATCAGGGTTTCACATATCAAGTAATTTCCCAAAGTAAAATGGGAAGAAATGACAAGCAGATCTTTTTGAGTAGCTTACGTGTACAGAAAACATGGTACATTACCTGTACGGAATTCAATTTGTTTTAAAAACATGAAATGGTGAATTAGAAGTGTATGGCGTTATAGTTACCTTTGAAGACTTTTTTTTTTTTTCACTAAAATTATAAGAACAGTTCATAAACAGAATAATCCTTTCGCGTTCATTTGAGCATCGTTAATAAACCTTTTCTCCACTTACAACTAGACAGAACAATTTTTTTTCCAATACTAATTTCTCAGTAAGTAATTTTTCAGAAACTGAAGAAATTCACAAACTCTACAGGAATATTGAAATAAACAAGCTTTTTTCCAATTATAGTTCTATGAATTTTTCCATTAATCATCTACATATTAGTAAACACCAAAAGAATTGGAAAAAACATATCAGTTCATTGCCTTACTCTAATTCAGCTTATATCAATAGAAAAACATTTAGATCTTTAGAATCTTTATTTAATATATTGCAAATTGGTATTATTACAGTCCAGGATATAGTACAGAACAGGCAGTCAAATCTTCTGCCCTTCTATTTATTTGTTTGTTTGATTAAGATTTGTAATCAGACAAGCATGCACCCAAGTCGTGGGAAATCCTGGCCTAACACTGATACCCAACGTAGTTATGTATATACTGCCCCATAGCAGAGGCAGAGGCCATCTGCTTCGAGGTTTTTAAAATTAACTCTTAACACAAGAGGAGTTCTCTCTCTGTATCTACGATCAGGACTCACAACTGTGAAACTGCCTTTCAGATCTCCGTGTTCACTTACTACTAAATATAGAAACACTGTCTTAAATCTGTTCTTCTCTATCAGATCATTGTCTGACGTTGACTCTTTGTGCTCATTTGTTATCATCAAAACCAACTACACTAGGGCCATAATCAGCCTGCTTTCCAGGTATGTTTGGGTTTTTTTCTCTTCTTGCCTCCAGCACAGGCAAAGTTTTGAAACTAACAACTGTGCCTCTCAGAGCTTTTAAACAAAGCTGTGGCTGAATTCAACAGAGGAACTTTGGTTCTGCAGGGGGCAAGGGTGGGAACAAAGCACTGGAATGATTGCCCTGACTCAGATACCACATCAGAGGACTCTGACCTTGGTGGCTGGGGACGCCAAACAAGAAGCACTTGTGCAAGCACAGATTAGGGCATCTAACATTTATTACAAAGAGATTTTTTTTTTTTTTTAATTTTCCTTTTTTTTTTTTTTTACTTGATTCAGTTTCTGTTAACAAGCTGTGGATGGGAGGAAGTAGGAGGAAGAAGATAAATTTATTAATAGCTTGGCCCCTTGAGGCAAAGAAGTCAGAATTTCAGAGGAGCAGCAGAACTGGACATTGCCAGATCTAGGCACTTCTAACCAGCATCCAAGGAAACAAGGAACCTGCAGTTTTTTCCATTACTTCCATACCTATAATATACATTTATTGTTTACTTTTTGCTGTCAAACACAGATACAGTAAATCCACTTACCTAACGTAGACTTATTCTTGCTGACAAGCCAACAATGATACCCAAAGAGAGAAGACAGACTGACAGAAAACATAGCTGCAGCGAAGAATAAAAACATGATGTGGAACTTGGCTTGAGTATCAGGAAGGCCATTCTAGAGATAAAAATTATGCCGTTAGAATTGGGGAAATAACTGTTTAATTTGATTATTAATAATCCTCTATTTAGCCAAATCAAATTGAGGGCGGAACACAAACATACCACACAAGAGTCTGAATAAATGAATTATATGCTCTCTATGTACAGATGTCCATGCAGTGAGGTTTCTGACAGCATCGAAGTTAAAGAAACAGGCCCTTTCTTGACAAAGTATAAATACTGACAACAAGAACCTACAATATGGATCTGAACTTTGAAGTGTCTATTAGAGAATAATAACTTACCATCACAAATATTGTACTGTTTAATGAGCCTTTTCATAATAGTTATATTATAGCATAAATACTGCAAATCTAAAAAGGTAATATCCTAAACTGTGAACACAGGTAATAACTACAATACTAGAAAATGTCCCACATGCTTTTTCCTAGCATAGCATTAAAGGAAGTTAAGAAAACCTTGTCCTTTTTTTTCTAAATAATTGCATACTTGTTTTACGTAGCTTCAAAATAATGTACAAATAAGTGAAATTCCATAAACCATGATAAAAAGAAAAAAAATAGAGGGCTATGATTATTAGATAAACTTTTGTACCTTGTATTAGGAGATACCAGATTACAATGTAAAGCCTTGAGTCTCGTACCTCTTGCATGGTTTTAACTTCATATGCTTAAAGACAGTATGCATATTAGAGTACTTACTGTCCAAAACTTGATAAAATATTGTAAATCCGTTGCAGCAATGAAAAGGCAATACAGCAGAGAGTAAGCCAAGAAGAGAAGAAAAAATTTGTAATTGGAGAATCCTACACAGTTGTTCACCCTGATAACAAAAAAGTAAAAATAAAAATGTAATGTAAAGCAAGTTACATTCTTTGCCTTCATTCAATGTAGAAATAAACTAATTTACTCTTAAAAAGTTAGTATCAGTATGTAAACCAAGTTTTCTTTCCTACCTGTGACACCTCAAGCTCCTGAAATGTATTTAGCTTCAACTCCTTAAGTTGATCTAGAGATTCTAACCAAACCGACCCTAAAGGACTTTACCAGGTAACACCACTTTCAACAGTTCACTGAAATTCAGTTTTGACTTATGGTATGGAATCTGTTCCCAGTACACCCAAATGTAAAGGTGATGGCAGTTACAGCTACTTTTTCAGTTTGCAGGTAAGTTTAAGTATCCATGTTTTACAATTAGGTATACTGTACCGGGACAGTTACACATCAAGAGTATGAATCTTGAGTGGATTTTCTGAGAATAAAAGCAGTATCATCTAATCCACCTGCTCCTTCATTAATCTTACTACATATTAGTGTAAACTTTATTAGTAAGATTCTCAAACTTAAGAGTGTTCATAGGAGATTCCCAAAAATATTTACATTTATATAAAATAATGAGAGAAATACTACTGTTGAATGAATAGAAAATGCTCCATACCAGTGACAACATGACAGCAAATAAGAGATTAGGAACATGTAAATACACATCTAAATATTAAAATAAATCTTATTTTATAATTTTTACCTATGGGCTTCAAGATCACCAGTTTCCCATTTTTAAAGAATTTATACATAATAATGAGCAACCACTAGACAATATGATCAGAGAGACATGACGAGGGTACATTTTGCACCATAGCAGCTTCCCATTAGAGGCAATATATTAAGTATTATGAAATTTGAAGCTCTATTAAACATGTACTGATATTACATCTGCCAAATGAAAAATATTGGAGTGCTGCCCACTGACTGTTTCTAGGTTAACAGTTTCCCCTTTCTTTTATTTGGTTGTATTAAGAAGCTAACCAAAGTTACTGTCCTACTGCTAACTTTGTCATAACTCTTCATATGGGTTAAAAAAAGTAACCCATGTGCCTTCTTCAACTAATTTATACTGCTGTTGGAAAGGTAAACTAATCAAGAGAAGACTACATCCATGAACACACTTGTACATTGAAAATTAACACATGGTGAGTCTCAACTTTAGCTTCTAGAAGTACAGGACAAGTTATTGGAACTGTTGTCTTCTTTAGGGAGATGGTGATGGCAATGGCAGGTTACATGGTAATTGGAACAGAGTAACATTTTAAAACACCAAATAAGCTTTTACTGTAGACTACTGTTATCCAGCCTCAGGGTGGATAGGGGTTTTGTTTGGTTTTGTTTTTACAAAACATGCTCCCTTGATTAAACCTTAAATTTGGCATCATCATTTAATCATGCAGCAACAGCTAAGCATCTGTATTAACTACAGAAGGTATGTTTCCAAGCTCATCATGAGTCTTCCAGGAAAGCAAATTTATAGTTCTTCATAGTGAAGTGTTCTTCTTCATTCAATCTGTCAAAGTAAACAATTTGATGACTGATCTCAAGCAGTTCAAATTCAAGGTTTCTATGATAACTGCATTTTCCTTTCATGGTATTTATTTAGGACAGTATTTACTTCATGACACTATTTAGTGTGAGAAAAGAAATATCAAGTGAAATGGTATTCTCTAAAGATGAAATTTCTTGAATCAAAGACAGGTTTCTTTCCCATTGTTCTTTCGCACTACTGCATATGGTACACGCATTGAACTTTCATCAATTATTACACTGCCCTCATTTTTGACAAAGCCTCCGACTGTACAGTTCTTACTGCAGGAGAACGGTTCATCAGAAGATTGAAGAGAAAGTGAACACCAAGATTTCATAATTACACTATTTGAACACACAGTACCAAATCATAAAACCCAACAATGGTGATTACATTTGAAGTCTAACATTTTTGAGGAAGAGTAAAACTGACAAAGGTACTGCCAAACAGTGTGCTACTGCCGTGAAACATTCCCACAGAACAGTCCGGGTTAACAATTTGGATTACAGATAGCATTTAAAACCCTTGATTTTGAAGTACAGAAAGATGAGATGATATCCTTTCTGTCAGAGTTTAGTGAAAACACCAGGCAAAGAAATAACTCACAAGGCACTGAAGGTGATGCAATACAGTTACAAAAAGCATCACAGAATCAAGATGACTCAAAAGACAAAGCAGAGATGTTTCAAATGGTTCCTAAAATCTTCCCTATTAGTATTAGAGTTGTTATATACAAACTGTATTTCTGGTGAAGCCTCAACCATTGCATTTCTGCCTGCAGCATATATAATGTGAGTAGCAGCCGCACTAGCACAGAAATCACTAATGCCTTTACTTCTGCATCACTTAAACCTTTTAGGTTAGAAGGCAATCAAATATTTCCATTTACCACAGCACTTCCATCAGCACAGTAGCGAGAGCCAAAACAAAGCCTCCCAAAAAGCAGAAGACATCTGACCTGGGGCTAGGACATGACCACCATCTTTCTACCTCTGCCTTCCAATGATTCATTTTACTTTTCCTAGGTCATTTTCTCCTGTCGTCTCTCCAGAAACGTTTCACCTAGCAGAATATTAAAATAGTAGTAATTTCCATTACTGTTTACCTGCTCTCCCTAAGCATCACATGGGTTCTCTCCCACCAAACTTGTCCCTACCAAAAAATCCCAAGACAAACAGCAAAGCAGGACCTAATAACATTTACTGGGGGAGTAAAGCCCAACCATTATACTGATTTGCACCCTTATTTTTGTTGGCAAAATAGCCATTTGATATTTCTCAAAGAACCCTCGAACACAAGTCTTTAAAGGAAACTATAAAGTTTGACCAGCATCTGTGCAATATTTGAAAACTCTCTTGTCACTTCCACATAGTTTTTTTTCTCTCAGAGTGAGCAAGGAACTGTGGAGATCCACTCAAATTGAAAAATAAAGCAAGACAATATCTCTTTTTTGAGCATATTTCTGTTACTTGGAGTACAAAAGGAACAATCCTCCATCAGGAAGCATTACATGTCCTTCAAGTACCTTTCCATCTCTATTTTTGGTTTTTCTACTCATTGCTTATTAGATTTTTTTTTAAATGAGCTACGTAAAGCTCTCTCAAACTGGGTATGTTTATGTTGTTTGGATAAAAAGAGTCTGCATACAGATAAAATAAGCAAATGCAACTGAAAGGAAAATTGAGTTTATTTTTCTAGAAGTCTATGCCCTAGCGAAATACCACTTCGCTGCTCCTTTACACACTTACGTGCTCAGTTTATAATTTGTTATTTGATACAATAGATTTTTATTTTGAAACTGAAGTTTGCACAAAGGACATTATTATGTACTATGCTAAGGCAGGACAACTCAATAAATCCCAAACAGACCATAAAGCTTGTGAGAAGTGTGCATAATACTGAATAATAACAGTAATATCAAGACTTTTCATTGATATTTTGTCAGAAGTAGCCTGACAGCTATTTTTATTAAAGCTTTCTATAGGACAGCTATGAGCAGACTGCAAAAGGGAAACAGCCTTTTTTCTTACACAAAATTTGTTCAGCATTCAACATTTTTATCTGTTTGTGTTTTGCTTGTTGGGTTTTTCAGTAAGAAGTATGCTACTAACATTAACCATCATCAAGTTTCACATGCTGATATACCAGCAGCAAAAAACCATGTAGGAAGTAACCCTACACTATAATGCAAAATCAATGGAGATTATTAAATCTTATTGCGTTATGTCAGAGGCTGTAGTCAGGACCAAGACAAGCAGGAGGAGCCCAGCATCCCTTCCTCCCCCAGGACAGAGTCTCCTCTGCCCTGGAATTTGATTTAAGAAGGACAAATCAGTCGTTTAGAACCATCTACCATTCAGTTTGTCCAATGCAGGAGATTCATTTTCTCTGACTGGTTTCATGTGGTGAAGAACTGCCGTTTACCACTCAATCCTCTTAACTTGGATCTTACTAAACAATTAATAATTTCTGTGATATACCTGCCAAACTGAAATAAAATTAATTACACATTATGCTTCCCCACTGGTTCCAAGGGCTGCTGCGAAAAGACGAAAGAACAAAACCACTGTGCAGGCAATATAGCAGCAAAAGGCCAAAGGGTGTGAGGGAGAAAAAAAAAAAAAAAAGAAAACAAAGAACCCATAAAACTAAAAGAGCTAACTTGCCATTTCCAGCAAGCCCACTCAAGCTGTCCTGCAAGCTTCAGTAAGGGGAGTAAGGCATAGCCCTTCCCTTTAGTTTTTAACCTAGTGTAGCATTTCATCATTGAATGCAACTGAGCCAAAGTAATAACCAAAACTCAAAAGTCCACGAAGAAAAGAAGCAATTCATAAAGATGTTTTCTTACTGACCAGAATTCTACCACAGCCTACTGTAAAAATCTGGAGCTACTGAACTCAAAGGTATAAGAAAAATCATATATGAACTTTTTCCACATCTCACAACTAGGAAAAGACATACTGTAAATAATGCCAGTGGTCCTGCAAGACTAGTAACTTCACAAAAGAATCTAACTCTAGGAATAGTGAAACATCACCTTTGTAACAGGCACCTCAAGAGTTTATTTTACTAGATCAGAAAGTAGGAAAAGAAAGCCAATAGCACACTCACCAAGGACAATGATGATCCATTTTCAAAATGCATCTTAAAAAAACCCCAACAGAATTCCAAGCATTGAAAAAGGCAAAAGAAAAAAAAAGTCAGAGCACAGTTACATGTGAGATTTAAATTATTCAGACACAGATTAAGAATCATCCATATGTACTATGGTTTACCTAATCTATTTAGCAAAGCTGTCTATTCAAATTCTCATAATAGGTTATCCAAACTCAAAACATTTGTTCTGTTAAGAGCTTGGCGGTTTAAGAAAAGGCAAGTTATGACTTCAGTTTAAGGATTTGGTCTTCATTCTGAATAGGTTTTTCAACTATTACTTGTTCTCTGACAGAGCCTTAGAAACTGGTTTAATTTGATTATTAAATACTTAGTGATACAACTAAACATCCAAGTACACTATTTGCTTTCACAGAATTATACACAGATGCACACAACGTTTTTAAGAACTTACCTTGCATGAAAAACATTTTTTGCAATTAATCACTCTCCATTAACAAAACATGCACAAGAAAATCAGATATAATTGAAGAAAGTGATTTTTGGCAAGGTAAAGACAAAATTAATGTATTCTGCAAATTATATTAACTAACGGCATTCTGCAAATTCCACTCACATTTGTAGGATAACAGAACTCACCCTTTTTCCTCACCCTGCTCAGATACCAGAATGTTCCTATCTTACATTGCAATCCCCATCCCATAAAACGCAACCAAGATCCTCTTTCTACCTCAACTCAGTTACTGTTTCAGTGCCTCTGCTGTTTTGCTGGACAAGATACAATGTCTTCTTTGCCTCACAATCCGGACGGGAAAGACTGATGCATTAGGAGCTGAAGAGTATTTGGAACAGCCTTAAACCTAAGAATAAATTAACCTCTGAGGAAACCCTTTCTCTTTAAGTTAGAAATTCAAATCACTCTGGGCAAGAGTGGAGAAACACAGAGACATCCAAGCTAACTCAAGAAAGGTCAGAGAGAAGAAGAAGAACAACAAAAAAGATTAAATTAGAAAGCAATTAGATTTCTGGGCAATACGGAGGTGAGCTTCTCTTTGTGCAAGACAAACAAAAAAATTTATTTTACGGCTTCAGTTAGAAATGGGGGATGCTTGGTTGTTTCTTTCTTTAAACAAAAATAACCTGCAAGTTATCCAATGAAAAATAGGATATTAAGTTTATTACCTCGGATAAGATGTAAGTGACATCATGATTAGATTGAGATGGGTAGTGATCTTTATTCAGATTCTAACAAAAGAAGCAAATTTTTGTTTATCAGCTATTTTTGGTTACATTCTTAAGGAAAGTTCTTTATTAATATTTTCAAGCATTATGTAAAGAATGTATAAGACCATGTAATCCATGTAGGCATCAAGAAAGCCATCAAATGAGTCAGTGTAAGTTACAGACTTCCTTTAGAAATAAGGAAATAAAAACTAAATCTGAGAAAAATCTAAGAAAAAAAAAAAAGCTTATCTGACAAAACGTTAAACCTGAAAAATCTGCATATAAAAAAAGAAAAGCTCCTGTGTCATGAAAAAGAATCCATCAATTCAGAAAACCACGTTTAAAATATTTTCTTACTTGTCGCATACAGAACAGTGATGGCAACGATCTGGTTTTACAAGATGGCATCTGTCACAGTATCTGATTGCTAAAGAAAAAAGTTCCAAGATTAGATCTCAATGTACAGTTACACATTTTGATTCCTGAAGTCTGTGCAAAAGTATAATACTAGCAGCTCAGCCCAGCAGAATCCCCAGAAAGCATTTCAACATGATCAGAAGCAGTCACAAATAGTGAAGCATTCTTTAAGTACTTGCAATGCTGAATCCAGCAGAGTGAACCCAAAAAGCTGAGTTTTTGCAATCTCTGCTAATCAAGCTAATCAGGGTTTTTTCTTCCAAACCCCTTATCTCTGCAAAACAACCAACCAACCAATGAAATTCACAAAGCTCTCACTAGACTGGAAAACCTTTAAAGACTGTTCAACAATATAGCTATTTTAAGCTATTATTCTAACAGCTTTAATTTACTATATGAGATTACCTCTTGGATTTGCTTAGCTAGCCAGTATTCACAAACTTACAACATCAGTAGGTTAAGATTAACTCTTAGTTTGGAAGAGCTTTTGTTCTTGCAACTGAACAACCAGTACGTAAACCAGTTAAGTTTCTTTCTGTGATCTACCTAGCTTTAAATGAATGATAGGCAGATAGTGATTAATCTCATTTTTTTTTAACCTATTAAAGATGAAATATATGCAGTTAAAGACTGCTACAGCCTCTTCTGCAGTTTATTAGTATTACAAGTTAATTGTTAACGTCAATTTGCAAACATTTAGCAAAGCATTGTCAATTCACTTTAAAATCCTAAATCGTACACAGAAGTTTACTTTCCAACAATCTTTCCGCTTAATTCTTTTTTTTACATAAAGCTACATTAAATCTAAGTTCTTGGGTCACTTTGTTATTTTATGAAGTATGAAAAGCAGTTCTTCCCTACAATTCAAACCCTGGAAATTTTTTTTTTCATTATTCTATGTAGTACATCACGACACCTGCCTTCGGCGGTCTCCTGAGCACCTATTTACCTCCAGACATTGTCCGTGTATAGATAGGAAGATCCTTGGCTGCCCGTCTTAAGACTTCTTGTTGAGATTCACCTCTAGGCTCCCTCTCTAGGGATTCCTTGTCTGAATATGTCAGATGAAACTGAAATAATTTTTTAAATCAAACATATGTTAGCAAATTTTAAGTTAAATAAGTTTCTGTAGAGATGTAAAGAGAAATAAATATTCATTATATAAAGAGGGATTAGCAGCACATACAAGGTATTGTAGCAAATAACCCAGTATTCTTAAGACCACCAATTTAGTTTATGGCAACTGAAGACAAATTTAAATTATTTCTGATTTGGTATTGACGCAATGCTGAATGCTTCCAGAAGTAATAAGTGACACTCTTCAAAAGTGAGGATCAAAGGGTTGCCATTCGCTTGAAAGGTCAGTTAATTTACTTCTCTAATACTAAATATTAGCTAGTGAATATAAGCTAGAGGTGTCAGCCTTTAGCTGAAAGAAAATATGTTACTAGTACTAGCAGAAAAGATAGTTTCATTTCATTTCTGTCCAGCATTTTCCCTTTTATTCTTTGCCATTAGAGACCTGCTGTTCTCGTGCAGGTATTAGGACGTGTGTTACTTCAGAGACTGGCTGAGAGAAGGAAGAGCTCAGTGTCCTGTACAACAGAATGACCGTATCTTAGTATCTTCCTTCATTAAAGGACAATTTCTATCACTGCCCAAAATGGTAATAACAAACATTGCTCTAGTATGAGCTGAGGGAGTAAAAATTACTGAAAGAGATGCATGGTATACATGAAGTAGTCTACATTTCTTATACTCTTAAGCCCTCTGCAACACAGTAACACTCAGCTTCGTCACCTTGTCAGCTTCCAGAAAATGGGCAAATGCTGAAGGCTTTGGTATCCCTATCAGAGAAATAGGATGCAAAATCATCTCTGAAAATAAATCCTTATTTGTCAGGAAGAGTGGCTGTCTCTAACCTCTACTAGAAACAGAAGCCCTCTGCACAGCATTTATGTCCACAGAAAGTCTAGTCATTACAACAGGTTGGTTCTTTTTTTTTCCCTAAATTCAAGTGATGCATGTGAAAACTAAGCAAGCAGACAGAAACATACAGCACAGTTAGGACCTTATTCTGACCTCCATGGAGAAGGCACCACTCTACCTTCCTGTAAAGCTCACAGTCTTCCAGCAGAAGCTGGAAGTTCACTGTTTAGCATGAGTTTCTAAGGTCACCTTTCATTTTCACCCCAGGAAGAATACACTCTTGCCAACACCTAAATGGATTTATTTTGGTATACATAGGATTTCTCACTGCAGAAACTTGGTTCTGAACCCTTTTTTTTTTTTTTTTTTTTAACGTTTCCTGTTTGATAGAACAGAGCTATTACTTTGTCATTTTGTATCGGTTCTCGGAGTAGTCCTAAGTCTACAAAACCTTCCTGCCTGGGAAAACAACTTCTCTCCCACCTTCATGCAATGTTTTTATAGAGCTAGTACACACAGGTACAGGATAGTATGCACTAAAGAGAAGTCCCTCAAAGTGTCCTAAACAGAAACTGCAGACAGAACTTTAGTGCTTTTCACACACGTAAAAAGTTGGAATAAGCTTAAAAAGAAATACATAGGCTGCGTGGTTTGCACCAGCTGCAGTATTCATGAAACAAACCATGAAAACTTTATCTGTTTTTCAGTCTTCAGAGGAGGATTTGAAATAGTTGCTAAGCCAGTACAGTTAAGTTGAAAATATGTCCTTTTACAGGACTTAGACATTGTCCTAGAAACTAGAAGCCAAGCAGTAACTTAACATCACAAAATACCCTAATTAAATTTTAAAAATACTGCTGTAGTAGATTAGGAAAAGGACATTGAACAACAAAGATGTTACTTACTGCCAGCAACATTGTGTAAATTCAAAGAACACAGAAACACCACACATCGCTTTCTGTTACCCAACTTCAACACTTTTAATATCCCATTTGAAGCTCTCCAGTAGCATTGTAAAATGTCTTTAGAATCCTGTTATAATTACTAAGGATTTGTCAAAATCTTTTGGAAGGCTTTCACTGCTATCAGCCCAGTGATTTGAAAATCCTAATTATCACTAGAGTCACCATATACATGCATATATTTTGCTATGTAATTACCAAATGAAATAAGCTAATTTATTTCATTCCTCTCCACCCCAAGCTGCCAATTATTTTGAATTATATACTTGTTTTCACAATTGCATATCTTATTAGTGAATGAAAACTATTCAGAAAAGAACCTCCACACAACAGACAGTAGAAATCACAAGCTATTTATTTAGTGTTGGCATGGTAGTCATAGCAGTTGTAGTTACAAGTCCAGGCCAAAATGCTATTTCAGACTCCAGAGCCACATCATGATTCCTCTTGACCTCAGAGGTTGTGTGACATAGCACCTACTGAGGACAGTGGGGTTTCTAAACAAAGACAGGGTGGAAGAGGCCAAAAATTTCCACTGGTTGCACCAAGCTGCATGAGGAGGCTTTTCATCAAGGCTACTGACAGTTTTCTTTCTCTCTTTTTTTTTTGCTAGAAAGAATGTGAAATTAAAATAATAACAAAGCCCAATATTGTACTAAAAGCAATTATCTTGAGGCTACATTATGTTGAATATGGGTTTGTAACTTAATACACTTCAAGACATCTGAATCCTTCTTTAACACTTCTGTACTAGTTGGACATAAGATTTGGCATATGTATTCCCTCAGACCTCTTTTTCATGCAGCTGTTCTATACCAGCTCCCTTCCTGCTTAGCCAGCTGTGGCTTCCCAGCATCAGCTTACCCGTTGTGTGCTCACACAGCCCTCAAGTTCCTTCACAACAAAAACACATGTGGAAGAAGCTTTAATTCAGAAAACAACAGACAGATTCTGGCAGGCAATATAAGTCTTAAACACAGGGAAATAAAGTTTTTCCCCACATAGAAGTATTACATTCCCATGCAAAGATTGAAGTTGCTAGTTCACATAATTCATATTTTTCAAGTCGAGAGTTTTTTTTCTTCTTGACATCATAAATATTACCCAATTTTAACAATCTACTAAAAACCTTTAAAACTTTGTGTAATTGGGTTTTTTTTGTCTTGGCCATGACACTGTTTGCAATCTGACTTCATCCTGGTAAGAAGCTGTAACTACCATGCGCATTTTTCTACTAAAACTACATGAGATCAGAGTCGAAGCTATTCAGAAACTAGTGAATCAGGCATTTGACTAGGCTATTTCAGAAATAAAAGTTAAGTTTATCTTACTTCTTTTGAAGGATTCATTGGTAGCGTAAAGATTGTTTTCCAATATGACCAGACGAATAGCATGAAAAATATGTGGTAAGCGACGAGGCACACAACTAAAATCAAAAAGGAACAGAATTAATACAAACAGACCAGTGATATTATAGTACTTACAAACAAATGTTGTACGTACCACAGATAGTTACTCTAACAGATGTAAATACAGAGGCTCTGCAAAAGCTTTGCAACAAAAATATTGCACTGCAACTTTACATTAGACAGATGACTCGCACAACTCGAGTGCTGGCTTGGATGGCTATAAACTTTGCAGAAGGGACAGGGCAGGATGAAGAGGCACTGGTGCGGCCTTGTATGTTAGGGGGGCGCTTTGACTGTCTTGAACATGGTGGTGATGGGTAAGAACCAGGGGGAAGGCGAACAAGGCAGGTATCATGGCAGGACTCTGTTATAGACCACCTAGCCAGGATCAAGAAGTAGACAAAATATTCTATAAGCAGCTGGGAGAAGTCTCAATCACTACCACCTGCTCTCACAGAGGACTTCAACTTACCAGTTGTCTGCTCAAAATACAACACAGAAGAGGAAACAGTCCAGGAGGTTCCTGGAGTGTGTGGAAGATAATTTCCTGACACAGCTGGTGAGTGAGCCAGCTACAGAAAGCTCCCTGCTAGACCTGCTGGTTGCCAACAGAGAAGGACTTGTGGCTGACATGAAGGTTGGAGGCAATCTTGGGCACAGTGATCATGAAATGATAGATATTCCAATTCTTGGGAGAAGTAAGGAGGAGGGTCAGCAGAACTACGATCATAGACTTCCAGAGGGCAGACACTGACCTATTTAGGAGACTGGTTAAGAGAGTCCCTTGGGAGTCAGGGAGGGAAAAGTCCTGAAGGCTGGACATCCCAAACCCTGCCAAAAAGAAGTAGTTACCTAAAGAATGACTAGAGGAAGGGGAATCTTTGAGTGTATATGCCTATGATACCTGAGCAGTAAACATAACCAGTTAATTTGTTTTGCTAGGTTTTTAAGAGAGAGGGAGGACAGCAGAGTGTTTTCTTAAAAACCTGCAGGATCTTTAAATTAAAATGTTCATTCAGTACTTTATATTCTTCACAGCCGTTGACCTTTACTTGGAGTTTTTTAATAGATGCCAGGCAACATTTACCACACTGAGTTGTTTCACTAGAATACAGAGGCTAATATTAACTTTTCCAAAGAGCCTGCTATGGTGTTTCCATTTAAAAGTTCTCACTGTACTAAGCAATTTACTTCAGTAAATACTAAATCCAAAACTTGTATCCCTTGATTAACTTGCTCTGATGCACAAGAAATAGTATTTCCTCGGATTTTTCTTCCTTGAGTAGAAAAGCAGCAAATAAGGGACAACCAGGACAGCAACAGTGAAAAATATTATTTTCCTACTGCACAGATGAACTCAGATTATAGAGCTCAAGTTTCTGTGGAAGCTACACAGTAAAACAGTCTTTATACAGTCTATAAATTCATAAGATCATAAAAAACATCATAATGGGAAACTTATAATTTCACCACATAATCTGAAATACTGCCTTCGTATGGTTAGCCCATGTTTTTATATATGTCATGCTATTCAGTGCTAGAGAATCTTCTATGCATGATGGTGTGTATAAATGCAGGAACAGGAGCACAGTATGTTCTCGTTTTTTTTGTAATCTTGTTTCAAAAGTAACACTGAATAAATGTTTCTGGTGTTGGAAGTTTGTTTACTCAGAAAAGCAGGACCATAATAAATATTTATTCTTATTCACTAGGCAGCTAAAAAAATAATAAAATCTGAGGAGCAACACTGTATAAAGCTTTTGGGATGACAGGGGAAAAGAGCCATATGTCATGTCTACAAACTGGAAAAAAAATGTCATCAGTATAAGTAAGTGATAGAACTGGACTCCACAACAAGCACAATACACTAAATGACCATCGTTATTATACAAGCACCTGGCAGGAGCAGTCCACACTTTTATCAGAACACTTCTATCAAACCTGAAAAAACCCGATTTGCTCAAACAAATCGCCAGTATATTGATGGGCACCAGTTCAGTACACTATGCATTTACTAATATGCATACATATTTTATTGCTGTGAGAATAATGGCAACTGAGATTGATAAGAAAATTTGTTTTTCATACACAAAAAAGACGACTACTGGGGAAAGACCAAATTACAGCCTAAGAACATTATCCCATGTTTCTCCTTTAAAGTCTACACAAGACAAGCTCTTCCTGTTCCTTCTTGGGCCAACGTGGCCCCAGGTCCTGACTGGTCACTTCTCCCAGGTCATCTACTCACCAATTTCCCTGTACCACAATGGAGACCCTGGGCTACTCAGCTGCTCCTCTGCACCTGGGGGTGTTGGGAGTCCAACATAAGAACCTCAGTTCCTTTCACAGAGAAAAAGAAGAGCTGTGTGCAGCTCCTTGGGCAGAAATTCTTCTATTTTACACTTTTTCTGAAAAAAAAAAACAACAAGCCAAACCCAAAACACCCAAGTGGCCTCTTCCCTGCCTGAAGGCAACCCATTTACAAAGAGCATAGCTAGAGTTGTCTGGAAATTTGCAGCAAGCTGTAGCAGGGCCGAGCCCCATTTGCCCAGTTTTCAATACTGAAAATACCTAGGGCAGAAGAACAATCAGGATAAATTTCTGCTAACTGGCTAAAGCTCACCAGGGCTTTGAACAGCTAAAAAGAACGAAATTTAATGTCAAATGAATGCATTTTGGCTGATAATTCTAATGTGCTTTCTGAGCAATGTGTAACACCATGTTTGTTTCCCACACACACACGATGGAGCAGCAAGAAACTGGAATTATTTCCAAGTCTGAAGGCACTTCTATGGAAGGAGAGAGCACTGCACTGAAAGAAGTTTTTCAAGCAAATGCTTCTGAACTAGTAAACACTTCTAAGTGAGGGAGTTGCCAATGATTTAATTACACAACTGCTGGAATTACACAAACATAAAAAGCATAAAGTTTGTCTCCTAACCCCTAACCCCTTCCTCCAAAAGCTCCACACAGGCCCACACTTTACACTTCCACGTTGTGCTGTAGGAGTCAAATTGCATCTGGAGAAGCATCTAAACATGCTAGAGCCTTGGGGTAGGAAGTCTAATGATAGCTAATCGGGTGGTTTTATTATCTTCTGAAAAAAGTTACGTATCTGAAGGATTCTGTTTCTTCAAAGACACCAGCTAAAAAGAAACAGCAGGAAAAATTCACTTCCTGTTAAGTATGTCACACTCTGCACAAACACCCTCCTCATCTTTATTAGTTCTGGTTTTACAAGAGCTTTCCTTATGAATAAAAAAAGACAATTTAAAACAGAATATAAGGATTATTCTAGTTGACACTTCAGAAAGCTAGTAAAAAGAGTAAAAAGTTATTATTTTTCTCATTTCTATTTGGAATGGCTAATGTAATATTCAGGAACAGCTGGACAATAAAAGGAGCTGAGGAGAAGACATTTACTTAAAAGAGGTTAGATCTGTATCTCATTTCTACTAGGAAACTATTACACTACCCTGATATACAAATTCCACTTTAAAATAGCTAATAAAAATCTTACCTTTTTCTCCAACATTTGTCATTGTCACTGAAAAATGAGAAAAAAGGAAAGAGTAAAAATGATGTTTAAATAGCAACTGAATATTTTCAACTTTTGTTCTTCAACCAAAGAGGGAAAAGTAGTCATCAAACAATACAAGCTGAGGACCACACACCATCAAGCTGCTATGCTGTGCACATCCACCACAAGAACAGGCAGACCACGCCATTTGCTTATAAGGTTTTTTAGCTCCCATTCCCAGGCTCAGTTCCTGAAAACTAGCACCTCCATCTCTCTGAAGTTGCCCAAGTTTAAGCCAAGGAAAGCCATCTCTGAAGAACTGTGGTTGCACAGGTTTTACTGTTTATGTATGTTCTCTTCTTGAGGCAGAGGGGTCAGGCTCCAGAATTGGTTTTGCCAGCAATACTTAGTGATATCTTAGATCTCCAAGGCATAAAAATCAAAGTAGACAAAAGATGTATTTCGTTTAAGAAACTGACCACAGATGAGAGGATTTGGGGATAGTAAAAGAGCGAGAAAGGTCTGTCAGGCACGGGTATCATGCATCAGTCATATTAAAAAAATTAACCACCTCACAACAGGTATCTCAGAGAGATCAGAAACTCCCAAGCGATCAGAACCTTGTGGTGCTCTTCCCCTTCCAATCAAATCACTCCACCACACGTTTATCTATCCCAATTTAGCAGTCTACAAATTGTACTATACTGACATCTACAATCGTGAGCAAGAGGACAGTAGCTATACGGATCTCTTATCTGCTAATAAAATAATAAAAATGGTTGCATAAGGGTGGTTTTCAACCAGCAGGAACAAGGCAACTCCTACCGGAAGGCCCAGCAGCCATGCTGTCCTGCTATGATGTATTACACTCAGGCTTGTTGATAGAGTGAAAAATGTCAGTTTAAATTATCTTGCACAACACAACGATATGCTGTGGGACCAGGGCTGCTCAACACCTTAACTAATGCTCTCAGAGACTGAACCATCAAGCTTACATATGACACCAGCCTGGGGACACCAGCTAACACGGCTGCGTGCAGGGTTGCTATCCAGAGGGACCCAGACAGGCTGGAGGAATGGGCCAATGGGACATTTAACAAATTCAGCGAAGGCAAAGGCAAAGCCCTGCACCTGTAAAGAAACAAGCCCCTGCAATGATACAGCCTGGAGACTGCTGGGCTGGAGCACCTCTGGAAGAGGCCATAGGGGGCCTGGTGGGCAGCACCAAAGCAGCAGAGAGGGCTACCAGCTCCTGGCCTGCACGAGTGAGGGCACGGACGGTCAGTGAAGGGAAGGTATTAATTCCTCTCTACGCAGCACTCATCAGACCACATCCAGAACATTGCAGGGCTTTGGGCCCCTCAGTACAACAAGGACAAAGGTCCAGGGGAGAGTGATGAAGCTGGCAGGGACCAGATCACTCACTGTCTGACCAGAGGCTGCATGGGCAGGGTTTGCTCACCCCGGAGAAGACACAGCTTTGGGAGGACCTAACAGAACCTCCACAGAGGCATCGAGGAGGTGAGGCTGGGCTCTTCACAAAGGTGCAGGGTGGGAGGACAAAAGTCAGTAGGTTTAAATTGAAATGGAAGGATCAGATTTGATACATGGGAAAAATCTTCCACCATGAGAAAAGGCCACCAGTGGAGCAAGTTACCCAGGCACGTTGTATAGTCTCAACTTCCGAAGCTTATTCAAGATTCCACCAATTTCAAACTAAAATCTACTTAACTAATCTTTCAGAATGATTTGTGGTATTCTTCTCTCCTAACAAAGGAATGGCATAGAACATTGCTGGAAAAGCAGCTGTGATCTTTTTTCCTCCCTTAACTTTGGATAAAATGTATTAATGTATTGAGACTTGCAACTTTCCACACATCTGTAAGTAAAAAGGATCAAAACAACTGATAAATCCAAATTTAGTAATTTCTACCTGACTGCAAGCCTACAACTTTCCAAAATTTCTGCCCACGTCCGGGATGAAATGCACTCTTCACAGTCTGCACCTGCTTGGTGGACTATCTTTTCAGCTTTTCCAGTATCCATCTTGGAAGCCAAATGTTCCTGACAGTCACGAGCTGCAGACCATGGAGGCTAGAACTAAGTACTCACAAACGCCCTGTTAATCCCAGCAGAGTGAGAATCGGGAAGGCGGGGAGTTGATACTTATTGTCATTCTCACCTTTTACCACCTGACTATAACTCCAAGTTATTTCAAATGCTCCTGAGTTGCGATCACTGTGAAAGACCAAAGAAGGAGGAGCAAATCTGAAGACAGATGGCAGCATCTTCAATCACACCATCTGTTTACTCCACACTTACTGCAACTGGTGTTTACAGGGAGACTGGCTGCACTGCTTAAGAAACATCCCTTCAAGACCCTGACAACGAGGAATACTCAAGATATCCAATAACCTGCAGCTGTTCACAAACTGAAGTACTTCTTCTGCTTATGTCTTTTTAAATCACCTTTGATGAAGGCTCCCTGAAGGAGGTATAATGTGTGGGAAAGTAATGGACAGGCATCAGCAATACTACAGGAACGGAGAGGAAATAAAGTTTTTGGTGTTTTTTTTTTTTGCACAAATATGGCATAATTTACTAGCAGAAAACAAAACCAACCAACCAAAAGCTCTTACAAATCAAACTCTCTCTTGAATAAAAATTAAACTTTTTCTATTTGTAGAATGACCAAGATACAAATATGACCTAGGGTAACCACAAGATGCTTATAATTCTAAAATCACACCAAGTGCATGGAAAATAATTTTCTAACAGGAAAAAAAACCTGATAATTTTGGATTTGATCAAAGGAATATTTGCTACTTTACCCACCTTGTGAACACCACTTTTATTTCTTTTTTATTATTATTATTTTTTCAGTAGATTCAGTGATACAGCTTTGCTATATTATTCAATAGTGTTTGATCATATAGCCTTCCGTGAATCGTTTATACCAGTCTTCCTGGCAGTTTTCTCACTTCTCTTCCAAGGAGTTGCATTCACTGCTTGTAGTGCACATAAAAGTAGGTCAGATTGTGCATCCCAGTATCAGCTTAAATGCTGCCAACTCACCTACTGGTAGTCAAATAGCAGCATACAAACAATAAAAGCAAAAAGAATTATGTCTACAATGACCAAAATGAACACTAAGGACACTCCAATCCCAACCGTTAAGTAATTTCTATAATCTGGGAGAAAAGAGGGTAAAACCCTTTGAGAGAGGAATGGAATGATACTCCCATATATTCAGAGACAGAGATAATTATAAAACTACCACCTGTCTTCAAGAAATCATTAAAAAGTTACAGCTCTGTTCACCTGAGATACTACAGAGGCTAACTCCATTAAGAATCAGCCTTCCACTGCTGAAGTGTCAGGATGGCATTTACAGTTCAGTACCAGCAGACTGTCACACAATTAGAGCCTCTCTGTTTCATCATGCAGCTTGCAGACGGTGCTCATCAGAATCAGGGATCAGGCTGGGACTTCAGCCAACGTAGATGCCAATTTTCTGAGCCAGAAGCATCGTTCCCTGCTTGCCCTGAGCCACAGGCAGCCAGAAACAGGAATGACACATTCAGTAGTCAAAGCTGCTAAACAGCTTGTGCTTGCAAAAACCAACAGTGACCGAGGGCAGAAAGCTGTATTACAAAAGTCCAGGATGAAAAGGACACCCAGAGAGGCCTGAGGAATTCATCCCACACTTGCTGGTAGTCTTCCTCGCTAGGAGAAAGCCATGCAGCCTTAGGAATGCAGCCTTGGTAGGCAAAGAAGCAGCACAGAATATCAAACCACCTGCAACAACTCTATCACCAAATTAGTTTGCTAAGAGGAGAAGTCACAGTGCAAGGCACCTTGCACTGGGGCAGACCTGAATTCGGTGATTTTCTCTATAAATCTTTATTCTCATTCACCCGTGGAAAAATTAGGTAAGCATCTGTCTCCATGCAGCTAGAGACATGGCAAGACACATTGCTACCACAAAAAAAGAAAGAATTCTAGAAAATAAAATTAATTTGCATTGGTTTTCTAACATTAAATTTTGCTTGACTGCTGAACTCAAAATCAAAGTTCCCGAACAGTAAATGTAACGGTTAGATTGGAAAAAACAAACAAAACACCACAAAAACTAGAGAAAGCAATTAATTTTTTAAAGCTTTAATGGAAGTGGATATATAAAATCTTGCTTGCATATTTTATGTGCATTTTTAAAACATTTAAAACTTTGGAAGGGGAAACTAAGATACATCTGATTCAGAGACTCTGCAGCCACATCTATAAATAGCTATTTCTCTCTAATTTTTATACAATTTAACATCTTGGCTCTTATTCACAAAACTAAGTACGTATTTTATCTTTACTGCATATTTGAAGCTGTAAAACATTGATCTATAGATGCAGTTTAACTCAGCTCTCAGTACATATAAAAGTGTTTTATAGCTGCGACAAGCATTCTATCCTTGTCTGCAATAGTCCATGAAAAAAAATATCAAAAAAAGAAATCAGTGTTTTTAATAAAAATTCCCTCTTTGTAGAGAGAGCATGGATTTGCATTGATTCAGAGTGACAAAGCGGATCCTTTGCCACCATTGCTCCACTTAAGGACAAAAGTAAGAGAAATATTTCCAAGACATTTAAGGCTGGCATAAGTAGTCCTCAGTAACCCAAACATTTGGATTTGACAGCATCTGTGAATGACTCGGTGAAATCATTTTAAGCCGGTGCCCACCAACACCCACCTCCCCAGCAGCAAGCTGCTATTCTGTACCTTTTGCGGTAAAACCACAAAACCACTGCTCTTGAATTGAGCACGACTAAGAACTGATCTAACCTTTTTTCTTTACAAAGTTCTCATTTATTTTCCATGTCACAAGGACTAACTGAAGACTACTAAAGAAGTTGTATGACTAGATGCTTTCTAGCAAACAAAGAGCACACCCTGACAAGAACACCTCTGCAAGTTGTTACGTATCAAGCAGTGTTAAATCCTTAACTGAAAACACAACCTTATCTAGTAATTTTATCTTCACCATAGATCTTACATTTTCAACATAAAGCCTTGGTTTAAATTTCAAGGCACAAAACCTATAGGTAGTACCCTAGGCACTTCATAGAGAGATAACCAGTCATACTTAATGCAGACTTCAAATTCAGAAGTGGAGAATGGCAGCTGCCTCTGAAAGTCTGAGAAAGAAATCAAATGGAATTTGAGAAATGCACAACAGTTACCGTCGGCTACAATTCAGAAGCCGGCTTTACTTTAGATACCAGTTTTTAAACTTTTCTGAAAGTAACCAGGGATCTCAGAAGAGGAAAAGATGTGGTATTTGCAAAGTCTGGTATAAAAACATAAATCTGCTTTCACCAAAGTCCTTTGCTACCTTCGCAGCCAATGTACAGAGAAGGTATTTAACTGGTATTTGACAATGGCCAACGACATTGTTATAATGTACTTGTGTTCCTATAGCTAAATGTAAATAGTAGAACACAAGACATGAGCCGGAAGTACCATAAATCCTTTGATCCATTTGGAGAATATACTGAGCAAAGAGCTGAAATCCAGCTGACCAAATCTTGGGCCTCACCATTTTTCTTCCTTATTTTAATTTTTCTCTATCATTTTCTATCTCCACATTTTCTGCTGCTCCTAATCCCCTGATGACACTGTGCTGTGCCTACAGGATACGCATTAATTCTGCCTCTAAACTGTGATGAATTAAGCAGCTTTTTATCCTGCTATAATTCCATTCCAATGATGTTACACAGAGTCAAAAACCTCAATTCAGCACTAATCAATCTGATCCTCCGTCACAAATTTTTCATGATCATTAATATCTTTAAGATCTTTAGCAGCTGGATCTCATTCCGCATTTTTCTCTTCCATAGTAAAGGTAGCTGTGGACAGATCCCAGTCACATATACTACTCCCAAACCAAAGCTGTGGCTTATGAGCTCTCCTGACTGTAATGTGAATGGCTTGTTGTCCCTCTTTTCAACTGCGAAGTCACTTAATTCTTTTCCAAATCAGGCAAAACACTCACCAGGTGGCAATATTTCCTCCCTTTTGCTTCACTGAAGTAGTCAGGAAATGCTTATTGCTCATTTCTACGTTTCTCAGGAAATCTTTCTTCTTCAAAAATATAAATTCAAGCTGCATTTTTGGACAGGATTCCTTGAGCAAGGGCACTGTCCTCAGAATTAAAATCAGTGGCATGTAAAAATGGATCAAACCTGAACATATCCAACCTATTTCTACTTACGGCATAACCTTTCATCAGCACTGTTGGTGTTTTCACTAAAAACATCTGTCATACTGTCAAACTTTCACATTTTCCTTCTTGTTATATGCAACTCCAAATCCTGAACTGGCAGGAAAACAAAACAAAACAGAACAACAAAAAAACCAACCAAATACAAAAAAGGATCTCAACATCCTAGTTTGTAAAAACAGTTCTGACAACTGTAAGAAACTACAAGTAACTATTGGCCTTCCTTACAAGAGCATGGAGTGGATAACTACTCTAATTCCTTTATAGTTCTACTAACTCAAGCCCGAGATACACCTAAGACGGAAGACGTAAGAATGATTATTTTCTCTGCATACAGTTTACCAAATATAGTATGTATTTTCTGGGTACAGACACGTGGATGCAGGAGCTGGGGGAAAGAATTCCATTTGCACTTCATGTTACTGTTGTTCCAATAGGTTTTGAAATTTCAGTAGTTCAGCTATCAAAGCCCAATGGACTCATTTCACATCATCTTTTTTTAGAGGAAGTACAATAAACCCGTAACCCTCAGGTTTTCATAAGCACAATCTTTTTTTTTTTTAAGGGAAGGAGTATTCAAAGGCTTATTAATTTTAAACACAAAGGAAGTTATTGATGGGAAAAGACAACTGCCACTGGTTGCGAGATGGCAATACCAGCAAAATCAAAAGAATGGAACTGAATTAGAGAGAAGCAATTTTTAGTCACATGTTTTAAAACCTGTTCATTTACACATTTAATTCCAGTATTCTATAACCAGCAGGAAAAAGATAACCGTTCGCTAGTGTTCAGTACTTTTCTCCTTTTCCTTAAGGGTTAAAGCAGCACAAGCATTTAACTGAATCCACTAATAAAAGAGACAAAGCTCTAGACATAGTAATGCTGCAGCTAAAAGTTGTGGATTCTTTTTTCTGTTTCTAAAATGCTACTCAATACTGTAACTTCCAAACTTTTGGATTGAAAGGGATCTTCGTAGTAAACTTGTTCTTTCTTTAAAAAAAAAAAAAAAAAAGAGTCCCTCCTACAACATTCAGTTGATATTGCAAAAAAACCCAAATATTCAAAATACTACATCTGAAACACTTTCTCATTACTAAAAGCTCAAAGAAAGCACTTCCATTATGACTGTACAAAGCCCTTGCTAATTCCTACTGCACAATGGCCAACGTTGTTTCCTGTACATTGTCATCACCACCACCGACAATAAGTTCCAGTAAAATAAGGTGCTATAGACATCCTCTTTAGCAGACAGTGCCGCAGGAATAGAAGAGGCACTGAGTAGACAGGCTGGCCTCAAAGCGCTGAAATTCCTACAGTCTATTCCTGCTGTTGGCTTTCATTCTCAGAGTTGTTAGCTATTCCTTCTGTTGTTTACACTAAATATTCATTAGTACGACAAGACATAAGTTTGTTTTATCTTAATATGCCAAAACCGAGGGAAAACATCCAGACAGAGATAAAAGACTGAATTAGCAGAAGTCACGGACAATTATAATGGCAAATTCAAAAACTGGTGAGCCTGGCAGAAAGGGGAAGGGGTGGTGGTCGGGGTGGAAACAGCTTTTTGCTTTGAGTGATTCTCAAGGAATTATGGTTCCACAGTTAATAGTTTGAAATGTTTCAAGCATGCCACTGCTCTAAGAGGTACCTGCTGTCAGGTAAACCAAAACCCAGTTTTCCTCTGTTATACAAAATTACACAGAAAAAAAAAATACAGCAGATCACTCCAGCAGTAGTGCCCAACTCAAGCCTATTTTGCTATGAAAGCATAATGTGGCCATGTGCATTAGGACAGATGTTAACTAGAGGGTCACTTTCCCCCAAAATACTCTCGCTGTCCTCATCTCAGCTTACAGCTCCCCTTTCCAGGCTCACTCTCTCAACTTCTCCCACAACCTTCCAGGCAACTCGCTTTCTTGCACTGGAGGCAGACACTTTGGTCCTCCTCTTGTGAGAGCACAACAACTCAAGTCCCAATTTTTAGTCGAAGAGCAGCAGTTAAAACTAACAGATTTTAATGCTCTTAGTGGGGAAAAAAAAAGAAAAAAAAAAAAAAGCTGCAATATAGAAACCACACAAAGTCATGATATCTCCCTCCAAAACAGAGGTGCTAGGACTGACAAGCATTTTGTGCTTAATGTCTCAACTGCTCTGCCAAGCATCTGGAGGACAAAAAGATTTATCACAGTCTTCTGTTAAAAGACAAGTCCAAAATTAGGTACCAGCTTGCTGAGATTTTCCATGTGAACAGCTGAAGTCTGGTAAAGTTCTATAAGCATATAAACGCACTCAGCCTGAGTTGCGGAGTTTTTTTCCCTCACCTCTGCTCTTTAAACAGATGCTGAATGACCAACGATCATTATGAACCTCTCCTACAGTAGAGAGGAATGAGGAGATGACAGCTAATTTGTATTCCTTTGTACCATTATTATTGTACTGTTCACGAAACACCAGTACGTCGTACGTTAGCCTCTAAAATTCAAAAATCAAATTGTTTTCTACAAGATACATCACGACAGAAAATGAAATTAATTCAAGGGAGGCTAGCGAGCTGGTAGTTGAGCCTTCTGGTTTCTGCCTGCTGGCTCAGCTACTCAAATTCACACAAATACTCAGATCACACTCAGCTTCCAGTATGTGATAAATTATTTGTCGAATGCTAAGGAAGAGCCAAGGTGCCTGGCTGGGATGATTTTTGAATGAATTGCAGGCTGCGATGCCAAAGGAGCACCAAGAAGTTGTGACAGCCGGGCATTTTCTAGACGACTGAAGAGCGGCACAGGGAGACTCGGGGATTTTCTGCTACCTGCTCCCGCTTCCACGTTAGCTGACAGAGGTCCCCGTTTATATACAGGTATCTGTGTACGTGCTGTCACGCAGTGGAAGGAAGACAAAGGGACCGATAACTTTGCTCACGCCGGCTGCACAGGGCGTCTCCCTGTCCCACGTCCAGGGCTGGAGCGCCCGACGCCACGGCGAAGGCTCACGCCCGTGCAGAGCGCCCTGCGACCCGCTTCCTCCTCCCGGGGCGATGGGAACCACTCGCGGCCGGCTGGCATGGGGAGCACCGGGCACCGCAGAGCTCTGCACGACGCCGGCCCTCTGGGGAGGACAGGGCCGCGGAGGGGTCGCTCCGCTGGTCTCCAACCCGCCCAGCCCAGC
>VWZK01000709.1:289897-316969 GCA_013396935.1 Baryphthengus martii
CGTCGGCGATAACGGGACGCGCGCCCTTCGAGTCTGGGGCCGGGCCCCGCGAGCTGAAGCTCGTGACAAGGTGCGTGACGTGCCTCGGGCGGCCGGCACGTGCAGGAGCGCTTGGGCGTGACGTGGCTGGAGGCGCCTATGACGCCTGCCCCGCTTTAACGCCCCGTGCCCGGCGCGGCTTCCTCTGGCTTTCCCACCTCCGAAACAGGGCTGGTGGGACTCAACCGACCTCGGAGAGGCTCTGAGATATTTGGTGGCGAACAGCGCTGCCCTGTTTGCAAATAATATTCCAGAGTAATATCTAATGACCGGCGAGCGTAGCGGGCTGCCCCATCACAGCCAGCGGGAGGCTGTGGAGGGCCGCGGTGGCCGCCCGGGCTCTTGGCAGAAGTTGGCCAAGGGAAGGTTGCGTAGGTTGGTGCTGACTCATTCCTTCCCGAACAGGCTTTTATGTTACGGACGTTGTAATGAAAGGCTTGTGAAATGTCCTAGTAAACCCAGCCTGCGCCGCATTAGGTGCACCCGAATTGTGGCAGAATTACTGGGCCAGAATTAGAAGTGCCGTGCGCGGCCTGTGGTATTTCTGCAATCTGCGAGAGTCCCTCAGACCGTCGGTGGCGCGCTAGGTAGGAAAGAGCTGATTGATTAAAATGGGTTCGGACATGGGAAAAAGGCTCATCTGATGTCACACACAGGAGACTGCGCACAGAACTAAGTAATCACTACCTGGAAGGCGTATGGCTGCCATTGATTAAAAACAGCCCGCAAGGGAGAAGAAAAGGAAAGAAAATAAGAGACATAATTATAGGTGTGCTGCCAGGCTCCAAAGAACAAAAGACAGTTGTTCGTATGTTTGTTGAAGAGACAGAAAAAGAAGTTGATCCTATGGCTGCCATGGTTTTATGTAATGCAAAATCAAGCACCTCTTCTTACTGCAAGATTAGGCTGAGGAATTTCTGTTAATCGTGGTGGGTGAATGAGCAACACAGAAGGATATGTCCAGAGAAATCATACTTATCCCGTGGCAGTAAATTATCTTTGCCTATTCAAGAAAAACGCTCATATTATCGTTGTGAATGGCTCAGTGAAACCATCTCCACAATAGGTAGTTATTACAGAAGAGAAATGGGTGAAATACGATGCCATCGAAAGACTGCAATGTAGTGCTTTAAGAAAAGATTCTGTGTAATGAGAAATTACGTATTATACATTTCAAAAGTAGAGATGTACTGAATGGTACTGAAAAACTAGATTGGATATTCCTACATGCTGTATTTCACAAAAGAAGAGGAAAGGGATCAAACCCAACATGACATAGACAATAAAAGTCCTTTATTGTACCTCAAGCTCTCCTTCATGCCCACAGTTCCTTTCTACTACCTCTCATCCCTCTCCAGAAGGGTCATGAGAGATCTCTTTCTTCTCTGCCTTTCCTCTTTCTCGTCCTTCTGTGGTAGGAGCTACAGAAGTTTTAGTTCAAAGCGAGTATATGCAATGGAGCGTTGCGTCATGGCAGAAGTCAAGCCTGGGATCATCTAAACCCTTAGGTATTCATGGACAGGTTTCCCAAATGACTGTACTCAGGCAGCCTCTACAATAAGAGGTTAGTTGGGGCACGGTTTATTGATGCTCGTATGAAGCGTTCACAAGAAAAAGATAAAAGGGAACAAAGGTAATTTACAGGCTTCTTGTCATGAGCTGGGTTGAAGGCAGCTGGGATTTGAGAAGGTTTGAGTGGCAAATGGAAACAAAATGTTCTTGTCCTAAGTGGCACCTCCCAGCCTTTCCCCTCAGGCAAGGCATGTGCAAGGTATTGCTGGTGGATCTTTTTTAAAAAAAGTGTCTCTTCTGGAATACATTTCTACTATTATGTTGTGATTTCAGCTGGTATAGAGTCAATTTTCTTCCTAGTAGCTGATACAGCGCTGTGGTTTAGATTTAGTGTGAAATAATGTTGATAACGCGCTGATGTTTTAGTTGTTGCTATGCAGCGCTTATCTCAAGTCAAGGACTTTGCAGTTCCCCATCCTCTGCCAATGAGCAGGTGCTCAAGAAGCTGGGAGGGAGCATGGCGAGGGCAGCAGACCCGAACTAGCCAAAGGGATATCCCATATCATGGGACATCATGCTCAGCAGATAAACTGGGGAGAGTTGGCTGCCAGGGGCAGATGCTGCTGGGACACTGGTCAGCAGGTGGTGAGCAATTGCATTGGGCATCACTTGTCTTTTCTTGGGTTTTATTTCTCTCTTTTTGTTATCTTCCTTTTCCCTACAATAGTCATTATATTATTATTACTGCTGTTACTGTATTTTATTTTGTTTTAGCTATTAAACTGTTCTTATGTCAGCCCGTGAATTTTACTTTTTTTTTCCCAATTCTCCTCCCACTGGGAGGGGGGAGGAGCGAGCGAGGGCTTGCATGGTGCTTAGTTGTTGGCTGGGTTAACTCTCCACACATTACCATGTCTGACTATTCTCTGTATCAGGTTGTGTGGCCCAGGTAGAGCGAAGGGATGCTACAAGAAAGGCTGCCACCCACAGCTCCTGGGCCAGGCATCCTGCTCAGCCACTGGAGCACAGCCCAGGGACCTGGTGTCTCCATCCCAGGTCAGTGGATGTTGCTGCTGCTTTCCTTCCCGCTCAGCCAGCAGCAATGTCAACAGCACTTATGTATGGGACGTACACAAGTACCAACAGCCAAGTTCCCTTCTCCCCTTTGGCTGCCAGGGCTGAGGGTCACTAGAGGAAGCACACACATGCACACACCACTCTGCTCACAAGCACACGTGCACTTGCAGGTCCCTGAATACAGGCACAGCCTCCCTGTCTGTCTGACAGCCCTCTCCAGATCCCAGGCCTCTTGGTCCCTGACTTGCCAGCTGGTTCAGCTTGGGGCTCACTGCATTTTGACAAGGTCCTCATCCAGCTCATCGTGCTGAAACAAGCATCCTCCCTCTCCACATGCCCTTACCAGTCAGTCTGACTGAACAGGGCTGTTCCCTGCTGTTGTCTGTGAGTGTTGTTTGGTCAGGTTTGTGCCTCTGTGTGTTTGGCTTCCCCTCTTCTCCTTGCCATCCCACTTGACAAGGTCCTTGGTCAGATGATGTTAAATGAAGCAGGTGCTCTCTCCTTCCACACGTGCTAGCTGGTAGATTCCAGTTGAGTTCAGGCACAGAAGCAGGGAGTGCAAACAGTGCTGCTTTCCAAAGGAAATCATCTTGGTACTCTGACAAGCAGTCCTAATTAAAAACTACTCCTGTGCACATCTCAGGGGCTCTGCTTTATTGAACCAGCTTTAGATAAAGAATTACTTTGCCGTTCTAATTGCTGACATTAAAGTTCTTTGATACTTACAATCAGATCACGCTGCTATCTACAATGCTCACTGTATATGGACAGCTGTTAAGAGCATTTCTTTGCATTTAAGAAACTACTAGGAATTGTGATCTTAGTAAGTTGTCCATCTAGAACAAAATTAGAAGGTTTGTACATATCTAATGAAGTTACACAGATGGCTTGAATGTATTTTTTTAAGAAGTGATAAACAGTTCCTGGTAATCAATCTCATAAAGTAGTGGCAGCAAAATAGAAGGAAATCTCAAGCAAGGGAGGATGTTTTAATATATGTCAGAGAAAAATTATCTGTTATTGATAGTTTAGCAGAGAGTCTCTTCAGACATCAGTTTTGTACCAGTTTGAAAGGTCATGAAATTTCAAACCAGTAAGAATAAAAAGTAAAATGATCCACAAAAGAAACAAAAGTGCTTATGTAAATTAACAGTGTTCTTAATGTACATGTGATTTGAATACCACAGTATTGCAGTAAGAGAGCATTTGTCAAGGAATTACTGTAGCATTCATTTAGGCTCCTGCAGATACAATATCCAAGGCTGGCCATAGATGTTCGCATTTACTGTCCATTCACAGGTTATGATGAGTACCTGGAAGCTCCATTTGTGTGTCTACCTCATTACATCTCTGCTATGAAATTACTCTCCAAGCTACCATCACAACAACTGAGTGCGGAAAAACAAGACTCCCTGTTATTAGATCATTTGAAGATGTCACAGATTTACTGTGCTAGAACAGTTTGAAACTAATAAAGCGTGATTCATTTTATAATCTTATAACAACTTTCTGATGGTTTTAAGCACATTCTTTCTTTCATTATTTGGTCAAGTAAAAAAAATCCCAAACTAAGTATATGCAGAATACAGTGAAGGAAAAATAAACGCAGAAGCAAAATGCTCTTAATTCAAGTATTCAAGCATTTTTCAGAGCATCTGACTGGGAATTTACAGCTTATAGGGTCTGAACATCTCATCATCTATGTAAGCAATCCGATATGATGGAATACTTGTTCTCCCACCACATCCCACATACTCAGTGGAGCAGCAAGAGGAGGAGAGACAACAGGAGAGGTGTATAAATATTTTCCTTCACACAAGCTCAATACACAGACCAGCAGCTAGAAGCAGGAATACTTATAGACACAGACATCCAGACACACGGCACTAACTAGGTGACCAGTGGCTCTACAGGGATGCTCTCCCACCTTCACAGCAGCGACTGTGCCACTTGCCTCTCTCCAGAATGTTTGGGACCACATGTACCACGTATGAAAAAAAAGAGAACTCTCTGTAATGTCTCTGGCATAAGGTACCACTTAGAAAATGCATGTTACATCCCAGCTGGAGTCAAGTACCAGCCGTATATAGTTCATGTCTCCCAGTTACATGGAAACAAGCAGCTTAGCAGCTTCTCCAGTCTCAGTCTAGCTGTAGATGTATTTTAATTGAAGAGCTAGTCCAGATGTATTCATTCTCTAGCTCTCCCTTCAGCCTAGCTAGGTACTTAATTATTTGCCACTCTTTGGACACACAAACCTAACTGTTGTCATATGGGGGGGGGCGGGGAGTGGGCGTGTGTTAATTTATTTAAATTTTTAAATGTTTTTTTACTTTTTCACAATGTGGAAATTTGCCTGTTTCTCCACGAGCAGCTTATTTAGCTCCTTTTCAAGTAAGTCATTCCCAGAATTTCTTGATTGCTACCCCTGGATTGATACCATACTGTATTTGTCAGAGTCTGCCTTCAGGGAAATTAATGTTTAAAGTGTTATTTGGGCTTATTATCCACCCACTCTTCTGTCACTTCCAGCAGTAATTTTTTCATTGCATTGTTTTTTTTCCTCAGACTTATTTATCTGGGAGTTTTCACTCCCCTGCTGCTTCCCCTTTTGCTGCTTAAGATGGCAAAAAATGGGAACAAATTAAACCAGTTCTACTGATTTTCTCTACCTCTGGCAAAAATTGCTACCCCTGGAGTGGAAAGCTCCTTAAAGAGCTGTATATAAGAGACTTTATTCCATCTAGTGACACCCCATGCTGTGACCACAGTGATCCAATGGTTTCTGCCGTTTGGGAGTAGAAGTTACGTGGCTTAATCACTGACTCCAAAAGAAGGTATCTAAATGTAAAACTATCAGTCTGACAGCCTTTTTAAGATCAGGCAATTTAAATGCACTTTTACGCAGCTAATGCCCCAAAATGCCTTGACACGGCTGAACAAATCAGTACCTTGGTTTGATCATTGTCCAGGGATGAAATATCTTCCCACATTCATGCCTTCTGTTGCTGGAGGTCCTGAGAATATGTCTCTGCACAAAGTGCAGTCATGGCCACAAATTCTTTCCTTCTTCTTCCCATGGAAGGGTTTCAGTTGCCAGTGTGTAGGTTGGTTTTGGCAATTTGTCCACTGTCTTTATAAAATAATACAGAAAAGGATGCAAGATTCACAGGACTAGAGAAAGTAAATGCTTCGGCAGCCTCTCAGGGCATCTGTCCAAAACAGGGACTTTTGGCTTCCAGTCCCCGCTCCTTGTACTGGGTTTTATCAAACAGTTTTGCAGTCTTTCCAAGCTATGTTATTTCTGGCAAAAAGCAGAATTTGATAGCAACAACCACAGCAGCTCAAGTCTTTCCAAATCCAGAGTACCCTTATCCTGCTCTTCATCTCTGCCTCAGGTAGCGGCACTTCCCTTCCCCTCCCCTATGCTGTCCCCAGCACTTTTTTAACAGGGAGCTGTTCTCATTGAATCACATCTACACATACCTGTGTCGGGTTTTGGGCCGTGTGAATTCCTAACTGACCCCCTTGTCACACATGGAAAGCCCCTGAGAATGGGCTCAGGCACAGATCCCAGGAGCAGCATCTTACAATGTCCCTGTACTCAGCATTGTCTGGTTAACTAGTTTAGGTAGTTTGCTGGTTTTAAACAGTTTGTGGTGTTTCTGGATGCTGTCCAATTCTCTGCAAGCATTTGTTAGAAAGCCTCGGTGACAAACTTAAGGCTTGGTGTTTTACTGCAGAGATTTAAATACCTGAAAGAATTATTTTTACAGCACCATACCCTTTTGAACCTAGGCTGTAGCCTCCGAATCAGGGGTAGTTCCTTGTTTCATATCAGAAATTACAACCTCAGGCAAATCACCTAAAACGACTTAAGCGTAAAAGCACTTACTGAAAAAGCATGGCTTATGGGTATGGCTGCTTAAAAAGGAGAAGGATTATAAATTTGTCAGAAGAAAACTGTAAATGAAAAGTTACATGTATTAGGTAGCTATGAAGCAGGAGCTGGAAAAATTCCTGTGCAATGCTGTTAATCTCATTTAATTTCTTTTTGAACTAAGTTGGACATACAAATAGGTAACTCAGCTCTTTGTACTTTAAAATTAAAACCGCAAAAACACGGGTTTATTTGGTTACATAGAATAAAGAGAAACATATTACGAAACCTTAAATATGTTTAGTATGTTGCTGTTATTGTGAATGCTTATGTATACATAATTAGGTATTCTATGTCAAGATATTCAAGTGGGTACTAAGATTTTTATGGAACACGCCTAGCTGAGAAGGTTTTCTGTGGGAGGAATTTGTAAGTGAAACAAGTGGTTAAAAAGTAACATTACCCATTCAAAATTAAAGCACCCTCATGTATTTAATCCTGCGTAAGAAAAAGAACATAACGTATCCAAGGGCACCATCTGCTGACAGGTTCAGGATGTCAAATGTTTTCACGGATTTTTCACATATAGGGAAAAATACTGTCACATTCATATAGACTCACATATATTAGAAAATATTCATTCTAGTTTTGGCTTAATTTTAAGGGGACTTCAAACTTGGTATTGATACAGATTCATTTTGTTTGAGATCAATTTTTTGAATAGTGAGCTTTTGGTCTAATTCTTTTCCTTCCAATATTCGTACAGACCTAGACTTTTATGACATAAAACATTGACATATGTCAGAATAGCAGCATCATTATGTAAAGAATATTAGGCAATGCTGAATCAAAGCAAATTGAAAAATTCCCTTTCCCCCCCGCCCTTTTTGTTTCGAAGCATCACAGAATCATTAAGGTTGGAAAAGACCTCTAAGATCATCAAGTTGGACTGTCAACCCAACATTATCATGACCACCAAACCACGTCCTGAAGTGTCACATCTACATGTTTTTTTGAACACCTCCAGGGATGGTGACTCCACCACCAAATGTGATTATCCGTTCTTATTCTGATAGTCAGGTGGAAAAGAGGAAATCAAATAATTACAGAAAACCAGGCAGTACAACCAACAATATGCTGCAACTCACCATTAAATAGCATTTCTTTTTTTTAAACAGGCTGATAACTTTCTCCTATGGCATCCAAGGCACACACTTGTAGCGCAAGTAATTTGTTATCGATTTACTGTCAAAACAGGCAAGGAGGGAAACTGCCTGGAAGATTTTAAACATCAGATTAGCAGGGAGCAGCTTTCAGTATGGGATAACCTGCTGGCAACTAGGAATTCATCAGAGCTCAGACAAAAGTTACTATCACAAAGCTACCCAAAGCTGCACGTATAACAGCTGCCATTGCATCACAATTTACAGCTACTCCGGCCATCAGTGGGCAGTTCCTACTCATCCACCAAGTATCTTCTTATATTATTACAGGTTTTTTAACTTACAGAAGAGAACGAGAGCTGGTTTTACAGAAAGGCTTCATTTATGCAGCTATCACATAACGTAGTTGCAGTGTATGCATTTTCTTTGCTGCCAGGAATTTGGCAGATTTTGAACAAGGTTTTCTTGAGCCCACCGAGTGCTGCCTAACCGAGGGGTGCCTCTAGAGCAGATGGCATGTCCCATTACCCTGTTTTGTTTTCACCTGTCTGTCCTTGTACTTCCAGCTCTTTTATAGACAATTCTGTGGCACAAAAGCAAAGCTATCTAAAGAAACAACCGAAAGCAGCTTAAAAATGTATTTTTTTTTGTGATGGTAAGATGCTATAATTTAAAACACTTGTACATTCGTGTTACACAAAAAAAAGGATTGTTTTATGACAAAAGGATTTGAATGATATACACTGCAAAGAAAATTAGTTTCAAGTGCATTTATTTTGAAATAAACAAGATTATATGCATATATCCATATTTATATTAAATAACTTATTATTAAACATGAGAAAAAATACTCTTAAAAACTAATCTGACACTTTCACATTCTATTTTATATTAAGTTACTATAGTTAGGAAATATATAGAAAAAGGATAAAATTGTCTCAAGCCAGCCATAAAAGCAAAGTGCACTATTGCCTAGGGCAGTGGAGGAGCAAAATGATGATGGTGCTGCTGCTTCCTCCACAGGAAGGCTCACTGTGAGTGGGCACTAGTGAATGAAGAGGAAGGAGGGGAACCCCTTCAGTAACTCCCTGTCCTTTCTTCCCATTTTTTGTCCTTCATCACTTAAGTACTGAACTGGGTTTTGTGACATGCTGACACGAAGCAATGAGACAGTTCTGCGTACCAAGACGATACATCGAATACAATTAATTCCCTAAATGATCACACAGGGATTGCAGCTTATCCATGTTCTGTTATGTCCTTACCTCAATTTATTTCATTTTTCTTGCTGTTGGTAGTTTAGGGACACCAAGGTGGAAATGTGGTTAGTATTTACCATGAAATATTAACTAAAGTAGCATCCTTCAGGAGCTTTCTGAACCGGCTCTTTCAGATAAAAGCCACAACTAGCACATTTTTGTTCTCAGATTCCCAGAGTCAAATTTCTTAAAAAACCTCTTCATTTTGATTTTATTTTTAGCAGAGATAAATCTTACTATAAACATTTCTAAACTTAGGTGTGCTTACAAAGATGCTATACAACTTTTCTATTCACATGTGGTATAAGATGGTATTTGTGCAAAATACTAAATACAATTTTCGAAAGTTTGTTTATGGGTATTTGGAGTAATAAAATATTTTAAGCCATTATTTTGGTTCTGTTTTAATTGCCAGACTCCTCCAAGCATTTGTTTTTCTGAGAACAATTTTCCGTCATCAATTTAGTGTGTATGTACTCAGCTAGAAACATTTCAAGGCACAGATTATTCATAAATAGATTCAGACTTACTTAATGCCCAGTGAACCTTTTCAAAAGGATGTAAGAAACAGATAGTGGGGTGTGTGTGGGTTTAATTCACAGTACCTAACAATCATCTTGAAAGGAAGTGAAGAACACTTCTGCTGAGTAGCTAACTGCTGCATGCATTCATGTTCACGGGGTTTTGTTTGACACAAACACAAGTTATTTACCTATTTTTCAGAGACTGCATTCCAGAGTAGCAAATGAAGACAACTGTAATTTCTATTCAGGGTCATGTCTTACTTCATATAAAAGTGCACTATTCACAAGAAACACATGAAGTTTTACTCTACCAGAAATATACCAGTGAGTTTATATGTAAGGCAATAAAAATTATAATAAACATTACGAAGTGTGTGCTACTTAATGTGAATTTAAACACTTTGACATTTCTTCAACATACTGCTCTCAAGACATCTTAAAATCTGTACTATTTTTTTTAAAAGGATAAATTAATAAAACATAATAGTAAGACTTGGAAAAACTGAACATTATAGTCCATACAGTACTTTTCCTATCATTCACATTATAACCAGAACAGCTTTACTCTTTTAAGTAATAGCTTGTTAGCTTCTAAGAATGTAATTTGTACATTCAACTTGCATACAATTGCTATGCTACTTAGAGTATTCTCATTCCCAATTTAACACAAACTTTTACTAATGCTCTTCTGAAAGCAAATTCACAGTCTAAGCTGACAGGGGGCAGCTTATCTTCATTGTCAAAATGTTTGCCTACCCACGTGGAAAGCTTATTTTTGTTTTCTTTTAAATGACAAACATATCTCAAAATAAAAAATAATACTCAAAATATGTTCTTAAAAAGAAGACTTCTTCCAATCAGGTGCTAGTTTGTCATTAAATGGAAAAGAAATCCTGTGCTCTCTACTGCAGCTGGAAGATTCACGATTCACCTGGGTCAGTTTGTTCTTCATTAAGAATTCATAGAAATAAATAGTTCTAACCAGCGCAGATCTTCCTTCTTTCTTCATCTCAGCATATCTCTTCTCCGAAATTGCTTCCATAGATCTCTGAGATGTTCACTGGTTACAGTCATCACACAAGAGTAATATTCCTTCCAGCCATACCTTGGAGTCTCCTGTGAAAAGTGAAAAACATACAATTGGAAAAAGATGTTGTTCACTAATCTCCTCAGCATTACATTAAAATTGACTCAGACTCATACAAACTAGATGTAAGGTTTAATATTAAAATCATGAAAGATCAAATACTTCTATAGCTCAAAAGTACTTCTATAAAACGCAGGTTATAAGCCCATTCATAGGTTAAGTATTCAGAACGCATCTTCACCTCACAGCACACAGTTAGCATTCAACAAATAGCCTATGTATATATTAAAAGCTGTAAGAAAGGATTTCTTCTTTATTCAGGTATGTCCTGCTCTCTCTCTAGTCCTGTTTCTCGCTTCTTCATGTTGATACTCTATTAAAATATTTACCTCTAACATCAAATAAAAAGCACAGAAAATCATTGATGTTCATGAAACTGAGACATTAGCAAAAGCCAAATACAAAATAGGCAGATGACACGAAAGCTCTGCTATCCTCGGTTACCTTAACGTAAAACTGCACTGTAGTTCATTGACACTAATAACTGCTCCACGAATGGAGAGGAGGATCGGCCAAAGGCTGCTCTGGGAGATTCGCTAGGCTCTATGCTGTCCTTAGTTACCCCTGAAGCTCATTATTTCTTTTGCTATTCCTAACTTCACGAGTCTATTTTGATAGTAAGTACAGAAAGATGGAGAGGGGCTAAGTATTACATCAACTGGGGAAAGAGGCTAAGTTTGGAACAGGAATTGTAAATGTAGCTAAGTCAGAACCATTTATGAGTAATTTTAAATTGTATTCCATCTTAGAAATTAAATCCAGTATCTGGAAGCAAATGGTTACAGTGTCAAGGTGAGAGATTGTCTGATAGCTTGGTTTTGTTGAACCGAGCAAGGAAGTTAAAAACACTGTGAAACTGAAGTATATTAAAACCAAGCATAGTGAAGCCTACTATCCATTTATTCTTATTCCTCGTTTTGTATAATTAAAAAGCACAGAACGTTATGCAGAAGTTGTAAATGTTCAGAAAACAATCTAATCCACAGAAGTATATAATATAGACTTTAAAGGAAATATTAGAAACAATATTTATATGAAGGCATAATTTAGTTGAGATTTGTCGTCAGTCTTCTGAAAGAAATCCATTAGCTGCAAAATGTATTGCATTGTTTCATAAAGGCACATTCAGTTGATTAACCAGGGCTTTAAGGGCATTTATGTTCTCATTTATGAAACAAGTTCAGGGAAATGATCATGCAAATCAGTAAAAGAAACACTGAAGTACATTAATATCTCCTTATTTCCAATGCATGCATTGTTGTTGTTCTATCTATCCTCAGTGTACCAAAGCCACAGAAGGAACATTTTGTCCCCATACTCTGCAATGCTTTCACATTTCACTGGAACATTTCCCTCCCACTGTATCCAGGTATGGTTTTAAAGTTCTAGCCCAGTTTAGGATCAAAAGGTTGGGTTCTGAAACGTCCAATTACTTTTGTCAGATGAGTAGGTAAGGTGTGCCTGTCACACACTTAGGACTTCAGCTGCTTTAGAGGAGGTAAGAAACAGTCCCAGCTAGTAAGCAACAGTTCCTTTAGTTTGTTGGTTTTTTTTGAAAGCTATCTCTTACAATAGATGTATCCAACTGCTGTATACTAGGAAAGTGCGGAAATTAAAAGCTTTCAAAATATCAACTACATGACAAATCTTAATCTCCCTTGATTGAATGAAGTATTTACAGAAGACAGCAATTTATTGTTGAAACATGACTGACAATGAGGTTCTGAATCCATTCTTCCATCTTCCATTTTTCTCAAAATGAAATTTCCCTCCTCAGTCAGTCCCAGGACATTGGTTTTAGCTATTAACTATTACTTCCTAAAGCCTCTCCATTAGAAATTTAGAAACTCCAGAAAACTCAGGACATCTAGAAAATAGTTCACTTAATGAAAAATTGTAAGATTTTCAAGAAATTACTGAGACATACAACTTAATCTCTAGATTTACAATTGTGACATATAGTAGTTACTTCCACTATTTACAAATGAACAAAATGGGAATTATAGCTTAAATACCTATGACAGTTACTGTGCACACAAATTGTTTAACAAACGGTACTTTCAGATGGACTCGAATCCCTCCTGAAGTTGGCCTCCAGCATCCTTCTTTGGAAATTAACTCTGAAAGGGTTTTGTTAGAAATTTCCTAGATAACTCTTCCATAAGGCATACGAAGTAGAGCTCTCCTCTCAGCTCTGTTTGGCAGTTCCCTACTATCCCTTTTTTTTTTCCTGCTCTCCCTACAGTGCACGCAAAGGAGCGCCGAGCTTGTACAGTTGTTCCCCAAGGAAAGATTTTCATTATTTATTACAAGGGTGTAACATTCTCTATGCTGTGAAGCAAATTGCTTTAGTGCATCCCAGAGATATGCAATATACAGCACAATGTTCCTTTTCAGGGTGCAGATTCAAAGTATGGTATCATCTATGGTACCTATACCAAGGATCTTCATTTCTTTCATCAGAGTTCTATGCTTACCACAAAAAGTGTATCAAAGCACAGACAGTGATCTGCACTTTTACGTTCGGAACAAAGTAAATTTAAGAGTTATTGTATTATACCTAAGTTTGGTATGTAGCAGCAGCAGTTTTTGTATTTCACATACATTTGTGAGATGTTTTGCTACCTCAAGACTGAAATTTAATTGCCCAATTGAAACTGTCCAATTTCAAATCTCCAGTGATTCTGTCTTTATTATCTTTTCAGTTTATAAACTAAAAAAAAAAATAATTATTTTTAGAATTCATAAATTTACTTTCACTCCACACTATGGCAAAGACAGAATTCGGTCCGTTCTCCTCCACAGTAACTAGCTCCCAACCACTTCACATGTGTTTCAACTAAAGTTTCCATAGCCATTAACAGACACTTGCAACAAACTTGAATAAATATTGACAATAAATTTGAAGAAATATTGTCAGTTAAGTAACACTTTGCACACAAAAAGGAACTCAGAATAGCTAACAAACAACTGGATATGTTACTGCAATTCATCACAAGAGACAAGGAGCAGTTGCTCAAGTGAAGAGCAGTGTAGATATATTCCCTCTCCCTGACCTATCTTGCACAGACGACTACAAAAGGAAAACATCAGTGGGACTGGTGAGCTAGTGGGTCTACCAGTCTGGGTAAATGGACATCACCTCTCATCCTTACAGACTTAGCTTTTCTCCTGTGCAGGAAGTCAGACATCATACCAGCTTAGTGTTCCTATATTTCTTGCTTTCCTGTCATGCTCTTTTGGAGTTAGGAAAGAAAGATTTAAACCAGTGGCCTGGGATGCTCAGTAGCACACAAGTGCTCAGAGAGGCAAATGATAGGAAAGGGGATGATTCAGGTGGTCAGATGCGAATAAACTGATGTATGGAGGCATCTGAAGATGGTTATTTGACAAGAACTCTCAGCTTAATATTGTGCCTCAGAACTAAAACCAGTGGGGAATGACAGTCAAACTCTCCTAGCTCAGGAGCACATAAGATGTGCTGGCTACTCCATGGGGTCCACTCACACCAGACCACTAGCTGTGAGGCCTTGGTTGTCCTGGCGCACACCTTTGCACTGCAAAATAGCACACCTGGGAACTACATTAGCTGTTAATAGTCTCCATATCAACTACTGCAAAGTCTGTAAACAGGAAAAAATCTCTGTCACTAAAATCTTCAATTGCAAAGGAGCAAACTCTCACTTTATGTAAGAAGAGAAATGTCTGCTAACGCGTTTCTGCTGTGTCTGTTGTGTGACAAAGTTTCACGGTATGGCTCTGCACTGCAGTTCTCCTACTGAAACTCACAGTACAATCTAACAGTAAGAATGACTATTCATGTGGTGGATACGCAGAAACAGGCCTGGGGATCGTGTGTGGGCACAGGGCTTATTTCTGAAAATTGCCGGTATAGCATCGATAGTGCCAAAAGCACATTCTTGTTTTCAAATGTACAACTCTGAATCACAGGAGAATCAAGTTACTAACAGTCTCGCAGAAAGAAAAATCTGCCTTTACAATCTTCACTGGAAAATACTTATTAGTTATAGGTATCTGAGGAATTACTGGAAAGTGGTCACAGGACAGACAGAAAACAGAAACAGAAACTACGAAAGAATTCTTTTCCCTATTCCAAACATAGTACAAAATGGCAGCTGGCTTACAGAACAGTGACAGCGTTGAGTCAGTCATTGGCAACTCCAGAATAAAATTTTGTCAATTCGGTCAAAACCAGAACGTGAACGACTTGAGCTACTACATTGCTTACGGTCAGATAGCCGTTTCCGGAATTTTGGAACAGGCAACACAGCAGTGACAATTTAACATCCAGCCATTCCTGCAAGCATGCCAGCACACACACTGGGCGGCTAACACATACCGTTGTTTATCTGCTATAGAGTTCCTTCCTCACGCAGGATTTGAAAGTAGTGTACCTCTGTATAGGTTTGTAGCCCTGTGGAGCAGAAGATGGAGAAGTGCGCAGAGGCAGACAACATGTGAAGGCAGCCAGGGGTAAGCATAAGACAACAGGATCATGAAAATACAAAAAAATGGCTTTAAGTGACGAATAGCTAGGAGATACAGTATAGTATGTGCTAGGTAAAATGTTGATCATTTAGTCATTAAGTTCCAAATCTTTCAGCTTAAAAATGAAATTTTTGAAGGAAAGGGAATCTTCTGAGATATTTTTTAAATTTAAAAAAAAAAAAAGAAAGGAACTAACTATTTTAAACCAAAGAGCAAGCAAAAATAAAGCTTTTCATGTCTGTACACTTTAATAAGTTTACGGCAATACCCTGACTGACCACTTGATGGCAGCTTAATACACTAGTTTATTTCAAACTACTGAAACCGAAAACATGCAACCCTAGAACCAGGCTCTGTGATGCTCTCAAGATTCTTCTGGGCAAATATTTTATTAAAACAACTTTTAAAAAAAAAATCTGAATTACTAAGTATGAGATGGTAATTGTAAAATCATACTGCAAATCAGGCCTATTTTTAACTGACATTTTTAGATGGTTTTAGAATGATTATCCGAGAGTATATAGATTTGGGCAGACTAATTGTAGGATACTTAACATTAAAATCAGGCATTTACAATTTCTAAACAGGTTCAAATTTCTCTTGGTAATAATTTTGATGTTGCTGCAAAATATTGCACAAGCAGAAGCTACAGTGTTCTTTTATTTATATAACAGAACTGACCAAATCTTCGTGTGAATTTGAAACACAGTTATTAACAAATAAAAAGTTAGTGATTTGTTAGTTTTGGTTTAGCACAAGACAACATTTGAGACCTCTACATTGTAGGAGCAAGAGGGTCAACTTTTACTTGTTCTGGCCACACTAAATACTGTGTAACTTTTGAAGTACAAACAATAGAAAGCAATTAATGACTCTTTGCGCCAATTTGCTCTGGGAAAAAGATTCTTATGTGTTTTCTCCTTTTCATTTTAAACCAAGATTGGAGGTGGGGTGGGGAGTGTTTATGAAAACCAAATTTTTGCAGAGTTTTTACTACTACCCACTCTTGTAAAAATCAGGTTTGCGTGACAGTTAGGAAAACTTACTGGAAATTGTAATTCCTAGGTTTGGTACTGTAATTGTCTTGGAATGCTACTAATTCGTGAAAATAATACTTTTTTTTCTGAAATAAACTAAGAAGTCTGCATGTAGGCATGTCTGAATAGAATTGAATTATAGGATCGAATTGTGATCATCTCCTATGCAATCCAGGAGATACATCTAATTAAAACTAGATGTATCACATATGAAAGATGGTTCTTCAGAACATCCTTGGCTGTTCTTTGGAGTTCTTTTGCAGTCCACTGGAATATTTTATAGTGGTCTGAGCAAAAGAAAGATATGTGTATAAGATTGAACAGTGCTGAATAATACAGATTCTTAAGGATTATATGTGATTTTTTTGTCATGCTTCTTGTGAAATAGAAACACATAATACATTTACAAGAAATACTTAGTAAGCAGACTGGTTTTTGGTTAAATTAACATGCACTGCACACTTACAATTAGTAAACAATTAAAACATATAGCCGAACATCTCGATACGGTTATGAAACAATCATCATTCCCACACCATAATAAGAGGAATTGAGGACCAACAAGGAACTAAGTTCATTACAAACGAAGCGGTTGTTATCCACATTTTACGTTTGATCATAATATTACAAAAATCACAAGTAAACTATTAGACTCAACACCACTTCACGGAAAGTTCTAAAATTATATTTAGGAAGCTGACTAAAAATACATTACAGAAATAACATATAGGAATGTCACTTTAGGAACCATAATACAGGTTAACATACATATCTAAGACATTAGCTTGTCAATAAGAATATCATTTTGCATTTAGTTTAAAATGTTAATGCCCGTTATATGAAGAAAAAAATAAATCTTACTTTTATTGATCATATTCTAATAAAAAAAAATTCTGTTACTATAAAATTACCCTGTACTACAGAGAACCTGAAGAGGGCAGCAAGGCCTATACATTCACCAAAAAGGCAAAGCACGATTTACAAGCATGTTTCCTATGAAACTTTTCTGCAAGTTTCCTGCCCTCTAGCTTCTTGTAATTTAATATATTAGATACAGGGTTAAATTATCAAAAGCAACTTTGAACTAGAATACAGAACTGTTCAGCACCATTTCACTAATTCTTTATTTGAAAATTAAAACTATCTTCTGCTGTAACTCTTTCCAACCATGATTATCAACACTTGCTTTCTTAAGTAATGCTTTAGAAGAGCCAATGTTTGACCTTTAACAAAACTGCCTGAGTTTGAGTGACATACTCTCTTTTCCTTGTAAAGAACGCAGACATAATTGCAACCCTTGTTAAAATTCTTAACGCCAATCTACCAATCACACAATACAGAAGAAATGACAGTATGCAGAGGATTTCTCATCTCCAACTTGCTGTGTGTACTATAAAGGCACATTGTGTCCTCTACGTATTGCTTTCTAATAAAAAAAAATTTGAAAAATCAAGAATTTCAGAAAGAAATTGTCTTACAGACTGCTTCAGGATTTCTATAGAACTTACGCCATTAAACATACACACTGTTGGTCTGCAACCTGGTGCTATAGGTGCTAAACTAAGTATTGGTTAAGTAGTAAAGACAACTAAAGTAACTATAAAAATTAGAATCCTTACCCTAAACCCTCGATTGAGTCTGTCTTTCATAATGCCGATAAATTCTTTATAACTCAACTGGTCATCTCTGTCAACATCAAAAATCTTGAACACTGTGTTCACCAAATGTGGTGAAAGCTTCACACCTGTGGCTACATAAACAGCACGTTTGAATTCATCTGCATAAAGAGAATATAGGAAGAAAAAATATAATGTATTAATTTAATCCTACAACATATTATGAAATACAAGTTTTCACTTTTAAACACTTAAACAAGAAATGTGAAAATTAGGATTGAATTTCACAGTCCCAAACCAAGCAGTTTTCAACTGACATAAAACGATACTGCTTAATCGGTATCAATTATTTTGCACAAAAGGTAATAATCTACATACCACTATGTGTAAAAACAAAATTAGAAAATCATGTTACAATTAAACCTGTTACATATGTACTGATGGCATCTACTGAATTGACACAAAATAGAACCTCAGAAATACAAGCAGAGAGAAAACAGTATACTCCTTTGGAAAGGCCACATCAGGCAGCACTATGCTGGTGTTACTGTATTGGACCCATGAAGATGCTACTTGAGGACAGCACACAAATCTCATCACTTCACATATTCTTTACCTTGCACTCCCCAAGCATCTCAACTGTTGTATTAAGGATTTTAGTCAGTACTTACCTGCTTAGTTCTCTCAGTACCCACTTACTGATTCGTTCAAAAAACTGTCTAATCCCTCTTTGGACCTTCTGACACTGTTTCCTTCTACAACCTTTCTAGAAGGCCAGATTCCAGACATCCACTGTGTAAAGAAATGCTCCTTCTGTTTGCTTTAAACTGATCTCTTACTGCTGCCATCAAATGCCTCGTAACTCTTGTGTTGTAGGATTTTATGACCAACTATTCTGCATTCAGCTTACCCACCACTTCAACGTCTTTGTAAAGCTTTATCGTGCCTCTTATGATCTAACTGAGCCTTCTCCTCTAAATCTGCAGTCCTAGCCTTTTTAGCCTTTCATTTGAGACACGAGAACTACAAACGAGTAACTATAAAACATTTTTGTATTTTTGTCAACAGTTCTCTATCAATAAATTTTTGTAAAAATAAAAATATTTACCTTGACCTATGGAACGACTTGCAAAATTATACATTTGCATTGCAATTGCAAAGTCTTCCAGGTTGTTCAAGAATTGGAAAAATGATCTAAACTCATCAAATGTGATACCCTAAAAAAAAAGAACAATATCCACCATATGAATTATCAGTAGTGATGACAACTGAGTAAATAAAACTTTGCAGTTATGTATGTCTACTTCAATTAAGAATAGATACTACACCCACTGAAAAAAAACAGAGATTCGTGCTAAAAGTCAATAAAGTAAACAACTGAAGTCTCCCGAGGAATGCAAGATGTCTTTCTTCTTTGCCACTGCAATGGATAGCCATTCTTACCCAAAACGCAATCAAAAATATTGATCCATTGCCTAATGCAATCTTTAAGAATTCCAGGATTATTACAACATAGCAGTTAACATTGAGAATAAGAGTCTAGGTCTGTATGAATATTGGAATATGTTTACTACTGAAAATCTACGAACCACTATTACCTATGTGAACGCGTGTGCTCACATAAATACATTGAATGAATTCATGAATACATGGTATGTCCTAAGTCAAGCTCTGCACTTTAAGGTGAAGTTTTTACATACCCAGATTTAGACATCTAAGCCTCTTCACCTGATACACCACGTATCAAGTATCACAGGGTTTGTGCAGCTATTGGAAAAAAATATTTTGCATTTTGACCAGACTTCAAAGTATCTTCTGTGAAAGTTTCTCTGACAGTGCTGTTGTTAAAAGAACATATTTTTCCTCCTTTCCCTTCTTTCTTTCTTTCATATTTGTTCTACTTTTCTCTTATCATAGAATACCAGGTTGGAAGGGACCTCAAGGATCATCTGGTCCAACCTTTCTTGGCAAAAGCACAGTCTGGACAAGATGGCTCAGCACCCTGCCCAGCTGAATCTTAAGTCCTTAGCTACAAAGCCAAAGACCCAAGAAACTATTTCCAAATCCATTTTGAAAGAGACCTTAAATAGAGACTTTGAATTACATCAGGACCTAGATCACATTCTCCATGATCTGTCAGCCATTCTGTACATGGGATGGCATTCTTCACCAAACCTTGATCTCCCTGGCCTCCTTTAACTATCATCCTGGCTATTCTTTTGTCTGTTTTAATCTTTTTATCTTATTTAACTACTTCTCTCTGAAAATAAACCTGAAGACAAGAGAAAGACCTGTGAACCTTTCTGTTCAAATCGATATCTAGACCTGCATCTCTCCTCAAAGGTATACATAGCCATTATGGTATGGTGAAAGAAAACATACTAAAGGTAGTTTGTGGCAGAGAAGAAAAACGGCGGAGTTTGGACATAAGCCCATGTGAGACAGCAAGTACTCTGGTAAATGTGGAGAGCAACATAATATTGTTAAAATAAAGGCTCCAATAGGCCCCCACCCACTTAAAATGTAAACCACTGCTTAAAAGACTGTGCCTAAGCTCTAGCTAAGATTTATCAACTGTTTGATTGGAGAGCTTCACCCATCTCCATCATGAATTGCTTTTCTCACCTATTTGCCCTCTGTTTCATCCTTTGCAATTGGGAGGAAACTCTCACAGACACAAGCAGAACCACCTCCTCACTCTCCTTTAAATTTTTATCTTAAAAGCTTAATTTACTAAGACTTGTTTCGTTGCATTTGACATCTAATGGTTTATGTCCAAGTTTTGTTTCTTGCACTCCGTTTAGACTGAAAACTCTCTGGGACTGGAATAATTTGTCACATATTTGTGAAACACCTGGACTGGTGAAACCTCAGTCCCCAACTAGGACCCTCAGGTACTATGGCAAAACAGCAATTATAGAAAATGGTCATCAAAGTCTTGAGCTGACATTTTATGTTCACAATGATTTTTTAAAATCCTCAATTTGCACCAGTTTGTCCATAAAGATTCTGAATGTCGGAGACAGTGTAAGAGGTCAGGCTACTGCAAAAATCCTGTCTCTTTCCTTGAAACTAGAGAGGAGATGATCAGACTAGCTGGAAAGGTCCCTTGCATAGGTAAGGCTGACAACCACTGCTCTACAAACAAGCCCTTTTTTATCTTCTGTGTTTCCAGTAGCGATGAAAACTGCTGCCGTGAGTTGACACTGCAGATGAAGCAGGGAGATAAAGCAGCCACACCTGCAGTCCATGGCTAAACTGTACATACTCCACAACATTTTAGCAATGAGAAAAATATCTGCCTTCATGTAAGAGTTCTACAATTTCTGCTGAAATCATCTGCAATCCTATGTGTTTATTTCTTCTCAAGGAAAACAGCAAATGACACAAATGAGGTGGAAGGGCAGGCAAAATGATACTCAAAAGAGAGTTGGGCATACAGCACTCTGTCTCTCTCCTTTCATAGGATCATATTTTGTTCAATTGGTAACTGTAATAACATTTTGTATTTGCCATACATTTTGCATTTTGACATAGGAAGTTATATACGTGTATTTATCCCAGAAGCTTCCCACTGGAAACTATTTATTTTCTATGTAAAAGGAAATTAACTTTTTAATTATTTTGGACAGATTATGTTTTACTACAGCAAAGAAAACTGTTACATTAGTGCTCCAACGCTGTTTAAAATGCATAGACTTCCTTTAGGAGCTGATATTTGCAGTAACCCAAGCTGCCAGCTTAAATGAATCACGACTTGGCATCTACTTAGTAAAAGGAGGAAAACATGCTGTGAGCATGCAGCTTGCCAGCTGAACATTTTACCATGACTACAGTGCGCCAAGTGATCATCGCGTTGCTTTAGGGGCTTCTACGTGAAAAATTAACATGGCCAACTGTGAGAGTAGCTGCCTATTCATTTACAGGCTAGACTAATTTCTCCTCTAAATGGAATCCTCTGGTTCGTATTAGTACTGCAGCATATCACTCTAATAAAATAGTACATTGTATAATTTTTGAATTATAATATTATTACAGCTATAAAAAAAGTGCAAACGTGAACAATGCCTCCCTGACAATAAGAGGCAAAGTCTCATTCTCAAAGGTCTGTGGCCAATGCAAGAGATGTCACAGGGATTTACTTTTTCCACTATGCTAACAGTACATGCACCAAGCCAGCGATACGGAGCTATAGAAAACGGCAATGTCTTGTTTTACTTAATGGAGACACAGCATATGATATAGAGAGATATATGGTACTGGTCAAGTGCCAGGATATTCCCAGAATGCAGCATATGCAAACCTGTAACTGAGCGACACAGCTTTCCATGTGGAAGTTTTCCTTAGCTGATGAGATCAAGAAGAGGAACCTACTGTGGAAGACTAGGTATTACAACGGTGCCATTGGAAGACTTAGAGATGAACTTCAAAGAGTACTTCCTTGTGCTTAAAAGAAAGTGTCTGTATTTACTCTTTACCTTTGTCATTCAAAAAAGCATTTCTCTATGCCTACGACTGTCATTATTTTTCAATTACCCAAGTGTTAGAAAAGGTTCCTTTCCCAACTCTTTTTTGCTGTTTAAACTGAATTTTCCTGTAATATAAATCTTTGCTATCTAAACAAAAATATTACTAGCTAAATCCTATTGAACATAATTCTACACTATTTATCATTCTATTTTTAGCGATCTGAAAAACATGAGATACAATTTCTGATCAGAAATCCTGGTGCTAATTAGTTCAGTGACAGAACCTCATTCAGTCCAACAAGGCTAGGTTTTCATCTTGATGACACTGGAACTGGATGCTAAACAATTACCTTTTCTTCAGGAATTCTGCAGCGCATGTTTTCCAGGTAACTTGATGTATTTTCCACGTTTGTATACCTCAAAAGAATATGGGCAAAGTCTTCCTCACTGATGGTATTCATGCCATTAGAGTAGGAAAGGAATTCTATCTCTAGAACCTCAGTTTGTAGGTTATCCATAAATCTAAAGCATAAACATAAATATGAAGAATACTTTATATTTTTACCATTCATATTCTTAGAAGATCATCAGAATTTAAAGTCAAATAGCATTACATAAATTAACTCCATTTTTGTAGCACTGATGGTAAATTCCTTATCTATGTTGACATATTTTCTAATCAATAAAACAATCTTAAGTCCAAGATAAAGCGTTTTAGTAAGGATTAAAATAACTTAAAACTTACATTTCTAATTTATTTCTAGTTTGTGTTTGCTTACTTTCCTTCTTCAATGGGTCACTGATCTTTAGTTATACGTGCTAGAATGAAAATTCCATCATGGTACTAAATGAACTCTCAAAATTAATTTATTCCCCATATAGTTACTTAACAGACTGCGATAAAATCTTACCTTTTTCTTTTTACCAAGCTAAACTTCTCTTTCCTTTTCTTTTTTTCCTCCAATGCTTCACTATTCTTACAATATTTCTATAAACTCTTCTGAACTTAAAAACATATTTAGTATATTTCAGACACCAAAAATGGATGAAGTGTAAAACCAGCTACATATGAAAAGGAACTATAAATTCCCTGATTCTGCTTGATGTTCTAGTTACATAACAGAGGATGAAATTAGCTCTCTGGTCATAGTACCGTACTGGGAGATGATGTTCATCTGATTGTCAAGCACAACCTGTAACGCTTCCCTGTTACAGGTTCCCAAGAGTTCCCATCCTGTAGACATTGTCTGCAACATTCCTTCCTAATCCATGACTTCTAAGAACTATAAGGAGCTCAAATCAAAAGGATGTTTAGGCAAAAGTGTAAGTGCAAGGTAAACATGCAATAGTATTTCTGTCACTGGTCCACAGTTTAATAATTTTTTGAGCTGATGCATTAGTGTTGAAGAAAACTTGATGGATCCATCTTTCATGCATATGTCTACTAGGCTTTGAGCTCTTCAGCATCCACAACATCTTCCAGCACTAGATGGACATTTTAACTAGATGCCTTTTGACACAGTACCTTCTTTCCTGTTGTTTTGTTTTGAACTCACATCATGATTTCACTTGATGACACAGCTTTTTATATTACGTGAAATACTGGATACTTTTCATGACATACGTAAGTTTAAGGTAAAATATTTTGCAAACATCTGATTAATTAGAATGCACACTTAAGGGATAACTATAAAGACAATAGGGATTGGGAGTAATTTACTGAGGAAACAAAAACCAAGCACAGTATCTCTTTCAGTGATACACAAACAGTTTTATGGCTCTGTTTTTATGGCACTCTCCTTGTATTTTGAAATTCTATTTTAACTGGTGTAGTAACTAAGGCAGTAGCTTCCACTGTGATTTCACTTTTCCCCAAAGAAGTCTGTTCTAAGGTGCCAACATGGTATCTTCACAAAAATCTTTACATGTAAATATGTCCCTAAGACATATAGATGCACACAAAGTTGTTGGGTTTTTTTTAAAGTACTGACAAACAGGAGAAAAAAAATCATTCAAAATGAAGAAAAAAGATCCTATATACCAATAAGGACAGGATTGGGGTATAAACGCTCAACCCCAAACCAACTACGCACATAAGTACTAACAAAATTTGCAAACGCAGCAGCATCAGTACAGGACTTTTTATTGCTAGACCACTTATTGTTCTATTTCACTCTTTGTGTATATACACAAAGGGAACAGAAACTTTATATAGATGCCTGCACACACTGTGTATAGTAATATAAAATACAAAAATTAGAACAAGCATGCAAGTATTTTTTACTTTGAATCAATAAAATTGAGACTCACCTATAAAAATCTTCAAAGTTCAGTTCAGCTTTTCCTTTCTTGCCGAAAAAGTGTACAAGCAGTGTAGTATCTGACAGTGAACTCGAAATATCATCGGCACGCTTAAATATTAGAAAAAATAAATAAAGGCCATGGATCAGTTACAGAAGTATAATCAGAGAATGCCTATCATCACAATATACTTTTCTATTACAAGAATTTATGTTTTATGTTCGCAGTCTTAAAAAAGAGTTTAGTATTAAAATCCATTACATTGATTTAGTCATGCAACTTTCACACAAAATAGCATTAGACTGTTAATTGCATTTAACAAAAAACACGTAAAACAATATAATATAATGGAAGTTGCAATGAAGGGGGGGGAAGTAAAACCAGAAATGTTAGAAAAAAACGTTCTAGTTAGTTGAGGTAAACCATGTAAATAACTCCCTTTGTACACAATCTCCTTTCCCTTCTACTACGCCACTAAGAAGAAATTAAAGGACATTACTTCATATACTCTTATTTTACATTTAAAAATTATTAATTATGGGATTGTATCCCAAAAGCACTCACATCAGTCAGGTGTACTTTATATGACTTTGCTATAAGTAGCAGCTGACTACGGTTTAAATTTTATTGCTCAAATGTATTTTAAAGAACAGAATTGTAAGAAATTTTGAAATCCTGAAGTAGTATTTTGACTCATTTTCTTAAGAATGTTCTTCATCTCCTGAGTATGTGGTCTCTCTATCAGACAGGAATCTCTGGACATGTACTAATACTTTTTCCTTAATAATGAACTATCAACTTTGAAGGCACACAATTGGAATAATAAAACCAACTAATTAATTTTGACCATTTGTAATAGCAGGAGTTGTAAACAGGAAGACAGGAATATAATTAACAAGTAACTATCATCTGTGTACAGTGACTGTGCAACACCCCACTTTTTAGTACATATTCATTACCCTTAACTGTCATGTATGTGCACTGATTTTACCTCTTTTACAAAGAAACTGTGTATAGCAATGTAAAATACTGAAGAGCTAGAAAAATAATTCAGCAATATAAGCCTCTTAGCTAAGCCATAGTATTCCACCATGGCAATGTCCTTCTGGCATTAATGTGCATCTGCCAATATTTGAAATTCAAACAGTAATATATTTAGTCTCCTTGCTCCACCTGCCTAGGGAGAACCTTTTGTCTGAGCCCCCATTTTTCTCACAAAGACAAGTTCTTATAAAAAGCAAAAAGAGCGGTAGCCAGTAGTGTCTGCTCTTCCTGTGTGAGCTAATACCCATCAGCAATACCCTATTTTTGTGGAAGTGTGTCTGCTGAGACAGAATACACAGTACAGAAACCTAGGTGGTGTCTCGAGATGTAACAGTGCTAATTAATCATCATAATGATAGATTATAAAACTACGGGATTTACTATAAGTATAGAAAACTGTTTATACTGATCTATAAAGATCTGCATATACAAACATGCAAGCTGCACTCAGAGTCCTTGAAGTCTGAGTTCATTTTGTAATTGAAGAAGGTACAAGTTTATACAGATGGAGAAACTCTAACTGAAGAAACTAGGAAGAAATTTTGAACGGTATGCAGTAGTTCAACATCAGGTACCATGGAAAAAAATTTTCACACATACATTCTCTGAAATGTACTATGTTATTTTCAAATTTACATACTGATGTGTAGGTAATATAAAATGCAATATCCATTACAAGTATTTATGTATCAACAACAAGGAAAACATGAGGCAGTACCAACACAAATCCTTTTCTTTTAAAATCCAAGAATAAAACAAATGAGAGAAACTTTTCTGTACTTTAGTACAAGCAAGTTAGGATTCTCAAGATTGTATTTCATGTACTCTAGCTTCCTCTTTATTCTCATATTCTTCTCCAGGGAGAAATAAGATGACATAGTGTATATATAGGTAGAAAGGTATTTCATGCCCTTCAATTAAGACAGTTCAGCTCTTCAAGTGAGCAAACTAATTTAGAAAAGTAAGCACTATTTGTCTCTTAGTTTTGTTATCCTCCACTACAGGATACAATATGCTGAAATGCAGATACCTTGATTTCTTAAGTCTTTTAAGCAATTAAATCCCTAAGCACATTCAAACAATTTCCCTCAAGTACACTGAAAAGATATCAGATGTTAAATTACAGCCTTTCATCTTGCAAAAACATTTCAAAACCTTAGACTTAGGTTGCACTCACCCATATCTAAAGAACCATTTACAAAAAATACAATCTGTAAGTCTTTTCACAGTTGCTATTTGGTCAGCCTCACTAAATGAAAAAACTCCAAACAAGAACCTCACCGCAGAAACTCAACCCAGTAGGCTTCGCTGCAGAACTGCAGGCAACTGAAAACTATTCCTGTGCTCCTTCTCTCTCTCTTAAAGAGTAAGGATAAAACCAAAAGCCTTAATAATTTAAAACTATTATTTAGTGTTCATAATAAAATAGATTTTGTATTTTAATGAAAATGAAATAACCACACTTGTTTCCATCTATAAGTATGAGCCTCTAATT